>CM031238.1:350820325-351420325 GCA_018340775.1 Taxus wallichiana var. yunnanensis
GAGGGCCATGCCCTAGATCCAATGTTAATATTTTTGCCACAACCCCTATGTTTTACTTATTTATTTATTAATTGGAGCGTTCCCCTCATATATATATATATATCAAAACGTACTTATATGTGGAAACCACACTTGATATTTTAGTAACTAAACCAAAAACATCTTACTATATGAAATTGCTCAAGGTAAATAAGGAATCTTATTATAGTGGAACCATATATATATATATATTGTTTGTTTGAAAAGTTTTTGCTCCTATTCCAAGTTAATGAAATAACATGCTAGAAAACAATAAACTCCAAATATGGGAGGGTTTAAGGCTACCTCCAATGTTTGATAGTGATGGTGATGGAAGACGGGTGCACAAATCCTTTCCATAGCAAGCTTGATGACCTACACAACACAAAGGATAGCTACACAAGACAAGATTAGTAGAATTTTATTGTGGGTTACCTGACCAAAGCCAATCCCAAGAATTTATGAACTTCATAGGAAAGATGTCAGCTCACTTGTTTAGATTATTGATTGAAAACAAGGAATAGGTAACATACAGAATATAACCAAAACAAAAATGTTCAAATATATGCTAAACAAAATCGATAATGAATGCAATGATAAATTGAGACAAAGAATCAAAACCAGATAGAGGTCGATGGCGAGGAGAAGCGTGAGGCAATGACGACAATAAGAGAATATAGAAAATCAAAAGGCTGAAAAATAGTAGATCTGGAACATGCTTATGGATTTTGAAGATGTTCTAACTCAGGAGCACATGGACACGGGAAGTAGAGAAAACATAGATTGCATGTAGATGTGGTAAATAGATGAAAATATAGTTGGGGCAGAGGAGGTCGGCGATGACTGTGACAAGGAAGTGAGGTCTGGGATGTCTATCGAGGAAATAAAGATTGCATCGGGTGTTCAGGAGGATAAAGATATTAATAACATAAGGGACAGGATGTAGGAAAACAACTAAGGTATATTGGGTTGGCTGCAACCGAGAATAATCGATGGCAAATAGGGTTGACTTAGGCCTTGACGAGGGTTGATGGGTGCCAAACGGGCTATGTGAAGCAAACAAGGTCAATTGATGTGGTTGTAGAGCTCCAAAATGATGAATGGACCTACAAATGGTGATGAAGAAGTGATGAAAACAAGAGAGATCTTCCAATAATCTCCAAGCTCCAAATATTCCAAAATAATAGACAAAGGCTCCAAAGTAGCTTCAAGAGGTTGGTGGCACTCACGAGAAGACAAGAAACTCCTGAAAAAAAAAGGTTGAATCTCAAGAGTTTCATCCTCTTAGGAAGGGGGTGATGGTGTATATATAGGGTCTCCATCAATCGGAGGGAGGCATTGATCTTTCTTATGTGGATGATGTAAAAATCGAGAGGCGAGGACCAATTAGGTGTTGATGCGGGATTTAAGTTAATTTGACGAGTTATAATAGATATTGAGTTGCATAAGGATGGGAAATAGTGATTACGTGGGGTGGAAGTACATTTAATAAAGGCAAGGGTGGTTAAAAGTATTAAATGGGGGTAGGTAGTGAGTCTAGAAAGGATAAATGGGAGATTTTGGGATGTAATTAAAGTAATAAATATGATTAGGGATGACTAATATGATTATGGGTGATTGGTATAATTAAGGTGTATAAGGGGAGATGAAATAATGTGATAATGGAGACTAGAAATAAATTGTATTTAGGAGGAAAATGGGATTTTGAATAGGGACATGGGTGTGAGTGTGCACAATGATGGTGAAGGGGCGAGCAAACATAAAATGGGGAGCCAGTGAACCAAATTTTGGTGTCTACATATGCATATATATATCATAAATTTCTTGTGTCGGTTTATATATGTATATACTTGTTCTATCAAAATACATATACAAGGTAAGTATAAATATATATAGGCACCCAAAATATTAGAGTAATAAGGTTTACTCATAACAAATCTTAGAATGGTTCCGGTCAAGGATAAATTATTCACTTAAAGATCTTTGGAAGAAGCAAATAAAATATTCTAAGTTCTCTCATCATTTGGATGACATTGATAAGATTCTTTGTTCTTCGTGTATGCGATAAACCTAAGAGATTGATCTAGTTTTAAACTTCTAGAATAAGTGGCAAAGATAAATGCAAAGATATAATATCAAATTCACAATGCTATAATATCTACAATATTTCAAATGGGCAATTTTCATTTCCTTATTTCAATCCTCTCAAGTGACAAAGTGAACCAAGTTGTCATGAGATATTTATCAACTAAAATTTCTTTTTCCATAACAATAAGATAAGTGAATACCCTATGGAATAAACAAATGCAAAATTCAATCCATCACGACCTTTTCATAATACCACTTGGTTCCAACTTCCTCATAAACATAAGCAAAACATAATAACTAGATTTATAAAGTAAGTCACCATTTAGGAATCAAACATACTTGAAATGTGTCTTAGAAGGAAGTTTTATTCACAAAAGTTTATATACATACTAATAAAATGTAAAACTCCATCTATAGCTCCCATTTTCTCTTGCACACAAGTCCATCAAAACTAAAGGGAGAACTTACAATGCCAAGCAAACACGAATATGTTACTCTTTTCACTCTATATAGAAATAAAAATTCATTAGAGTACCAAAACAAAAAACCATGGAGTATCACACAAACACCAAAAAACAAAGATAAACTATATCTATTCCTCATCGAATTTTTCACCCTTTCTTTCATCAACATAAGATTTAAACCCAAGAGCATAAGATCTTTTATTTCATTACATCATAAAAATTGTATGGGGATACTAAAGCTATTTCCCTCAATTTATACCTTTCAATAAGACTTCTAAGGGAGATTAAAATGAAATTTCCATCTAGATTACAAACCAATGTACATGTCTCTTTTTCATACAATTTACATTGAGCTCCTACAATTGATTTAATAAAAGTAAATATCATGTAAGGACATTACTGATTAGATAGATAAAATAGTAATGATTTAATTTAATTTGAATTAAATCTAATTGTAGAGTAAATACTATAATAAACAATGTACAAATGTTGTAATACAGTAATGACACAAACAAACTAAGATGTAAAATATTGAAACCTTAAGCAAGAAGAGCAGATGAGAAGACTTATATGCTATACGCATAATCAAGAAGTGATTTGAGAAGGGATAATTGCTAACCAGGATGTAAGCAATGTCATATCTGACCTTTGTAAATTCTAGAGCTCACAAACAAGGTTCGGCGGGAGCACCCATGCAGAGACAGGCTGCCGGGAGCCGATGACTGGATCTGGGTGCCTGTGACTACATGAAAGCTCTAGATCTAGTTTCTATTGTGTCACAAGGGTGTCACAATTATTCCCTATTGATCACTTGGTAGTTGGTCCTGGATTGTCGAAGGTACCTGTAACCTACAAAAGAGAAGTTCACTTGCACAAGCCCACAAACCACATCAAACCTAAAAAGGAAAATGTAGAATGAGGAGTCAGATTGACCCTAAAGGTCACCCTGATAGTAAACTTGTAATTGAGCGTTGCATTACATCTCAGACTACATGTAGTTCTTTTGTGTGTGTGTGTGTGTAAGAATGATGCCCTAATATTCCCTTGTGTAAGTTGCACTTGATAGCGAGTTGTAACTAGAATGTAGCAATGTAGTAAAATGTGTGGATGGAATAAAATGAACTTCCCCTTCCTATGTTGTGTATGTAGAGTTGTTGCAACCATTGTCCCTTAAATGGATGCTAGATGGATGCCTTTCGAGTACTTTAGTGCCCTTGGAATGCAAGATTAGGTGATGATAGTAATGTTTAGTGGTTGGTCCCTTATTTTGAGAACATAATTGTGTATTTATATGATTCCATTATTTTAATTTCATAATTTATAACTGGAATTCCGCCATATAAGTAAAAATATACCCAAAAGATAAAAGAGACCCAAAAAGAGCGAGTAAGGTAGAAAAGGGTCAGTAGAAGCCTGGGGGGACAAGAGCACTGGGCATTGTTGTCATATTCGAGAGCTGGTGTTTAAATTCATAAAAGATAAATCACTTAAATTTTGACTGGGATGTAAGGTGTGGAAGACCAAATAGAAAACAAGAAACAAAGAAAAGAGGCCAAAAATAGTTGCCAATCACTAGTTTTCTTGCTTAGGAATCATGTGAATGCTAACATGCTTTTAGACCTAGAAATGTACCCAAGTGCATGATTTTGCATCTACATTTCCCCACTTTATGTTGTTGAGTGAATACTCGATAACATAAAGTAGATAAGAGATGCGCACCTTATGATCATGTAAAGTGTGAGGCGAATAGTGTGTCGAGTGGACAAGTGAAGCACAAAGGGATGCAAAGTGGAGCATGGAGACTAGGAAAGCAAAGTGACCCTAGGGGTGAAGCATATGCATTATATTGTACCTATTCTTGTGATTGTACTTTTTGTTATAGGTTGCTTCTTGTTACGTATTAAGGACAAACATGTAAAAGAAGAGCGAAAGAGTAGTCAAAGTCCTATATATGAAAAATTTGAGCAAAGTATGCAAAATTGTGTAAAAGTAATAGTAAAAGAAAGTGTGCACCTGATGTAAAAGAGTGTAAAGGATAGAAAAGTGTCCTAAAATGTTGTGAAGAGTGAGTTTTTTTGGGTGATCTCACGTCGATAGTGAGTTTTTGGGCGATCTCATGTCAAGTGTGAGTTTTTGGGCGATCTCATGCCAAAGAGCAAGTTTTGGGGAGAGAGGTCTAATTTTACTCTCCATCCATAACTCTTCCCAATAAGCACCACTACAGATGGTGCATCCTGATTTTTTCATGTTGTCCCAATTGTTGCAAATTAGCTCCGAGTTGTACCGATTGAAGGAGATAGAATGCATTTCTGTGATTGGAAGATTATGTTTGTAACTGTAGAACTAATCTAAAGACTTTTGTGAACTATGTTGATCTAAGAAGATGAATTTATGTGCCCTTAGGACATTAACGCCAGGGAGGACACATGTGCCCAAATGCTATTGTCTGATGTTGGGCGTTGGTGTCTGTACTGTGATTGTGACCCAAGTTTGATTCTGGGCCGTTTTGTGACTATGTTCTTGTGCCTTTTCTATACTAATTTATGTTATGTTATAGCTCTAAGCTATTGTATGGGTGATTTTTTCACCCAATGTATTCCCTCCCTTGTTTAGGGTGCATGCAACGATGGCAAGAGGATGCAACCTAAATGAGAGGACCACGATGTTGAGTTGCATTGTATACCAACGGGGGTAGGGGATGTGCATGGTAGAAACCAAGGCACATGCAAAAAAAAGTGGCTAGTAACATGTGTTAGTAGAAAAAGTAGCAAACATGTAATAAAAGACAAGTGTGCAAACAAAGTGGACTGAAAAAGTGGCTTTCAAACATGGGACATCGCTCACAATGTCACAAGACAATCAGGGCCAAAGTGGCCAAAAGCATACAATAACCATATAAGACATAAGGCATAGCCTCTAAATAATGGACATACAATGGTAAACAATGTCAAACAAAATATATCAAATAATCAGGGTGACATATAGTCCTACAAAGAAAATTCTACACACGAAGCACCCATTAACATGTTAGATAAAAAATATGTCAAGGCATGTATGTATCGTGAAAGGTAAAGTACCTATAATGGAAAATGTAGCAATAGAACCTATGAAGTATGTGAGAGTAGAGAAAGTAGATGCCCCTAGGAGCCTCAGTAGGACTGGTAAAAGGTACGAGTGCAAGCATCATTACAGTGTGTAAGAACATGTAAGAGATCTACATTCACCACAAAAAGACCAAGTGAACATGCATGTGTATATATAAAATGATAATGACATACTAAAAATCCATCTAGCATGGAAAAAAAAGTGTAACATGTAAATAAAATAAGCATAGCAAGAGTAGATGCAACCAAGATATGCAAGTGCAATGTAGGAGTGTGATGGTATGGAATGTAAAGTGTGCAGATTATGGGAACAACATGCCCCTAAAGGATGTGTATCGAGATGAGGTTCATTTATAGAAAGAACCATAGAATAAGAGTGTGTCATTGAGTAATGTGTGTGTTGTGTGAATAGATGTTAGAAAGATGTATCGTGAAGCACATAGTGTAAAGTGTGAATGATGTGAGGTTCATTTTAGAATTAGACCCTCGACAATCAAGTATGAACCGTGGAACTAGAGTGTGTCATAGGGTGATGACGATACATTGCATGTATCAAAGGGTTTGAAAGTGCGTAAAAATATGAGACATGAAGTGTGGAGCGTTAAGTGTGATAGTAGATACTAAAGATAGTTTGGTAGGAAAGAAAGGGGGAAAAGTGTGATGCCCCCCCTGAGTGTATGCTGTAGAGAAGGATAAAGTAAACTCATCTAGAAGATCATTAGTGTCAGGGTCGTACTGATAGGATCTAGATTAGAGACTTGGTAGGCAATAGTGTGGGGTTGATCATATAAAGAGCTTGTGCTGCAATGTAAATTGTACATGCCCATAACATATTCTTCATCAGTAAAAGGAGGTTGAGGACAATCATGTGCATACCAATGAGTTAGATTTTGAGTATAGCCCAGGAATGAGTCATTGCATACGAAACACGGCCAAAAGGCATCGGGCGAGATGTCAATATGATTGGGATCTAGTGTGCCACCAATGTAATCAATCCAATATTGTCCAAGTGTGAGTGGAGAGGAATGAGGAGTGCATGCAAGGAATACTTGATAAATGGAAGATGTGGAGGCCATAGGCAATAATAACAAATATACATCTATGATATAGGTGAGGAGAGTGAGGCGGACGGGGGGTTGATCAACAAGTGTGAATCCTAGGCGTGCTAATCCATCACACATGCAAACAATCTCAAAGGAAGTAGGGTTGAATGGTGAGGCCAATAAGAGTTACGGATGAAGAGAGTGCATGTGAAGGGATCGGGGCACAATGGAGAGTGATTTTGGGGATATGCAAGTTAATGGTAAGATGTCCAATGTATGGACAGTCCCTTGGAAAAGGTATCATGGCATTAGTGGAAGGAGGAAGCTTTTGAACTATTATTCACGTGTATAATAAGAACAAAAGTATCATGGAAGTATGATTCATCTATTTCAATAGGTGTAGTTAATATTGTGCAATGTGTCATTTTTAAGCTCTACGACATCATCCTCATTATTAGAATCTTCGTCGTGTTGACATTATCTCATTGGGTAGCATTATCGAGGATATTGGTAGGGATAGATCCATATATAGAATTAAGAGGAGCCATGATAGGTGGAGAAGTAGTAGTCATAGAGGTAGACCTGGTAGGTGCAAGGATCTCATTAATATGAGTAAGAATGGACATAATTCATGTAGAGGTAGTGTTGTCACCCTCAAAATTCCCCTCATTTTCCAAGTCTAGACTTAAAATTTTGAGTTTGTGCCTTTAAAAATATTAATTTTTTTTTTTGTGAAAAATGGTTCTTTCCAAGGGCTTATGGTCTCCTAGAAACTTCTTCATTAGATGGGAAATTTCTTCCCATTTTTGAAAAGGTAAAGAAGTCCTCCTAACTCTTCATATTTTTCAAGTTATGGCTCGGTGGACCTGAGATGGTATTATTTGCCCAAGGCGGGCTGGTGGGGTTGCGGGAGTTTTTAGCACTTAACACCTTTTGGCAAAGGGCACAGTTGGCAATGGTGGGCCTGTGAGCCCGCACAAAGAGATAGAAAAAGAATGCCTAAGGCCTCGCCACCAATTAGATGGTGCCATGTAGCCGCATTGAAAAGTCAAAGCGGGGATGCGGGTCGATGGAGAATTTTGAAGTTTTAAGCTTTTTGATAAAAAGAGTTAGAAGTAAAAAAGTGATCCGTGACCCCGTCACCAAGCAGATAACGCCATGTGTCTAACCGTTGAAAATTCAAAGTGGGTGAGTAGGCCAAAATGTTCCAAAATGCCTTTTCGCTGTAAAAGTTATAAAGCGTAAAGTTTTTCCCCCCACGCCCGCTCTAATCAATTTCTTCCACGTGGGTGGCCCAAATTTAAAGTTGTAAAAGCAAATTGAATGGCCCATATTTAAACTGGAAAAATAATGTAACAACCATATATTTGAAAACCTTTTTTGCCATTAATGTTTCTTTATGAATCAAGAATTCGAAAGGGCGTGAATGATTGGAATGATTTGTAACCGTTTCTTCCTTGCTCGAGGAAGTTGTAACCGTCTCTTATGAGCTATTTCATGGGCTTTCAAAGCCATTGTATGGGGTTGGAATTTTGATATTCTGGAACTATAATTTTGAATTTGAAGAAATCAATACAAGGGTTTTCCCCTTTTTCCTCTGTTTTCTCTTTCCTTCTTGCTCTGATCTGTGAATCATTTAATCCTTGCATGCTTAGAAACTTTGTGTTCTAGTTTATACAATCTCAAGAACTTTGAGTCTACGGATTGTGCTTGTTATAAACGTGAATGGTTCTACTCTATATCTCATTTGCTTAATACATATAAGGGTTTTCTTTGCCATCTCTTTTCCCTGAAAGTATTGTCTTCTTCTGCCTCCCTTCTCTCTTCAAGTCTTCTATCCTCATGTATTGATAACTTTCTAGGCATAAAACACATTTCAAGATATCGGGAAACCACCATTGAATGAAAAATTGTGTATTTGTACATAGGTTTTGCCCCTACTTTCAATAAGGGAACCTCTCCCATTAAAGAGGAGGGACTTGCTTGTCCCTTGATTGTGGTTTCGTTCCAAGTGCAAATCGAAACCCAACTGTTTTTGGCGACTTCGGTGGGGATTTTTTCAACAAATTTCCTTTCTAAAAAGAACAAATAATTTGATAATTTCTTTGATCTGGCGACTCTAAGATACACTCGTGGTAGAAGGGCTCTTAGAATTGAAGATCCCCAATTTCAACTCCTGGATCAACAAGGTTTTCAACTTCCTCCAACAAGAAGAAATAGAAGAGCTCGTTATGCAAGCACATCTCCTATTGAAGACAAAGCTTCTGGTAGTAGCATTCCTCAAGCACAACTTAGCCCTAATCTCTGTGCCCTAATTCTTGTTGGTGTCTCAGTTCCACTTCAAGCAATTTTTCTAAGGAAGGCAACACCTCTGCCTCGGGGAAAAAGAGTTGGGCCTCTGGCTCTTCCTCAACCATTGCATGAGTTACCTAGGGGTAACATGAAGATTTTCTCAAATTTAGAGGTGATGTCAAAGTGCACCCTGATGAACACATTACAACCTTCATTGTTGCATGTGGGGTCCTTGGAGTTGAACATGAGGATGTCTTTATTAGGCTATTTGTGGAGACCTTGCAAGATAATGTTATAAATTGGTTTTACCATCTTCCTACTGGGACCATCACCGATTGGACTACTACGAGGACTGAATTTGAGAAACGTTTCAAACCTGCTAAAGATGTGCATGCTTTGTTAGCTATCAAATCAAGAATCTATTTTTCTAGGCTTGGGAAATTCCAAACCTAAAAGCATGCTCACGCTTTATAAACCATGCTCGCGCTTTGCAAACCACACTCACGCTTTATAAACCTCGCTCGCGCTTTTCAAACCGCGCTTGCACTTTTTAAACCATGCTCGCGCTTTGTAAAAAATCTCGATCACGGTTCTCTGATACCAAAAAACATCCGTGGACCTCGTTTTTCCCACCATTTTAGCACCGCGATCGTGGTTCTTACTATATCATCAAATCCAACCCTCAAGGTTCGGGAAATCTTTAGTTTTCCCCAACCAAAGCTATGGAAGGTCATTATGAAGTGTAAATGGTAAAAAAACCTCAAATTTTCTCTTCCAGAGACTTGAACCATGCTAAAAAACTGAAAACATTTCACAAAAATGGTGTCATCGCATTGGGAGATTGTTAGCTTCGTAGAAATATTGATTTTAAAGTGAATAGAATAAGATAAATATCATTTTATAATTTTTTACTAACAATAGGTCTTTAAGACATTTTTTCTCATGAATGTTCATGTCTACGTTTAAGACTGTAACTTTTGTTTCGCTTATCAAAATGTGATAAAACTTATACCATCCCAAGCGTGGACAAATTCTATACACGTTAAAAAAATATATATATTTGATTTCGATATTTTTGATATAGTTATGGTGAGCAAATGAAAAGCGCTCCGTTTTCTAAATATTTTCACACCACTTTCAGAAAAAATCATTAAAAAAATATTGCTAAAAAAATACAAAATAAAATCCATCCTAAGATAGACAACTACATCTAACGTTTCACAAAAGGAAAAAAAAAATAACAAGCTTTGGTCATCCAAAACGCTTGGGCAAACGGACTACAATCTTATAAGTTAAAAAAAAAAAACCAAGTCATATAATTTTAAGTCTTTAATATAGCTAAACTTGTTCATTTTAAAAAAAAATAAAATATTTTAGAAACTAGATTCGAATACTACTATTCATATTTATATAAATTTTTCTAATTTTGAGTGCGTGTATTGCTAATAATCCCTATAAGTTGAGATTTTGCTGTTTTTTGCAATATGACATCCACAGATGACCCCATATTTGTCCATCAACTTCATGCACTTACCCAAAATGGGCTCTATGATGAACACGAAGAGGAAGTGATGTAGAACTTGAGGAGCCTGGTGGTTCTTGAGTTCATTTTCTCACCATTGAAGGTGTGGATGATGAAGATGACTATGATGATGTAGTGGCTAAGATGAACAGTGAGTCATATGTTGTTATGACCCAGGAGTAGACCAACAAATAGGAAAAAGTGGTGTAACTTGTAAAAAGACCCAAGGAGTACCCCATCACCATCCCGGTGATTGCGAAGAAGAGGAGCTCCTATTCCTACTACTTCCACCCAAAAGGTAAGCTCTGCTAGTCCTTCTTCCTCTACTTACCTTCGGGAATTCTTGTCAAACAAATGATAAAGTTGATAGATCAAAAGCTCCTCCTACTCTTAGTAGTGATTCCCCATCCACATCTAGATCTTTTGACATTATAGACCATCTATAAAATACCTAGATTTAGATTTTTGAGCCGAGTTCTATCAAACCCATCCTAAAGCCTTTGCCAAAATGGTTAAATTTGTAAATTCTAAATCTAAAACCCCTGACCCATTCTTCTAAAGGACTTTTACACACTCCTTCTCCATCTCAACCCAGGACTTGTGGTTCATAGTCACTTCACCCAATAAGAAGATCAAACCCTTATATGTGACTCTCCTCATAGCTGGCCATAAGCTTAGCAATTGTGTCATTGATTTCATGGTGCATCTGATAATGTAATGCTTGCAAAAGTGGCTCATGCTTTGGGTCTAACCCTAACCCGCACTTATGGCTCTTGCTATTCCATGGAAAGTAGAGAAGTCCCTTTGGTTGGGAGAATCAAGGATGCACAAGTAGCTTTTTCTACTTTACCAGAGAAGAAGGTCTTGGCTACCATCTTGGTTACTAATATCCATCCTTCCTATGGCATGTTGCTAAGTAGGAACTTTTGTAAAGATGTTGGAGGTGAGATCCAAATGGATTGGTCACATGCCTTGATCCCTGTTAATGGGAAGATGAAGAAGCTACTGCCTGAGAAACAAATAGAGTATATTGTGCAAAATACAGATGATCCTAAAGCACAAATACTGTATGAAGACATTGGGCATGGGAAATACATGATCATGTCACAAGAGGAGACAAGTCTGCCAAAGGGAGTGTTACTTGATCCTAATGGTGTGTGGAATTTGGAGTTTGATGGAAGCTACTCTTCAGCTAGTTCTGGAGCTGGTGTAGTGCTCATTTCTCCTGGGGGTAAGGTTCATCCTTTCTCCTTCAAGTTTCAATTTGAAAATACCAACAATACTACTGAGTATGAGGCCCTCATTCTTGGGTTGAGCATGGCGAAGGAAATGGGAGTGAAGAACCTTCTTGCTCGTGGAGATGCATAACTAATTGTAAAACAAGTTAGAGACCTTTATCAGGTAAAGAACAGAAGGTTGAAGCACTATAGGAATCTGGTCTAGGATTCCATTGAATCCCTTGATGCTTTTTCCATTGAAGTTGTGCAAGGAAAAGAGCACTAGGGCTAACTCTCTATTTGTTTGAGTCCTTGTTAATTCCTCATCTTGATTTCTCTCGGGAGAAATTCACCATTGAGATGATCTATAGACCCAATGTGTCTGACAATGCAAATAATTGGCAAGTTTTCAATGATGACCAACATTTGCTTTCTTTCTTGGAGCTCAGAGACAACTTTGATCAGCTGTACTTTGAAGGAAGTGACAATCTGCTTAGAGAGTGTGTGTCATCAAATGAAGAGGATGTCAAAGAAGAGATGGATCAAGATGGATGCATCAAAATGAAAGGAAAAGAAATCCCTAAAGGGCTAGTGAGTTTGGAGGATCTTTTTCATAAACATGATAGGCATACAAAGTCTAAAGTTTCCCAAGGAGCTCGACAATCTGCGAGAGATCGAGAAAGTGAATATTGGGAGTTTGATGATCCCAAAATGGTCAACATTGGAAAATGCTACACTCAGGAAGAGGAAAAGAAGGTGGTGAATCTATTGAAGGGGTATGTTGATGTTCTGGCTTACTCTTATGATGATCTTAAGCTTTTCAGCCTAAAAAATGTAACATTTCATTCCTCTTAAGCCCTGGATCAAACCCTTCAAACAAGCAAAGTCAATATAATCCAAAGATAGTTTATACTATTTTCCAAGAAATACAAAAGATTTTAAAGGCTAAGATCATCTTCCCCATCCACCATTCAACGTGGATTGCTAATATAGTGCATGTCAAGAAGAAGAATGGTGAGATACGAGATCTGTGCGGACTTCAAAAATCTAAATCAGGGTTCTTTGAAGGACAACTACCCTCTCCCCATGATGGACCAAGTATTGCAAGCTGTCACAGGCTTGGAGATGCTATCTATGTTAGATGGATTCTCGGGGTACAATCAAGTAGAGGTGAATACTATAGATCAACATAAGACTACCTTTACTACTCCTTGGGGAACCTTTGCATATAAGAGGATGCCATTTGGTCTCATTAATGTTGGTGCCACTTTCCAAAGGGCCATGGAATTGGATTTTGGTAGTTTGAAAGGGAAATGCATTGTTGTGTATTTGGATGACTTGATAGTGTTTTCTAAAGCAAGAGCAAATCACTTCCAACACCTTAAAACCGTATTGCGAAGTGTAGAGAACACTTTGGATTTCTTTAAACCCTAAAAAGTTTGTGTTTTGTGTCACAAAAGGAAAGCTGTTGGGACACATTGTTTCAAAGGAAGGGATCAAGATTGATCCGGAGAGAGTTCAGGCCATCCAACAAATTCCTCTTCCATCAAGTAAGAAAGGTGTCCATTCTTTCTTTGGTAAGATCAATTTCCTAAGAAGATTCATCCCTGATTTTGCAGAACTTACTATGAGCATTGCTCACATGATGCAAGGGAAGCAAACTTTTGGTTGGTCCTCTGAAGGGAAGAAATCATTTGAGGACATTAAGCAGGCTATTGCAAAGACTTCAATCTTGGTGTGCCCTGATTTTAGCAAAGATTTCATTATCTATTGTTATGCCATTGAAAATACCCTAGTTACTGTGTTAACCCAGAAGAATGCTGAAGATCATGAGCTCCCAATTGCATTCATGAGTTATGTATTGAAAACTCATGAGATGAAGTACACCATGATGGAGAAACATACTTTTGCAATTGTCAAAGTTGTCAAGTAGTTTAGGTTTTACATCGTTAATTCTCATTCTGTGGTGCTGGTGCCTCATATAATAATCAAATCCATTCTTACTCAGCAAGAATTTGGAACCAAGAGAGGTAATTTGGTAAAGGTGCAAGAGTATGATATTGACATTAGGCCAACAAATCTGGTTCGGGGGGTAAGGGCTTGTGTGAACTCATTCCGAGGGTGTCACAAGTCGAGGAGTTGTCCAAAGACGAAGTTGATGTCCCTGTTGTTCTATTCCTCAGCTCAATAGATGTATGGTATGCCGACATTGCTCACTTTCTGACCTGTGGAGAATGTCCATCTCACTTGAGTGCTAAGGAGAAGAGAGCCATCAAACTTAGGTCTGCACAATATGTGTTATGGGAGGATAATTTGCTCAAACGAGGCATATATCAAAGGTTTTGAAGTGTGTAGACAAGGATAAACAAAAGAAGTTGTTCTCTGCTTTTTATGACCAAAGCTTATGGAGGTCATTTCTCTTGATCATGTAACAACTCATAAAATACTTCGTGTTGGTTATTATTGGCCCAATTTGTTCAGAGATGCATTAAAATGGGTTGGTAAATGTGAAGCGTGCCAAACATTTGTTGGAAGACCTAAGTTGGTTGCTTTTCCTCTCAAGCCTATAGTGATTGAAGATCCATTTCAACAATGGGGTTTAGACTTCATTGGAGAACTCAATCCATCTTCCAGTGTTGGGCATACCCATGTGTTGACTGCCACAGATTACTTCACCAAGTGGGTGGAATCCATCCCAGTCAAGAGCACTACTTCCGAGGTAGTTTGCAACTTCATTAAGGAGAACATATTGATTAGGTTTGGGACCCCAAACAAAATTGTGACTAACAATGCTTCCAACTTTTCTTTTGTTGAGATGATGGAATTCTACTATGGGTATGGGATCTCCTTTCCCATTCTTCAAATTACTACCCCCAAGGGAATGGACAGGTAGAATCAACAAACAAGAACTTGGTGAACATAGTTAGAAAGCTTGTAAATGATTCTAAGAGGAATTGGCATAAGAAGCTATATGATGCACTTTGGGCTGATAGAATTACACCCAAGAGAGCAATTAGAATGTCTCCTTTTCAAGTGGTGTATGGTGTGGAAGCTCAAGCTCATCGTCATCAATTGGAATTTCCAGCTTTACATCCGATGAAAACCATTTGAAGATTCAAGTTTCAGTAGCTCTTTGGATAAGAGAATTTTGTACCTTCATAAGCAGATGAGGATAAATTGCAAGTGGTTGTGCAAGGATAACATGACTCATCAGTTGAAAGTGAAGGCTTTGTTTGATAAGAAATCCAAACCCAGAGTTTTCCAAGTGGGAGACATTGTGCTACTTTGGGACAAAAGACATGAGCCACAAGGAAGCCATGGTAAGTTTGATTCTCTTTGGCTTGGTCCTTTTAGAATCAAACATTTTGTTGGAGAGAAATCTTTTATCCTGGATTACATGGATTGATCTTCTCTCCTACTTCCTTATAGTGGGCGTACCTAAAGTTGTTCAAGTCCTAGGTGGCTAGGAAGTCCTTTTGTACATTACATTTGGTTTTTGGTTTTGGCTTGTTTCCCTTTCTTGTTCTTTGTTGTGTGGTGTGTTTTGTTTTGGGTCTTCCCTTTTGGTTTGTTTTGTTTCTTTTCATGTCTTGTGTGTGTTTCCTTGTATTGGTTTTTCTTTTGACTCCTTTGCCCAATGGATAAGGCATTGGTCCTCTTTCCCGAGTTATCTACAGTTCTTGATCTTGCCTTGTGTCTTTGTTCCAAGCCAAGTCATCCCCAAAAAGAGCCAACTATTGTCACCCTCAAAATTCCCCTCATTTTCCAAGTCTAGACTTAAAATTTTGAGTTGGTGCCTCTAAAAATATTGAAAACAAAAATTGTGAAAAATGGTTCTTTCCAAGGGATTGTGGTCTCTTAGAAACTTCTTCATTAGATGGGAAATTTCTTCCCATTTCCGAAAAGGTAAAGAAGTCCTCCTAACTCTTCATATTTTTCAAGTTATGGCCCAACATGACACTTGAGATGGTATTATTTTCCCAAGGCGGGTTGACGGGGTTGCGGGAGTTCTTTAGCACTTAACACCTTATGGCAAAGGGCGCAATTGGTGATGACGGGCTCGTGAGCCCATGAGACCATGCAAAGAGATAGAAAAAGAATGCCTAAGGCCCGCCACCAATCAGATGGTGCCACGTAGCCACGTTGAAAAGTCAAAGTGGGGATGCGGGTCGGCGGAGAATTTTGAAGTTTTAAGCTTTTTGATAAAAAAGTTAGAAGTAAAAAAGTGATCCACAACCCCGTCACCAAGCAGATAATGCCACGTGTCTGACTGTTGAAAAGTCAAAGTGGGCGAGTGGGCCAAAATGTTCCAAAATGCCTTTTCGTTGTAAAAGTTATAAAGCGTAAATGGCCCATATTTAAAATGGCGAAATAATGTAACAACCGTATATTTGAAAACCTGGTTTTTCTGCCATTAACATTTCTTTGTGAATCAAGAATTTGAAAGGGTGCGAATGATTGGAATGATTTGTAACCGATTTCTTGCTTGCTCAAGGAAGTTGTAACCATTTCTTTCTTGCTTGAGGAAGTTGTAACCATCTCTTGTGAGCTATTTCATGGGCTTTCAAAGCCATTGTATGGGGTTGGAATTTTGATATTCTGGAACTGTAATTTTGAATATGAAGAAATCAATACAAGGGTTTTCGATTTTCCCTCTCTTTTTCTCTTTCCTTCTTGCTTTAATATGTGAATCATTTAATCCTTGCATGCTTAGAAACTTTGTGTTCTAGTTTATACAATCTCAAGAACTTTGAGTCTGCGGATTGTGCCCATTATAAACGTGAATGGTTCTACTCTATATCTCATTTGCTCAATACATATAAGGGTTTTCTCTACCATCTCTTTTCCCTAAAATTATTGTCTTCTTCTACCTCCCTTCTCTCTTCAAGTCTTCTATCCTCATGTATTGATAACTTTCCAGGCATAAAACACATTTCAAGATATCAGAAACCACCATTGAATGAAATATTGTGTATTTGTACATAGGTTTTGCCCCTGCTTTCAATAAGGGAACCTCTCCCATTAAAGAGGAGGGACTTGCTTGTCCCCTGACTGTGGTTTCATTCCAAGTGCAAATCTGAAACCCAACAGTTAGCAGTATGAAGGATTAGGAGTGCTAGATTGACTAAAATTGTATTTACTATTATTATGATATGCAATAGGCTATGATGGAGGAATGGGCATGACGGTGATGGGGTCTATACAAAAAAATTTGACTATAACGTACCTATAAACTATGGAGGGAACAACATGTAAGAATTTAATGCACCTATGAACTATAGAGGGAACAACATGCATTGCATGAATCCATGGTCTACCAAGTAAGAAATTAAACTAGAATGTGGCATCGATAACAAATAATACAATAGGAAAAATTTTAGGCCCAAATTGTAGAGGTAGGGTGATAGTTCCCATGCATGTGCGAGTAGTGGAATCATAGCCGCGAATGACTTGAGAGGATTTATTAATTAAATCATTAGTAATACTAATTTTCTTGAGGAGGGATAGAGCACATAGATTTATAGTAGAGTCATTGTCAATGAGTACATGCTTAATACAAATGGAGCTAATAGTAGCAATGATAAACAAAGGTGCAAAGGGATTGTTAGCAGCGAGAGGGAGGGATATCCTCATCACTAAAAGATATAACATGTGGTAGATTTTTGAGGGATTGAATGAGGTGAGTAAAGGCAACATGTGAATTATTTATTTTAATGTGGATGGAACGAAGGGCGACCTCTAATGTATGATGACAATCGGGTGAAATGTGCAAGGATCATAAAGAAAGATTTGTATTGGTGTACTTTTAAGCTTCTCAGTGATGTCATCACCCTTAGAGGTGGTGGTAGGGACTGTAAAGTGATAGGTGGTGAGACAAAGACAAGTGGAGCCATAAGAGGATGAGTGTGGCAGGTGGTGACTACATTGATGGTTGGATTAGGAATTAGAGTGACGAAGCGAGGAGGATGTTGAGTAAGAACTTGCATAAAATCAGTAGTAGTAGCAGCCATGCAAGAAACCTTGGAGTAAAAGAATGATATGAATATTGATCCATGAATTCATAAGAAGAGAGATATATTGCAATGCATTCTCGTAAGGCGGGGTTTGAGCGATTAGTTTCACCAAATGATTTAATTTAATTTGAATTAAATTTAATTACAGAGTAACTACTGTAAGAAATGATGTAAAAATGTTGCAACACAAAGAATGAAACAAGCAAACTAAGATGTAAAATATTGAAACCCTAATCAAGAAGAGGAGATAAGAATACTTGGCTAATATACGTGTAATATAGAAGCGATCTAGCGGGAAGAAGTGTTGAAAATGATGTAAGCAGTGTCGTATTTGACCTCTTTTAATAATGGAGCTCACAAACAAGGTTGGGTAGGGGCACCCGTAGCAGGAGAGGGTGCACAGGCACCGATGACTAGATCGGGTGTCTGCGTGACTACATGAAATCTCTATATCTGTTTCTATTGTATTACAAGAGTGTCATGATTATTCCTTTTGATAACCTAGTATTTGCTCTTGGATCTCCGAAGGTACCTATAACTTGCAAAAGAGAAGTTCAATTACACAAGCCCAAAAACCCCGTCAAACCTAAAAAAGGAAAATACAAAATGGGGAGTCGATTGTCCTGGTGGCCACCCCAAGTGAATTACAACTGATCGTTGCACTACATCTCAAACTCCATGCTATTCTTGTGTGTGTGTAAGAATGATGCCCTTGTGTAAGTTGCACTTGATAGCGGGTTGTAGGTAGGATGTATTAGTGTAGTAGAATGTGTGAATGACATAGAATGAACTTCCCCTTCCTATGTTATGTATGAAGAGTTATTCTGACCCTTGCCCCTTGAATGAATGCTTTTAGAGTACTTTAGTTTCTTTGGAATGCAAGCTTAGGTGATGATAGTAATGTTTAGTGCTTGTTACTTTATTTTGAAAACATAACTATGTATTTATATGATTCCCTTGTTTGAATTTCATAATTGACAATTGGAAGGTTGACCCATAAGTGAAAAAGATGCCTAAAAGATAAAAGAGACCCAAAAAGAGTGAGTAAAGTAGAAAAGGGTTAGGGGTGCCTAGAGGGGACAGGAGCACCTAGGTGTTGCTGTCCTAGTAGGGCATTGGTGTTTGAAGCCATAAAATATAAATTAGTTAAATTTTGACTAGGTTGTAGGGTGTGGAATGCCAAATAGAAAACACGAGACAAAGAAAAGAGGCCAAAGATAGTTATCAATCACTAGTTTTCTTGATTAGGAATCATGTAAATGCTATCATGCTTTTAGGACCTAAAAATGTACCCAAGTGCGTGATTTTGTGTCTACAAGTAAATAAGCAAGATAAAACAAAGGAGATACAAACAAGAGTGATATATAGGGTATGTAGAATGAATCAAATTATAATTGTAGGTTTGGGTGATTCTAGACTAGAGAATGGTCTAGAAAGGCATATTCTAGATTGTGTAAGATTTGATTCTAATTTTGGAAATGGAAAATCTCAGGGACAAAAGCACTTGGGAGAGGAAAAAACTACACGAGTGCTAGTGTATATTCTAGGTGTTGGTGTTTATGGAGTATCTCAAGAGTCTGGTTCTTTTTGTGTCACTTAATCTCACTCCTTATTCATTATAGGTCATATCATACTGCACTGTAAAAAAACCTAGATACATGTACAAGACTCAAGTGCACATTAAATTGAATAAAAAATGCATATGAGAGAGTCATCTCGACCACGATGGTCATCTCGATGTGATCTTGTTGTCGAGTGTTGCACTATATTTCGGACTCCATGTAGTTCTTGTGGCATGTGATTGAAATTGTACCCCTTAAGATAGGTTTCCCTAGTGTTAGCTACACAAAGAGATAACAAGCTACATCTACTTTGTCCCAATGTATTATGTGTGGTATGGAATTCAGAATAAACCCTCTTATGTAGTGAAGTATGTAGTCCCAAAATGCAGTCCTTGGTGTAGTAGATAGAAAATATTAGCTCCTTGTAATAGTATGTGCCTCTTGAAATGTTTTCTCCCTTAATGAGGTTAAATAAGACATGTGTGTGTGTGTGTGTGTGTGTGTGTGTGTGTGTGTGTGTGTGTGTGTGTGTGTGTGTGATTCCTTTGCTTAAGTTTCATCATTAACAAGTGAAAGGCCGACCAAGGGTGATAAAAGAATACAAGAAAGAAGTAACATTTGAAAGATCGGAAAAGAGATAAAGAGGATAGAAGCACCCAGAGGGGACAAGTGCGCTCTGGGTGCTCTTGTTCCTAATGGGTGGTCTTATACAAGGTACTCAAAAGGTCAAACAATGAAATCATAGTTGAGTTGGATGTCGACTAATATGTAAAAGCGTAAGTTACTGCAACTCGAAACAATGAAACAATAAAGATGAAAAGGATAAAAGTAATGTCAAAGCAAAGTAAAAATATTGTTAATTACTAGTTCTCTTGCTTAGTAATTATGCATATAAATGAAGTATTTAGAGGCTAGATGTATATAGTAAGTGTGTGATTTAGTGAAAACAACAACTTGCGTGATAAGTGTGTGATTTAATGACTACAACAACTAACAATACAATTGAAAAAGCCTCCCTAAAAATGGAACAACATGCCAAATTTTTGAGTGAAGGCTCCAAGCAAAATATCTTGAATCATGCTTTGATCTTCAAACAAGAAGTCTCTAAACACATGAGAAGTGGTTTGGTTGTCTACCCAACTAATTGGAATGATTACATGTCATCCCCATGATTATACTAAAATGTAAAATAATAACCTAATCTAATGCAAGTTTGCATAGTAAATAAATGAATACTAAAATACTGAAATAATACCCAAGCAACTAAGCAATGAAAATATGAAACCCTTAATGTGCAAAGAGGGTTAGAAGAGCCTTAGTTGATTCGTAGAGAGGTTGTTGGATTGTGTCGTAGTGGAGAATGACTGAACAGAAATGTAGGACCGTCACTCAAAATCCTTAAAACATGCAAATCTGGTAGATTTGACTGGACCGAGGTGCCCTGGAGAGGGATAGGGGTACTTGTGGGTGCCTTGGTCTAGATTCTGGGAACCCTAGTCTTTGTAGATGCTTAGAAAACCTCCTCTGAGGTGTTGCAAGAATTTTTCACTTGTTCAATTTTTGTGACGTGTATGTATTTGAATCCTTTCAAATGCCTGTGTAAATCTGAAAATGAATGAATCACCTGCAAAACCCCAAACAAAGCATCAAAACCCTAAAAAAGAAAGATGCAAATGAATGGATTGGACCATCTTCAACTGCTAAAATGATGGACTTATCACCGAGCGTTGTACTACATCTCAAACCCAATGTAGTTTTATGTGTGTGTGCGAATTATGCCCTAGGTTGCTCTTGTGCCAGTTGCACTTTGTGAGTAACGAACAAGTAACTAGATGTAATGTAAATAATATGTGCATGGAAACAATGGACTCCCATCCTATGAAGTGTGATGCAGATGAACCAACCTTTTCCCCTTATGATGGATCTAGATGGATGTAGATGGAGCTATAAATGCCTTTGGTGGATGCAACCTTAGGTGGAGATAGTAGATGCTTAGTGATTGGTCTCTTATTATGATCACATAACTTTATATTCATATGATTCCTTTTCTTGATTTTTGTAACTAACCCTGAAAATGATGACTACCAAAAATATAAGAAGCTCAAATGACTAGAAAAGACCCAAAAAGTGTGACCAAAGTACAAAAAGGACAAGGGCTCCTAAAGGAGATGGGGTCACTGGCATTGGCGCCCTACTAGGTGTTAGTGTCTATACTAACAAATGACGAAAGGTAAGAAGACAAAATAAGCAAGTACAAGTGCAAGAATGAAATAAAAAACATAAATCAAAGAAAGGTGGACAAAGACATGGGTTAATTACTAATTTTCTTACTTATGAATTGTTGGTGAGAAATTTTTTTAGGTGGACAAACTTGTGAATTTCTTGCCAATGCTTTGGGAATCTAAGTCCCTCTACTTAACTGGTGCAACTTCCGTATATGCATGTGCAAGTAAAGGTGGATTTTCCTGGTGGCCTTGTGGTCGGGGATCCAACAGGGGCACTCCACTGAGCCTGCAACAAAGCTAACAATCTCTTGCTAGGGAGACTTTGTCTGAAGAGTGGCAAAGGGGAGTGAGAAAAGAGGTATGGGAACTAATGTTATAGGTAGAAAATCAGATTCTTGCACACACTAGCTAGAAGTTTCATATCATGCACTAAAGTTAGGAAGAAACAATACTGCAAACAACAACAATACCAATTAGAATTTAATGAACATAAAGTACCAATAAACCCCTTAGTAAAAAATGCTCGAAACTCCTTCTTGTAATGATGCTCAAGTAGAAATTGTACATAGTTTGAGAATGGAAGACATTGAGAATAGGGGAGGAGTGAATAACTCTTTTTACTCACAAGGGAACAAAATCTCTCTCATGAACTTATAAGAATATAACCACTAGAAGAATTTGGATATAGAAGAACCCAATGAAGAGCTCATTACAATTTATAGCAATCTGAATTGACCTTTCACCTCCCTCACATGACTCTTCGTTTCCATATTCCACTCGTGTGACCTTTCGTTTTCCATGAATTAAGTATTTCTCTTATAATTTTGAGAAAATACATTTTTACAATCAAAATAGGTCACTTAAGTGAATAGGACAAAATACAATGATGATGCATAATGAAGAATTAGAATGGAGAGAGAAAGAAGAGAGGGAAAGAGATAAAGAGGAGAGGAGAATATGTTGCCCTTGATAAAGTATGAGGATCCTCGTTGATGGAAAGCTCTCGATGCGACCTAGTTCAAACTCCTCAATGTCCTATTGTACAAACTTGCCCTTTGAGAACAACCTGTTATTTTTAGAATATGAGCCCACGCTCTACTATCCCGGCACATATCACATGTCTTGATCCATATTCACCTTATGAACCTTCTACCATATTCCAACCTCTTATGTTATTGAGATATTGTTATTTTTAGTACATTTCTATTTTTAGCGAGTTGTTATTTGGGGACTTGCTATTTTAGGAAGAAGTTGTTTTATGTCTTACTTTTTGTTTTACCCCTTTTCTGATTGTCCTAAATGATAGAACTTGCAATTTAGTAGGACTCATCATTTATAGCATACGAGGAAATATAACATATGCTATTTTTAGTAAGTGGTGGAAATGACCTCTGTTTGCGACGAGAATAACTTTTTGGATTTGACTCTTTGTCACAAACTCGTGCTCCAATTTTCATCATGATTCGCTTTCCAGAAAGCTCAGAAATGAAAAATGAAAATTTATGTCTTGTAAGAGCTTCGGGTATAGAGCTACCAGGGTAGAATACTGATAAAAATTCAGTCCTTCATATCTCGAGAAACTAGAAACTTCGTCTCAAAAAAACTAGTTTGAGAGAAACTAGATTTTTTTAGACCCTTCCTCTCGAATTTTGGATGATTACACCTGCTACATCTTCGGGAATTTGAAAATTTATTTGAAGAGGGTAGAATGGTAATAAAAACAAATCCCTCCATATCCCTAAAAATTAGGGACTTCATGGTGCAAAAACTAGTTCACGTGAAACTAGATTTTTCAACGATCATTCCCTCCAATTTTCGCGTGATTTCGCCCATTGGAACCTTGATAATTGAAGAGATAGCTCGCTGAATTTTTCACAGATGTTCTTCATGTGACAGGGAAGAACTATGATGAAAAATAATTCCTCCATATCCATTAAAAATGGGGTCTTCATGGGTCGAAAACTATTTCACGTGAAACTAGATTTTTCAACGATCATTCCCTCTGATTTTCACGCGATTTCGCCCATCTCCGGAACCCTAAGAAGCGGAGAGGTAGCTCACTGATTTTTTCCATTATTGTGTCATGGTGGAAATGAATGGAGCTTGAAATTTTCAGGTATGATTTTTGTTTCCATTCGCAATGAAATAAATTCCATTGCGATAGGTTTTTGCTTATAGTGCTTCACGTGGAATTTTACTCCAATCCGCCGACCGGTTTGATAGGAAATCGAACTTTGTTCTTCATGGAGTCGGAAGTGAACTTTATTCATTGTAAGTATTCCTTGCTGAAAATTGGAGGTTTGAATATGATTTTTTAATGGCCTTTAAGAGAGAAGAACTCAGCAACATACGGTTTGTCAATCCGTGCATCGGTTTGCAAGATATCTTCAAATCTTTGTTTTATGGCAACATGGATTTCCATTGTTCTTCATTTCTTCTTCTTATCTCAATGAATTATTCTTTTTGTGACCTGTTTTCCATCATGGAGTGAAGGATAATGTGCTGTGATGGATCTGTTTTGAGCTTTGGCAATGGTGGACTAGTGTTCTCTGCAACTTTTCTTCTAGCAGTGAGAAGTAGCAAAAGCAACGAACAATTAGAAAATATCTCAATTTTTTTTGTTTGAGTTGGGAAATTTTTTCCATGTCTCCTATCCCTGACCTTAGGGATGTGAGGGACATAAAATTCCATGGTGAGCAAGAGGATGACACGTGTCCTTGATCTAATGACAGGGAATTTGTGCTCCAAAAATGCACTTGGGGGCTGAACTGTCAAATCTGAAGGTCACATGAGGGTCATAGAGGTCGCATGTGGGCTAGGTGCATTTTTCCAAGGTTTATGTACCTGACCTCAGGGACGTTAGGGACATAAAATCCTGCCAAGCTCTTGGTGCTGACACATGTCCTCCAGAAAATTGACTAACTCTCAAACTGTCTCCAAGAGGGTAACTTGGAACGATGATAACTTGAGCTCCCGGTGGAATTTATTGGTGAAATTTTATATAATCCTGATTGGAAATAGCATTTTAAATCCAATGGTTGGGGTATAATGTCTATATTATTCCATATGATCCCTAAAAACTAATTTTTATTTGGTACTCCACCGTGCTCAGGAAAACGCATCTGCAAACCCTATGTGCCAAGGTGTTGTGAAAAATATGATTTCACCATCATGTATGTATTGGAATCCTATTTTTGGAAATGTTTTGTTTTACTTCTAACTCCATCTAGAGCTCCCAAAATCTTCTTCTGAAGCCCAAGGAAATGCTTTGTGAACCCTTTTTTTTATTGATCGCCCAAGTCTTTCAAAACTTCCCTAAACCTTCCAAAATAATTTCCATGATGTTATAAGGTCTTAAATTCACCTTCATGTTTAATTTGGCACTTTTATTCCACTCCAAGGGGTTGATCTAGTCCTAGGAAGGCCAACGGTAGCCCTTCCCGTGACTGCCCGAAATTTGCATTTTCAATGAACTCCTAAAATCACCTAGGGGACTGATTTGACTTTCCTAAATCACCTAGGGGATGAGATAATGTTGGTGGGGGGTCAATGGATTGACTAGGTGGAATTGGTGTGCTTGGGGATGATAGAAAATTAAAATCTTTGCACAAGGGTATAGTTTTCATACTTGGAAATTGTCAATTTCCTTGTTGCACATTTGCATGACAACATGAATCATGCAAAGAGTAGTATGTGATCAAGAATAGATAATGACTCAAATTTCATGATTTTGTTTTTTACACTCCAGAATTGGAGGACATTATAGCCTCCCTCCAAGCCCATGGGAGAGAGAGGATGCATGCCTCTAAGATGCACAAGAAGGGAAGAAAAAGGGTTTTCATACACACACCAACAAACAACAAAACCATTGATGAAAGCATAAGTAAGAAGCACTAAGCTTCTCAAAAGTGGGGGAAGAGGAGAAATAATTCCTTTTTATCACATTTTCATATTCTAATTTACATCACAATTTGTAATAAATATCATGTACCCCAACTCCTTATTTCTTCCATATCTCAAAATACTCCAAGCCTCCTCCTTGCCAAGGTTTTTCAAACCTTGGAGGTTTCTGTGAGGAAGGATGATAACATCAAATAAATGAGGGGAGGATAACATAAATCCTATTATGTCTTTTCCATCAAGCCACATGGGTGTAAGATGGGTTATTCCCCCTTCCCCAACACTCCAAAATCCATCCCCAAGGGATATAGATGGAGAAAACAAGAAAACAAAACAAACACAACTCTCATACCAACACCATATGCAATCCTACATTCAAACACAAGCAACCCAAATCAATAAAATCATAGACAACATTAAACAAGACTAAGAGGTGTGAGGCCTTACTTCACAATGCTAATGAAACCCAATTGCGCAATCCTTCCAAAATCCTTGCTCCTTCAAAGTCTCCCTAAAAACTTCAAGTGTAAAAGTGAGTCAAGAAGCCTAAACCCCCTCCAAAATGGAGGATTGGGAAAGGAGGATCTAAGAGATTCAAATTGTGCCACCCATCCCCTTCTCAAGTCCAAGACACCCCAAGTCCATATAAAACATAAGATAAGAGTCTTAATGGATGAGAATCTCATAAAATAAAATTGACATTAAATAAATTCCTCTCCCATTCCCAAGTGGCTCATAAAAACAAACTCATAAATGAAAATGTGGATAAGAGAGGTTCAAATGGGAGGAAAATCCCTTTTGAACCTTGGAAAGAGTTCCCCTACCCATAAGGGGTCCAAGGGGTCCATTTTAGTGTAAGTGTGACCCCCAACAAGCAAAGCACCCCTTTGAAATTCCACTTTTAGCCCAAATTCGGGATTGGGAAAAGTGGCACACTTTGAGAGGTGGTGGGGCCCACCTAGTTCATGATTAGGTGGCCCCAAACCTCCTTTAACAAGATAACACTAATAAAATCATGCCTAATCCAATTTTAGACCACTAAACCCATAAAATTGGTTTAAACATATGATTAACATAGTTGATACCAAAATAGATCAAAAGGGGACAACAAACCAAGATGGCCAAGCAAAATAACAAAAACACAAACAATGGTTTCAAATTTTCATCTTTCATACTTGTTACTAAGAATTTTCTTTGTGCAGATAAGGGTCACGCGATGCATCTATTTCCGAGTGGGTGCCTTAAGGTACCTACTGAGAACGTGGAATAGTTATTCAAGTAACCATTATGGGTTACAGACGATACACAAAGAGAGTGTCACTATTGGGTCTTAGCCTTAGTTATCCTTACACTAGGTATCCTTGTCCTCTTAGGTCTCATGCATATCATGTTCATGACTTCTTGGTTGCATTTCATCATTCAACATCTTATCTATCCTCTTCCATGACTCATGACACATTACTTTTACCTTTCATGACACATTACTTTATTTTTGCATCCTTAGCCGACATAATCGCATGTGGGCGATTGTGTTGGTGTTATATTTTCCCATGGCTGACACCATCGCTGCGGGTGATGGTGTCCTATATATACCCCCAACTCATTTGAAATTCAAAGGAGTAAGAAGCTAAGACATCTAAACTATCATTTTCTTTGCTCTTTTGTGTCGCTTTCACATCTGCTCGCTCTTCTCTTGGTTCATCTTACATTTTACTTGGATTGATTTGGACACTCTTTTTCTTGGATGATTGCTTACAACATCGGGTCATCATATAGTGAGTTTAAGATAGGAATGGTCTTCCCCTAATCTACCTAATTATGATTCTCTCTCTACATGTTGCTTCTTAGGGGAGATAGATGCATCAATGATGGCCCTACAGGTACATGTGAGTGCTCTAACCCTTCTATGTCATTTTATGTAGATTAGTTTGTTTCCTCTTCTTCATTATGCTATGTTAGTTTAGTATTGTACATATTTGATACTAGTTAGCATAATACTCTTAGCAAATATCAAATCCTTAGTTACTTTTATGCATGCTTCTTTAATTTATTGTTGATCCATACCCCTCCACATCCAACTACCAATATCTTAGTAGGGTTCCTTTCTCTATCTCGATCACGAGCCTCGAAAATCTTAAGTTGACCTAGTGTAAGGGTTAATTCCCTCTAGATATGTGACCCTAGCACTAAATATAGCCCTTTTAATTATATCCCCTTTCAATGCCAATACATGTATGTCTCTACTCACTTCTTTGATACCCTTGTGGAATGGATGATTTAGGAGTGCATGTTGTTGAGACACATTTGGTCTCGCATACATTCTCTTGTAAACCCAACTTGAATTCTACAAACTTTATGATTGAGAATTGCTCGTTAAAAGCATCCATCTTCATTTATTAACTTCATTTAGACATCCAAAAATCCCAAAAAAACCCTAAAAAGTTGTTTTGCCTGAGACACCATCACCCAAGGGAGATTATGTTTGTTTCAATTACCTCTGCTTCTAGAAACCTTCAGCCCCTATGTAAACCCTACTGCATGGTTGCTCCTACTTACATCTATTTTTCATTTCCTAAACACCATTGACCCCTGTTCGAGCTTTTGGCAAGGTGGATTTTGTCTATTTCTCGAGTCCGTTTATTTATACCATCGGCCTCGTGTAAACATTCAACATGGCCGATTTTTTCTAAAGCATTGATTTCAGTTTCTAAGTTTAGAAGATGTCACTTCGAGGTTTTTTCGCACAATGACCCCTTGAACTTCTCTATGGGATATTACTTTGTGCCTACATCTCCTCTTCATGATGTTAAATGTTATAGCTTTCATCCTAAAAGCATTGATCTTCCTAGTCATCCCAATCTCACTCGTGAAGTAATGTTGTCCCAACCCTTTTCCCTCCGATCAGTCAAATCGAGTCACTTAGAAGAATGTAATGTGGTTGAGATCAAGAATATATATCCCAGATCCATCATCAAGAATCTCAATAAAATGAATATTTTACCCTTGACAAAGATGGAGGTTTTTGAAATATATCTATCGATGTCATGGAAATGACCATGCCCTATCTTAACCAGGATTGTCATACCATGATCAGACTCCTCCCTGTAGGAATGATCATAATGAATCTCCTAAAACTCCCACTAATGAACATGAACATAATCATGAATAAGCACCCACAAATAAAGGTCGTTCTTCTTTTATGGATCCTAACATGGTAATAGTTAAACTCTTAGATCATATGGCCTTATCCCAAGCTACCACCACAACTAGCATGCTCCAAATGCAAAATTATATGTTGCAGCTAGCATCTCAAAATGTGGTGCCTAACATTCCTTCTTACACTCCTCCTCCATTGTTGGATGCACATGGGAATCCTATACCTCCTCCACCAATTAGAAACAAGATGTTACAAATAGTCTAAAATGAACCTTTAGCTTTGTACATTGCCATCATGGACTTAAGAGAGACTGTCCCTACCATTTGTTAAGATAGCTCTATGGATCCAACACTCTATCTCAAGACCTTTGACAATCTTTACAAAGAATGGATTTAAACAAATACCTATGCAATTGCTACGATTCTAATAAATAATTTTGTAGGTGAGACACTAGAATGGTATAACCAGCTCCCTCCAAATTCAATAGTTGACCTAAAATCATAGTCAAAGATCTTATCATTGATTTTTAGTAGCAAGACCTTCCCGAAAAAAACTTTACAAATATTCATAAACCTTAAGCAAGGAGCTCACGAATATGTCCAAGGATTTATTAAGAAATGGAAAACACTTTCTATACAAGCTAATCACAATCTTGATAATTAGAGCCCGTGCTAAATATTTCTTAAATCCCTTACGTTAACTATCCAATATAAAGTCAAGTCTTTCTCTCCTAACATGTTGGAGGAAGCCCTCAACCAAGAAAAAATACAAGACCATCTCATGCATGAGTTTGGATGTACTTCCAATACATCATCTAAACTCAAAATCACAATGCATGTAATAAACCCTTTGAATCCTCCTAGAGAGAAAGGAATGGGAGCACATCATAATTATTCTTGCACCTCCCTTCATACTCCTTTATCTCATGTTGAAATTCTCCAAATTCTTCCCACTCCATGAGATAGTTCCTCCTTCAAAATAGGAATTGTCTAACTCTAGGGGCAATATATTTTATTTATTTTTGGATTAGGATAACCTGAGGGTGTTAAAAGGACCCACATCCTTGTACATTTGAGGATTATTTTGAGAGGATCCACAACCTTGGTTATTATTATCTAAATAACTCACCTAGTTATTTGGGTAACTTGTATACATATTTTGGCACTTGAGCTCTTCATTGCAAGGTTGTGCACACTCAAGTTCACTTGGCACATTCCCTGGTTACATTTCCATGCGTGCTTCCCCTTCTCCCATTTCATTTTCCTTTTCCTCTTTGTTCCACTCCTCCCTTACACACATCCTCTGCACATGCGCCTTCTTCCTAGTAGCTATTCACCCTGCACTTGCGCCTCACCCTTACTCTAATCGGCTAAGTCCCTGGCCTTCTCACGCCCCCACACATTATCTTGTAATAGTTGTGCCTTGACCATGCATTCTTCACTCACCAATTTGCCTCATTTCCCCACACACATCATGTGTGCCTTCTTCTGCCTTATTCCAGGCACATATATTTGTGCCCTCTTTTGCGCCTTTCTATGCTAGGTCATCCTCTGACATGCTTGAGTGTGCCACACACAACTAGTCAAAGCATGCTAACAAGACATCAAATCTTGGCAACCATCCAATGAGTGAAATGTGGTAGAAATGAAAACACATTTGCACAGTTGGCCATCCTTTCAACAAATCTGTGCACGCCACGTGTCATGTGTGCCTGAGATGACTCGACATCTTTCGATAACCATATGTTTTTCTACAGATCTTCGATTGGTGCGCACCTAGTCTCAATCAATAGTTGCTGGCATAGGCTATAGTGCTAGACATTCAAATTCAAATTCTTGGCGGATCTGGTAGGTAAGAAATGGGGAAATGTCTTTCTAAGCATTAACGAGAATATTTAATTGCTTTAACCAGCTAATTTGATTTGATTCGACCTCCTTCCTTCTTCAAACATGCCAAACAGGACACTGGGAAGTGCATTTGATGATTTGTAGGCATTCAATGCTTCTTGTTGGTGGTTGCATTTCAAATTTAGATTTCCCTCCTCCTATTTTTCCATGCATTCATCTATAAATGTAAGAGTTGGGCTCATTATTAATGTTGGATACTTTGAATCCTTATGCATTTTCTAAGGACTTCATATTTTTGTACTTTGAGTTGTAGACCTCTGGATTTGGTTCTTGCATGTGGATATCAACCTCTTTTGCCATTATAACAGCTCTGTGCATTTCTAGAAGTAATAGAAGCATCATTTTGTGACTATTCTCTATCCTAACATGTTTACATTCCTTCTTCTTGCCTTTTCTTTTTGCATTGTGTGCTCGTTGTGCCATTCTACATCCCTTGCAATTCCTTATTTAGTTGTGTTCCATGAGACTAATCGGTAAATACATTTTAGGTTTTCTACATGTGCCTAGCCTTCTTTCACACATTTCCTTTCATTTTCACTTAGAACAGATAGTGTTCATCCCTTTTTTTCTAGTGCTATCACCTTTTAGTGTAGTTTCCTTTCATGTTATCCTTCTATCCCCGAGTCCCTTAGCATTGTTAGCTTAGCTTTCCTTTCAGCACTAGGAGTAGCAGTAGCATTAGAAATAGATAGAGGAACCGACCTTCTCCAGAGATTCGTCTCAAGCGCGCAAGGTCCCACAACTTGGAGACGGTTCCATTGCGATCTCAAACAACTTGAATCTTGGATCCAAGACATGGGTACAAGTTTGAAAACTAATAGTTACAATGAAGGGGAACACCATTAGGAACCCATTGAAGTAACCGAGAAAACCATATTGAAGGTGTAATGAATAGTGACAATGACCGCAATGAGTGAAGCAACAACTAGTGACAAAAAGAGTGAAATAGTAACCGGTGACAACAACGAGAGAAGAAACAACCAGCGAGTGAAGCAATAACCAACGAAAACAATGAGAGAAACAACAACCAGTGATAACAAAGTGTGTGAAGCAATAACCAAAGTGAGCTAGAACCGAAATGCTACTGATGTTGTAGAGTGAAGAAATCAACATGTTACGATAATAATGAGCAGAGAAGCCACATCGGATCGTGCCTTGGGGGATTCAAACACTAGTGGGCAAGCACACAACCATCGACTTGATCGCACCACTCTCACCCCATCGATAGGAAATATATTCTATTGGTGGCATGCTACTATAGAACATTCTCACAACGATTGTATTGACCTTAGGAAGGCATCCCTTGAATTCTTCCTTGGCTCTTCTTTTGATTACTCTACCATTATACGAGAGCATTATGGGAAGTATCAATATTTAGAGAACTCTCATTCCAACCATCAAAATAGATGTCATAAAATCCCCATGAACAATATCATGGGCACTATAGAACCCTCATACAATCAAAATATCCTAGATTCCCAATATGTTAATGCAACTAAGGTAAACTATAGATGTGAACATACCGATAAGGATCCCATTATCAAGCCAAAGAAATCCTCTTCTAACCCACAATTACTTGATACTTCCTAAGATCCACCACCAACAGAGCCTACTCCTACAATCGAGCCTATACCTATGGTGTCATAAGAGGTACCAAATAAAGATTGCATCCCCCTTCTTTTAACAAGGTAGCTTCAACTAAGCTATCATTACATCTAGATATGTCTTCCATTGTGTCGCTACCATAGTATCACTATGGAAGCTATTCCAAGCTTAGTTGGAACTTATTGGATGGACTAAAATCCCTTACATGTAAAATACCTTTTATGGAATTTATGTGTACTTTAGCCTTGCATCAAAGGTTTCTCCTTCAAAAGTTACAAAACTTTGAAGATTCTTCTTATGTGGCTCCCAAAATTCCTACTACCTCCCCAAACCCAGAGATCCATCACATAGAGACTACAAGACTATCCCCGCAACATTCACATTTGGGATGCCTAGCCTTGAAGTTTATGAAGGATGACATGATTATTGATGAGGTACTATTTCATGTAGATGACCTACCTTTACTCATCAGTGTCATCCTTCATGATGTGTAAGTGTGTAGGGTCCTCATGGATGAAGGATCGGGAATTAACTTGGCTTCTTTCTTCCTCATTAAGAACCTTGGTTATTCCATTGATGACCTCAAGCCTACTCATTTGACTTGTCGTGGCTTTGATAAAACAAAAAAATCCCATAGGATGTATATGTGTTGTCCTCTCAAAATTTCCCCTCTTTTGAAAGTTAGAAAATTGAAAATTTTGAGTTGACACTCTTTAGTGATGTTCTAGTGAAGTGAAAAGTTGAGGAGATGGCAAAAATTCATGTTTTTGGAGTTATTTTGGTGATTTGCGGGTTTCTCAGACATTTTTTCCCTCATGTCCCAAGTTCTTCCGGGCCTTTTGTTCCCCGATCGGCCGCATTCCCCGAAATTCTTTAACTTTCGGTTATGTCAGAACTTTTTGACCCATTTGTCTCAAGTTCACCGGGCTCTCTATTCCCCGATCAGCTACATCACATGCATCGGTACTTCACATACTTTTGTCCCATCTCGTCCCAAAAGCATCTCGTGCCTTCTCCCCGCTTTCCCTACATCACCCGCATCGGGTGAATCGCGCTTCACTTCCCTCATGTCCCTCGCGTTTCCAAGTTTTGGACCGCTCTGTGCTCATTTGGCCCACATTACCCGCATCGCCCGCGTCGATCGAATCGCGTCTTCATGTCCCTCATGTCCCAAATGTACCAAAGACCATCCAGGCCAATTTTTTCCACTCTTCCTGATTCTTATCTTTTTGAGTCAGTGTAATATGAATTTAATGCGCATTTAATGACCTTCTCTCTCCTAAACAACTATTTAATGGGACTATTCTCTATGCATTTGACACATTGCTCACTTACCATCATTTGCTCGAATCCTGTAATTAAGGTCATTTTCTTGTGCTCCTACTCCCTTTGCATTTTTTATTACGAACTCAACCCTTGAAGGTTTTCCTCTGTGCATTGCAAACATGAAGATCAAATTCCAAGGCCAAGAACATGTATCACCTCTTGAGACCTTTGTTCCCGATATCGGGGATAGTGAGGTTTGGCACCTGGATTTTGGGGATTTTTGGAATAGATTGACTTGCCCTAATCCTTCCCCCATGGCACAAATGATCAATGACAATGGACTTGCTTATGCGGCTGGTTTCCCTATCTCTGTATAATGTGCCGACACTGTGCTCTCTGTGGAGATCATTTTAACTTGGACACCAAAGAATTGACTAATGTGCACGGGGAGCTGATTGCCAAATTGGATGCTGTTACCATTACTGCTGCCCTATGCATTCTAGAGACCGAAGACTCCATCGTTCTCACTCAAGCTCAAGCTTAGACCTTGTTCGAGTAGGAAAATGATAAATATAAGGCAAGAATAGCAAAATCATGGTTGAAGAACCCTAAGAAGGGAGCATCCCGAATTTCCAAGGCATTATTTAGGGTTGATTTCAATGAAGAGCTATCTGATTTCATCATTTTGCTAGCTCATGTCATGGGATTGCCCTCTACCAATGAATTTCACTTCTGGATGTGCCCTTTTATCAACATCATCTACGAAGGTGATCAGAACATAAATTGGGTAGAAATCATCTGCATGAATTTGACCGAGCAATTGTCTAATGTGCAACAAACTAAGAAGTTCTATATGACTTCTTATCTCATGTATTCCCTAGCAACATCCTGGTAGTGGTTTGGATTCACATACATGGAGGGCCAGAAGGATGAGCCTATTTATGCATATTGCCCCCAATTTACCCTTGAAACTAGCAACCACAATTTCAGAAGAGTTAATGATGCCTTTACCATGTATATTGTAAGGATTTTGGAAGGTGATACTGCCAAGAGGTTTTCTGATGAAGCCATGAACCTGATAACTAAGTATGGAGCTTTCTTTATTCAATTCAAGAGGTTTTCATATATCAGGTTGGCTGGTTATGAAAACACACCTCTCAAGCTCCCCATGTTTTGTAATGACAAGATGGCTCTAGTTGAAGTGTGCAGGCAATTGGATAAATTGCATAGAACCTGTAGGGACAAGAAAATCTCTGGTCTGCACTTCCCTATTTCTTTGGGAAACTATACATGTAAAACAACCTTGGATGCCCAAAATGTAGAAAGGGCCATTGCTCCCCTCACTGTCCACTTTTTCAGGCCTAGGACTTGTTTTGATTTGAAGAAGTTCATTGATCAGAACCTCAGAATAAATTATCATCACAGATACTGAGGATTACTGGGCTGATTGTGCAGATGATTTTGAAGCAAGGTGGAGGCACTATGGCAGACTCTCTCTGCAACTGATTAAAGAGCTCAATCTCTATCAAATTCCTGAAGGGTTCAGGATGATGATGAAGACTTGTAGTCTTTTGAATATGAGACATCAATCAAACATACTCCTTTGGAAGATTTAGATTGGTACAAGAAGGAGAAGGATGACTTGGTTGAGATTTTGGCCCCTGTCCTTGTAAGAACCAAAGTTTGGTTTGATAGGAAGGTTCGAGAGCTTAAGAAGAATCAAAGCAGATCTTCTTCTAGAGATACTTCAACACCTAGGAAGGAAACACATACACCCAAAGCACATAGGTACCTATACAAACCCCTCCTTCTTCCTCAATTAAAGAACCTAAATCATCTACTCCCTCTTCTTCTACTCAAGTGTACCAAAAGAAGATAAAAGAGGTTAAACAAGAGCCAATTGAGGAATAACCCCTTCTAGAGCATTCAAGATTGCCTTCAGGGCCAGATAACATTATTGTTCTCAGTGAAAGTGATGATGGTGAAGTACCAAACCCTGCAGGAACTTCAAAAGTTACAGTAGAAGATGAGAAGGAGGTGCCTAACTTTGAACCTCCTAGTACCACGATTCCTCTACACAAGAAGCTCTAGATGCCTCACTCACCTCTTTATTGGAGGCAACAGTGGTGAATACCTTAAGTGCCATGGGTTCACTTGCTCTTGGACCTCTTGTCCCTTCTTCTTCTTCTTCTTCTACTTTTTCATGGGTGCAACCCTTGGTTGATAGTAGGAAGAGAAAACCTTCTTCCGTTTGACAGGGCCAAATTTTGATGTTGTGGCAGCTTTGTTAGGTACTACTCCTCCTCCTCTAGCAAAGAGAGCTAAAACAACTTCAAGAATAGTGACAGATGCTCAAGGCCAACAATTTCTAGAGGTTGCAAAGCCTAAGGTTGATAAGGCAGAGCAAGATCTATTAGCCTTTGACCTGGAACTTTCTAGAATTCCAACAGAGAATATTTTAAGACTTGTGTTACATCTACCTTTAAGGATATTCATTGTCATCGTCATGATGAAATTTCAGGTGTTCCTTTCTCTCTTCAAGATATGAAAACTCAGTTCAAGACATTTGTCAAAGAATACCTGTTCAAAGAAGAATTGATTACCAAAGAGAAGATAAAGGATATTTTCTCTCTTCAATCTGCCATTGAAGAGGCTAATAAAGAATACCTAGAACATACCGAGTTTGATAAGGACATGGAGAAATGTCTAGGCACTTGGTCTCACACCACTACCAACACATCAATCCCATGAGGCTAGGGAGATAGCTGAGGCATTAAAAGATTCAGGAAATGGATTCTCAAGTCAGTGGGCCCTCCTCAGCAATAAGCGGATGTTTTCTCTCCTAGTTTCTCCTTTTCTCCTTCTTTTCCTAGAATCAAGCTCATTGTAAACTAATTAAGGACATTGTGTCAAGAACTTCCTTAATTAATATTTTAGTTAAAATAAATGGTTACCAAGTGTAACCAATTTGTAAGCTATATAATGGGCTCTCTATGCCATTTTAGGGGTTGGAACTCTGGTTATTTTTGAAAGTGTAAAGGAGTAAAAAGCTATCAATACAAGAAGATCTCTCTTTTTGTTTCTATCTGTTCTTGTTCTTTCCTTTCTATTTGTTAAAAGTTATTGAATCATTAATCTATTTTACTTCAAGAAGCTTTGTATTCTTGTGGATGTCATCTCTGGAACTTTGTGTCTGTGAAATAACATCTTATGGTTTTAATGCAAATGATTCTATTCTATATGATTCCATTCTGGCATGTGTAAGGAATTATTTTGTTATCTATATTTCTGAGAGTGCTATTCTGCCTTTTCCCATTCCTTAATTCTTCTATCCTTTTGTATTGATGATCTGTTATATCAAACACTTTCATGATATCAAAGTTCCTCTTTAAAACTAAATGTTGTACATTTGTAAATAGGTTTTGCCTTTAAATAAGGGAACCTCTCCCATTAAAGAGGAGGGACTTTCTGTCCCGAGTCGTTGTTTTTAATAAGTCCTTATTTGACAACCAACAATATGGCTATCCATCATACTTAGACCTAAAATGGTCCAGCAAGCTTATGGTTCTAGTCATCCTCTTTTCATACAACCTCTTATTGGGTTGGATATGGACACATCACATGTACACGATTACATCATCCAAGTACCAATGTATCAAATTCATCCATAACAAACAACACTTTAGACATGATGTTGATGCCAATATTTGGGATATCCGGTCCCATTTCCTAATGAACCTTTTCTAATGCCAACTACCCCCAAGATTTAGAGTATTCCCTATCCAAAATTCTTTTATCTTAGGTCCGAAATCTAAATTACAGTAGCAAATTTATATGATGACGAGCCTAATGATCTTCAAAACATGATATATAAAAACAAGTTACCCGATACTATTGTGCACTAACTACCTCCAATACTTCTACCTCATGATCAATTTTCACCTCAAACTAATATAGAAGAGCCAATGAGTGATGCCTCATCCTCCAATCACTTAGAATGCAATAAACTAGGAATTGTTCAACTCTTTTCTGAGCACCCTCCTTTCACCTAGATCATTTAGCAAGATTGGTGTTTCAGCTAAGGAGGAGGTTCCTAATCTTAAAGGAAAAGGGATTTCCTTCGACGAAGATTACATTGCTTTGTAAGCTGCTTCTAGGCACTTATAAGTATTACACTACCAACGCGTCTTGGCCCAAATACAATCTTCTCGACTCGAGTCTAATACCTTTGACACATCTTATGAAACCCTTATCTACGATACTATCAATAGTGAGGATGATACCATTGACACATCCTTACATTCCTCCTGCTAATTTGCCACTCCTCGATACTCCATGGGCCATCGAGAAAATATTTGGTTATGCTTTGCGTCATGCTCCCACAACTACTCCACCACCCACACTAGCTTCTAAGCCACCCTCTACGCTCAACACTGGTCCCAATGCTCCTAGCATGACCATTTTTGATCCTGCACCTAAAGAGGTCACCTTAGATGCTAGAGTATTAGATGTTTGACAGATAATCTCTAGGAAACATAGAGATGGTAAGTGATACATAGGCTTAGAAATAACTATAGAATATAATCAACCTTTCCCTACCTTAGACAATGACAAGGTTATTCTAGAACTCCTATACACATGAGAAGATAAGCTCCCTTGACATCCTCATATGTTGGAGAACTTATCCAAGTCACCTATGCGCTTTGACAATCATGTCGCTATTATTGATATTAGCTAGGATGAAGTAGCCAAATTACTCGAGGCCCCATATCATTTCCAAGATGACAATGCTATGTTGGCTGAATCAACCATTAGTGTACAACTTGATGATGATCCCACACATGTATTCATGTTTGGTGATTATTTTCCTTACCTACATGAGCATCACATAGAAATATTAAGAAGACATAATGAGGTATTTGCATGGGAATATACCTTGATATGCACGACATTGATCTGAAATAGTCTCCCATAACATCATCACCTATCTTGATGCCACACCCATTCGACAAAAGATATGAAAATTCCTCCCAAGATCAATGATCTATATCACAAAGAAATCATCAAGCTCTTAGACAAAACGTTCATTCACATGGTAGACTATTCGAATGGATTTCCAATATCACCCTAGTTCAAAAAAGGCCACCTTGTCCATACAGATTTGCATTAAATTTAAAAACCTTAAACTTGTTTTTCCTAATGATAACTTTCCCTTATCCTCCATTGACACCATTTTTGATGCCATGATGGGGTACGAGATGTTATCTCTTATGGATGGGTTCTCGGGGTATAATAAAATCCAAATTGCTCCTAAAGATCAACAAAATACTACCTTTACAATAGGGTGTGGCACCTACTATTATGTGAAAATGCCCTTTGGACTTAAAAATGCCAGTGCAACATATCAACGTGCCCTAAAATACATCTTCCATGATCTCATACAAAAATTCATCGAAGTCTACGTCGATGATCTACTCATCAAATCTCGATGCACTGGTGATCACACTCATGACTTGGACATTGCCCTAAGATGCTTACAAAAATATAAGGTTCACCTCAATCTTGAAAAATGCATATTTGGGGTGACACGAGGAAAAATCCTAGGATTCTTAGTATCTAAGTGTGGTATTGATGTCGACCCAACAAAAATTAAAGCTATTCTCGACATGCCACGACCATCTTCCATAGCAGACATACATAATTTTCTTGGGAAACTTGGGGAAATCTAATGATTTTTCCTCAAGTTTGCTTATCACAATCATGCCATAAATAGCCTACTTCAAAAATCTTCTAAGATAGAATGAACCGAAGACTATAAAGAAGCATTTTACAACATGAAGCACTCTTTTCCTCGTTACCAACTTTACAACCTCATTCGCCAAATCAACCTTTGTTTTTATATACCTCTTCCACTTTGGTATCCATTGGGAAAATGTTAGCATAGGAAGATGAAAAAGGCAAGCATCATGCATTATACTACGTTAGTCTAGCTTTACTAGATTATGAAACATGATATACATCCATTGAGAAGGCTTGTTTAACCATATACTACACAACTACAAAGTTGTGTCACTATATGCTATATCAAACCACTCATGTCATTTTCCATATACATCCCTTACGACACTTCTTCTCACATGCTATCCTACCCATAGATTACATTGGGAAGTGGATGGCCCTCCTTATGGAATTTTACCTCTTCATTATCACTCAAAATATGGTAAATTTCTAGGTCATAGTGAATCAATTGGCTACCGCCCCCATCTCCGTGTTAGAAGCACAATGGACGAGAGGGGGATGGGTGAATCAATCCTTATTAAAACTTCAAATTGTATTTCATATATGAAACTCAAAATCTCATATAAATTCAATCACAATATCTTCTTATTCAATACTTTATGCGTGCTGAGAATAAACCATCAATGAAGCATGTAACCACGAGAGCAAAGAAACAATACAAGAACACAAGATATAAGTGGGAAACCCTAAAGGGAATAAAATCCACTAAAAAAATATTTTATTAATATGTTTTAGAATTTAGTGAGGCACCAACCCCTAATTTAGTAGAGCACCAAACCTATAAGGAGCACCAACCCCTAATTTTGTGAAGCACCAACTCCACAAGGAGGCTACAAACCCCCAAGATGATCAAGCACACACTCAACCACCTTATGATGATATGATATTTTATTTTTTTCTACCACAACTAATGGATATCCAATATCCAGCTCGCACTTCTTCACTCAAACCCTAGGTGATCACACTTCACAAAAAAACTCTTCAATCACTCTAAAAATCATCAAACTCTTGCTCTCATGTCCTCTATTTTTTCTCAACCTTCATCACACTTGAATCAGCCTCAAATCATGCTCAAACACCTGTAATAAAACATCACCTAGGTCACTCCACTTGCACACACTCAACTAGTTCCAAAAAGCACCCAAAAACATGCTTTTATATGCTTCTCCTCATTTCAAACTTAGGAAAAACCTTTTCCCTCCTTTTGGTTCAACCCATACATCAAGGAAACATTTAAAATTTTAAATATAATAGTCACAAGTGACCCAATTAGGTCATCCTATCTCAAACCATCATTTCATGTGCCAAAAATGGCTCAAAACCCCATGGGCACAATCTTAAAATTGCCCTAACATTAGTACCATAATTTTTCATGACCCATAAAACCTTACACATGATTAAAGTATCATATTAAATTCATACATGGTCACAATTTAGCTCAACCAATCAAATTATTTCATTTAATGGGCCCAGTTCACTTTGTAAATCTCAAAACAATTGTTTCCTACACCCTTTAACACCCTAGAAACTTCATAAGGCCACTTTGTATCACTTATACTAAACCAAACCATGCCATGCTACCACTAAATGGAAATTGAAGAACCTGTAAAACACTTATAAGAAAGTTATAAGTCATGAAACTTCCATCTATTCAAACCACAATTACTTTTGTTTTCACCATATCAACCTACCAAAAATGTTTCTAAAGGTTAGCTCATAAAATAATTTATAGAAAAATTCAAGACCTAAAAATGTATTAATTGGATGAAAAAATCATCCCCTCTTAAAATTACAAGTGATATCAAGCATCACCTAATCCATCTCACGCTTCAAACAAGTCCAAACTTTCACCTGAACACATCTTGTCTTGACTCGCCAAATTTATTTTTATCTAAAGAATGACCTAGAAACCCTATAAAATTACCCCATAATGAGGGAACAATCATATAAATAGAAATATATCTAAGTCCTCTTTCCAGCTTTTTTTTAATAACCTTAAAATTCCACTTGTAGCTTAAGTTATGCCCATTTTATCGAAAACCTGCTATTTGAGATCCCAAAACTGCCCTTTAACTAGCCAACCTGTTTGGACCTCAAAATACCATGTACTTGCACGAACTTGTCTTAAAACATCCATGGTCATCAAGAAAAATCCCATGCATCATGTAATATCAAATTTTCATACTACTTCTTTGGACCATCTTGTCCTAAAATCTTCTTCTTCATAAACTACTATTTTTAGGTGGGGCCCACTCATGACCATGACCTCAACCATACATTTATGGAAATATAACAAAGAACTATATAACATCCAATCATCACTTTTGATGAATCAATAAAAATTAGTCACAATACTTCATTTTCGCGCTTTTCGCTCTCCTAGTTAGGGTTTAACTAGGGTTTTATACCTCTTTACCTTCTTAACATTCGTTCATAAAAAGTGACGATCAAATGAACTCATTATTTTTGTGAATCCTCATAAAATCACCATAGATGCTTCCTTAAAATCCATAAGGTCCCATGTAAAGCACACATTGTTCATAATGAACATATGAAGTTCAACTTTGAGCTGGAAATACACTAGATTTTTACCATGTCTCACATAAACAATCATATCTTGCAAAATTCACATCATGGGCACCTTAATTTTTTCTAAAATCATCATTAATCATCCCTCTAACATCTCCAATCATCATAATTTCAAATCCATACCTCAATCTCTCCAATACTAATACTTGTTTGTTCCTCACTATAGAAAGTTTAGGGACAATGAAATAATGCAATAAGTCATCAAGAAACCCTCGAAAATGACCCAAACATACCATATGCATCATGATATTCCTGAATGCATGCCTCCTTGAGATCATATATCTCCAAACCACACTTTGTCACACCTCCAAGATACTATATCTACTCCCAATGAGCACCTTTAACATAGTGAACCATATATACTTGCACCATGTCATTCTTTGTGAGTGCCCAAGCACCCTCAAAACATGTTATCCATCATGTCAACATGTTTTCCAAGCATCCAAGAAGATCATACTGTCAAGCTACATCTCCTAGGCACTTGTATAGGCTTGTAAGAGTAAGTACACCTCACTGAATCCCACTGTATCATCTCAAACACATCTGAACCAACATGTTAATATCAAGTACAACATCATATCAACATGATACAACATTCACTTTGTCATTAATGTGGTTTTTCATCAATGACAACACCTAATAGGACCACATGCCAACAATCTCCCCCTTTGTCATTAATGGAAAATACCTTGAACTTCTCCCCTTTTTACATTAATGAAAATGCATACTTGTATCTCACCTTCTTCAGCTTCATATAGCATCATGTTTTGGCTAGAAACGTCAACCAAAGGTTTCAAACTAGCTCCATTTTCTTGATTTTAGAAAAATATGATTCTTACCTTTGTTTTAGGCATGCAAGCATCATGTTCCCCCTAGAATAAGAACTTCCAACATCTGAACACCAGCATTAAAGAATTATAGAAGCTTATTCTCATCTTGTTAGGAGCTACAACATCATTCTTCGTCTTCTAGGATTGCAAAAACAAGTACATTTTCACTTATTACTCTGTTTTGAGCTTCTTGAGGGCACTGTAACATACTTCAAACAAGAGCATCAATACCTTTAGCATGCCAAAAATGACATGAATGTCCCATGCCATACCAATTCTCCACCTTCTTTGAAAAAAATCCAACTTATCTAGGTAAAAAAATGCAATACAAGGAATATTCTTTCTCTCCATACCAAGAGCAACACTATGATTCCAAAACAAACTTCTTAAAGCAAATTTGACCAATTTCAACATACAACCATAGGTCAACCAAGATTTAACTCAAGCAAATATCACTCCCCTGGACACAATACCTCCAAAACTAGCTCAAGAGTACAAATTTGAGCTACTAGCATTGCTATCATACCTTGAAATCAACTTTATCACTTTTTAAGGTCCAAAACACCTTTTTCAGTCTTCTACAGTCATATTTGACTGATATAAGCCAATACATACCATCACAAGCATGGAAAAAGGAGAAAACATCATTTTCTCACCTTGAATGGCCTTGAGAACACCATTTCAATCTCATGAAAGATCAACCAAGCACTCCCCCTGTCTTGGAGAGCTCACACACACCTTGAGCAACATTTTCTTGCAATGACAACATTTCAACACTGCTTGAGGACTGTCAACAACATATCAATACCAAAATCCATTGAGAAGGAAATAAAATGTCTTTATGGATCTTAAACACTTACAACTTCTTGCATAGTGAGCTATATCAAGCTCCCCCTGTCATGAGAAGCAAACATACACCATATCACCAATCAATACTCTGTCTCAGGGCACTGTAGCACTGTCTCAACCTTCACTTGGAGGTCAAGAACCAACATATTGACCCAAACTTGATCATTTCATCCCATGAACACACTTCTCCATATGCATTTATCATGAAAATCTCATACAAAGGATTGAAAAACATCATTAGTACTTCAACACAACTGTCACCATGCTAAACATGAGCTCCTACAAGCCTGTAGGATGCTATTATGGAGCAAGAACAAGTTTTTCAAGCCTTGGCAAGCAACTAAGACCTCCATCTACTACCACCACTTGCAAACCATAGATATATGAAATAACATACCTTTTTCAAATGAGATTAAGCTTTGGAACTTATGGCACACCACTGAAAAGTATACTCTTCCCCCTCTAATCTTGTAGATGATCATTTTCTTCATGGAGCACCAAGAGACTCCCATAAGAAAATATCAACTGAGATCAAAGCCAAATGCTCTCCCATACAGTTTGAAATACTTCAAGGGCACAACAAAACTATTAACATCACAAAAGATGACAAGACATCATCACACATACCTGAGAAGCCATCAACTCTACATCTATACTGTAGTATCAACTTTTTTACACAAATCAAGATGAAAAGAAACCAAATCTTCTTCACAACAAGTCTAAACCATATGAGACACTTTGTGTAACATTATAAAATTTCTTAAACTGTGTCAAAAAATAGAATATCTTGTCAAACCTTTGAGAAATCCAAGAATTATGGTTTTGATGCACAAACCCTTCTCACTGAGCATTATGAGAAAATTCTTCAACTTTGTCATAGATTCTGGGAAGAGTACACATTGTTAGAACTTAAAACCAAGTGCATCCTTTAGCTTCATGAGCCTAGAGAATTTTCTCAAAATTTTGGCTTCAAATTCTTCCATCTTGACCTCCAAAAGTAAGTTTCCATCTCTCGCCGCGCTTAAGAAAACACTGCGAGAACACATTCTATCGTAAAGGACACCTCTATAGTCAAAAATCATGCATGTTAGACATTATTTATCCACGGTATCATACTACTATTTAAAAGGTTCTTGAGTGAACAAAGAACTAATTAATCCCCGTCTTTTGGCCATCTTGTTTTATTTTATTTCATCATTACTACCCCTTTTCATCCACTTACCTAGTCTATTTCAGTCATCTCCCATTATTTTAGCTTCAATTGGGGTGCTCGTGGGCACCCTAGTCCCACTAGAGGCGCCTCGGTCCTTTTTGCACTTTCCCGCCACTTTTTGGGCTCTTTCTAGTTGTTTGACATCTTTATCTTTTTTGTGTTTGGATTTTTTGGGGTTAATTATGAAATTATATCAAGAGAACCCTATAAATATAAAGTTATGAGACCATAAGGAGGGACCTAGCATCACTTACTACTATCACTCCATCGAGAGTTGCATCCATCTATTATATTGGAGATCACTTGCATCCACATAGTTCCATCATCAAGGCACAAGGCTAGGGCATTTTCATCACACTTCATAGGGGAGGGATTCTATTCTATTCCATGTACACATTATACCACATTTTCATAGTTATTACTCACTATTTCACAAAGTGTGACTCACAAAAGATCAACCTAGGGCATGTTCACTGGACACTTGCACATAGAACTACATAGGATCGAGATGTAGTGCAATGCTTAGTTAATAAGTCCACACATTATGGTAGTTGAGTTTAGTCTAACCCCTTCATATGCATTATTATTTTTTAGGGTTTGATGTTTGTTCTTTCTTTCATCTTAGATTATTGGTGACATTCGGTGCGGGACATCAAAGTTGATGTAACACACAATGAAGGTTCCAGATCATCTTCTAGTTATGAAAAAACCAATTTTAGAGATTTTACATAGACTAGGGCGCCTAGATTGCAAACCAGAGCACCTGTAGGTGCCCCTGTCCTCCTCCAAGTGCTCCATTCTAACAATATCTTCTAGATCCATCCTTTTTGGGACTTCTATATAGTCATTCCTGCTCCCGATTTTCTCGCCTCTACGACACTCTCCGATAGGCATCTGTTATTCAATTGAATTCTTTCCTCTTCTTTCTTGCATATTCAAGTTAGCATTTCCTTTTACATAGTTTTTAGCTCATTTACATTCCTATTTGCTGCATTTATTTAGTTTATTACAACTATTCATATCTTAGATTAACTATCTATATACTACATAGTTAGTCCATTTTTAGTTAATCAACCTCAAAGTCACCAAATTAGTAATCATGACATTAAACATAGATATTTTATGTTGAAAAAGGACTCCATGAACATATGATAACTAGAAGGACTTACGATAAAACACAAGAGAACTTCACAGTCATAGACTTAAGCACAACACACCTAAACCGACAACACACATGAATTGGTAAGCAAGACACCCGTTTTTACATTATTTAACCACACTTGTGTCTTCACAAATATAAATAACAATATGTTACACCTGTCAAGACCATTTATACTTCATGACAACCCCTTATGACATCCTAAGGACTTAGACAAGACACTGTAATTCTTCACCGTATTCAGTGATACAACACTTGACTGATTTGGACACAAATATAATGAGCATGATGTTCAAGACCATTGAAACCTTTAAAACATACATTGTGACATATCAAGGTGACATTAAAACATACATGAACAACCAAAGATGGAATACACACCATGAGATCACATGAATAGACTATTATCCAAATAGCTCTCCTAGCAATTTGGATAACTTGCATACACATCCTGCTCCCCTTCACATTCTTCTATCTCTTTCCATTTTCCCTTGCATGCCTGCTTTCTCTCCTTCCTTCTATGCACATGCCACCCCTCTATTTTCCTTTTGCATAGTTTCTTCTCACTCCCGCGTATCACACGCACTTTCATTCACCTCTTTCTGCTTTCCTCCCATACCTCTTTCTTCCATGCGCACCCTTGCGCCTTCTCCCTTGTGCCCACACTCCATGTGTTCACCTTCTTTCTAGTCAACTCAAAGCACATCTCCAAAGGTAAAAGTATGCATTTGTTGAAAAGTCCAAGTGCTGCGGAAGATTCCACATGTTAACCTAACACTCCTTCAAAGGCAAAATCCTGAGTGGGTTTCTAAATGAGCGTGGAGCCTCCACGCATCCGGTTTCATAAAAGGACAGGGTTAGGGTTGAATAGTCAAAGCATTGAGACAAGCCAGCGGAGGATGCCAAGTGTCAGCATGATGCTAATTCAAGAGCAAAATTGGGGGGGGTTTCAAAACAAGCGCCAAGATGCCGCGTGTCCCCGGTCAGATATATGACCCTGCCAAGCAAAATACTTAGCCAAAACATGAAGAAACTAAGAGAGCCATGGAAGAAGCCACGTGTTAGCCCTACGCAACTTTAAAAGTGAAATACAAAGGCTACCCTCATATATGCGCCAGCCTTCCATGTGTCTGGTTTCAAAAGGGGGCCCATTTTGGTAGCTGGTTCCCGCCATTTGTACGGACCCAATTTAAATTTCAAATGAGCATATCTATTGGCTCAATACTTGAAATCTTAAAAATCTTGCACCGTTGGAAAGATCTCGGCCTTGTTTATGCCATGGAGATCTAAAACTTTAATTTTGGAGAGGTTAGGTGGGAAAAAATGAAGAAACGTCTTTGTGCCATTAATACAGGATCTATTTACCCCAACAACCAGATTAGATTTGATCTAATCTACCGTTCCTCCTCCTTTGAGGTGCCGAACAAGTAATTGATGTAGACACAAAAGATTTGGGGTAGATTTGTAGGAGACATTAATGATGGTGGTTGAGCTTCAAATTAGTTTTCCCACTTCTCTCTCTCCTTATTCCCTTTATGTTGAATCTATAAAGGATAGGGTTGGGGCTTATTGTAAAGGGTTGGACACTCTGGATCCTTACGCATGTTGCTTAAGGACTCCACATTTTCTATATTTTGACTAGTAGACCTCCATGTTTGACTCCTACACGTGGATATCGGCCTCCTTATCATTGTAATAGTTCTATGCATTTTTGGAAGTAATAGAAGCATCATTTTGTGACTATTCTCTGTCCTAACGTGTTTGCATTCCTTCTTCTTTCCTCTTCTCTTGCATTGTGTATTGTTGTGCTATTTCAAGTCCCCTACAGTTCCATACTTGGTTGTGTTCCACGAGAACGATCTGGTGAATGTGTATTTTGCTATGTTACTCGTGCCTAGCCTCCTTTCACGCATTCCCTATCATTCTCACTCAGAACAAATAGTGTTCACCCCTCTTTTCTAGTGCTATCACCTTTTAGTGTAGTTTACTTCATGTTATCCTTCTTTCCTTGGTCCCTTGGCATTCTTAGCTTAGTTTCCCCTTTCAGCACTAGGAGTAGTAGTAGCAGTAGAAATAGATAGAGGAACCAACCTTCTCTGGAGATCCATCCCAATCACATAAGGTCACGATAGGAAATAAGAGATAAAATATGTGGAATAATCCCTTACAGAATCACAACAATAGAAACTAATATGCAGAAAATATTACAGATCTCAAATAAAAGTGTAGAATAAATAACACAATACAGAGAGACAATATTTAACGTGGTTCACCCAATTTGGGCTACGTCCACTAAGAATCACTTGCTCAAATTTTATTACAAGCCCCCACTCTCTCAATATAATACCTAGATCTGTTTGGAGCTATGCTCAAAAAACTCTACTGTAATTCACACCCAAATTTAAAACACATCTCGCAATGCATTAGCTTGTATATCTATCATATGCATAAGACCATATAAATAGAAAATTGCTTAAGCAGTTTGATACAAAACCGTGGGTATCAAAACCATGGGCAAAAACCATGGGTATCAAAACCATGGGAAAAAAACCGTGGGTATCAAAACAATGGGTACCGAAAAACCATGGGCCCAAAAATAGCCCATAACGGTTACCCATTACCCATGGGTTAATAAACCACCCACAAAAATTTGCTTTGGGGGCTTCACCCCCGAACCCCCTTGACCTGCTCACTAGCGAGCGGGACCGTCGTAAAAATACTCGAGTGTGACACATAGAAGGTGTACCACACTCTAACATGAAAATAGGCTCCACAAACATAACAAGTCCCATAACTTGGGACTGTTCCATTGTGGTCTCGAAACCTCACCCTTTCGAGATCTGCGATACGGGTGCATGTCCGAGCAACCAACGGTTCTACAGCACGCTGGTGGGACCAAGGCATTGAAAGCTCAAATTTCATATCTCTAAGTTTAAGTGTGTGAGCTTAGTGTTTCAGCCTTTAGAGGCTCATTTCAAACACATCTGGTGACTCCCAACATTTTAAGATCTCTGTTTCAAAGAGATCCCGAGCACCTTTTGTGAGAAGAGTGAACACAAGAAGAAGTGCAAGTGAAGATTCTTTTGAATACCTCCAGCTATCCTCGAGAAGAGTTCGTTCCAGAAAGCCTATGCGTGCATCTCTATCTCCAACACACCGCGCCCATTCAACTCCTCCTCAAAACATTCAACTTGCGCATCATACAATGATGAATCAACAACCTCCTCTATTAAGAAGCTTTGCAAACTTTGATGAAGGGAGTCCCTTACTCCTGGCTGTGTAACATGATATGCCAAATGGTGCACTCAAAAGTATTCCTTACTTTACTGGTGAGAATCAAGTCACCCCTAAAGAGCATATCCAGGATGTAGAAAATGTGTGTTCACTCTATCTGATCACACATAATGATGTAGCAGTCAGGTTGCTTGTAACCTCTTTCAAAGGTAAAACACTTCAATGGTACCGAGGCTTGAGACTTGGATCTATCACCACCTAGGATGAGCTGGGAACAAATCTATGCAATTATTTGAAGACAAGTCAGATCACCTATCTTTGGTGGAGCAACTGACAACAACAAGGAGGGCACCCAATGAGCAAATGACTAATTTCAACATCATATTTCAGAAGACTTGGGACATAATTCCTCTTGTGGTAAGACCTATAGCCCAACATGTTTTCCTTTATTATCTAAAGGCACTCAACAAAGTGATATTTCATTTATGATCCAATCTATGGGAGGTAGGACTTTACCAACTGCTTATAGCATTACAGTAAGGGCAGAAAATAGTCTCATTTAGGTAGGAAAGTTGGCTCCTAGACCACCCATGCCCTTGTTCCTAGAGATGTCACAAGTGCGCTAGCCTTATGTGGCCCTTATTCCTATCCTCGAGCAAAGCGTGCAACCAGCTTGATTGCCTCAACATTTTGTTCTCCATCACAACAAAAGGAAAATGAAGAAATGAAGGCCGTGATTAGAAATTTGTCAAACAAAATCATATCGTTGGAAAAGCAACAGGTGCAAGATTGTAGAGGTAACTATAAATAGGCACATGACCAAGGGAATCAGCCTTGGCAAAATCAATACGGAAATCAAAGATTTGCGCCCAACCAGAAGAATGATAGGTGGCAGCCTAATGCACATTTTCCCTTGCAAGTTGTCCCTCCCGCCTTCTCTCCCACCACCTAGTATGAGCTAGGTGCTTGTTCTAGTTCAGAAATAATTTGGCACAAGAGTCAGAATGGTTCTTCCCTTGCAAAATGCCTCATAGTCAATATCATTGTGCTAATGTTGTGCACACCCAAGCCTTCATGATTCATAATGCTTCATCTTGTGAGCCCTCAACAAGCACCCATGAAGCAGATAATCCAGAAAGACCAGAAGATCCTCCAGAAACCAATTTGATGTTCTTTGGTGCAGAGGACTTCTGTGTAATCAACCAAGCTACAGAAGATACAAACAAACCATGCGCCCAAGTTATGTGGACAACACAAGATATAAGAAAAGAATATTGAAGTTAGGCACGCAGGTCACAGTCCTAGTAATACAAGTAGGTCTTTAGAAGAAAAAGAATTAGACAAGACCTCTTATAGTAAAAGTGTTCAAATCCCTATGCAGGAGGTCCTGTGTAAAGCTCCTTCAAGCAAAGACGCACCCATCCTTTAGTAGGCTAGGCCTCTACTCCGGCCTAAAATTCAAAGCTTCCATGCGTAAAAACAGTAAAGAAGGGATGTTGTTCCCCAAATTCACAAGGTTGGGGGGATTCCGTTTAGCATTGTTGACCAAATGAAGAAAACAAACATAAATGTCATAATGTGGGATGCCCTGATCCTTCCATCTTAGCAGGATCATTACATGAAGCTTTGGTGCAACATCCGCGTCGCACGACTGGTTATGCAGAAGCCATGCACTTCTATCAAAAATGCCAAGAAGAGGAGAAAAAGGTAATTAAATTTTCTAAAACCCCACCCTTCTATATGTCCTTGATTATAGGCAAACATCTAGTGCATAATCGCTTGATTGAATCGGGCGTTAGTACTTACGTTATGCCTAAGAAGATAATGATGTCTTAGGTCTGAAATATAGCCATTTTTCTAAAGGAGTCCTACAACTTGATGGCTCAATTGTAACCACCTTAGGAGTCATCAAGGATCTTGAGTTAACCCTCCATGCATGTCCAAGCCTCGACAAATTACTCAAGATGTGTCAATTATTGACTGCCTCCTTTGTTTTCCCTATGTCTATCAAGAAAATTTATTGCTAAAGTGGATGGTTTCTTGTCTTTCGATTGGTATCATATATTACTCAAAACAAGGTATGGTACCCGGTTTACCATACAAGCTAAGCCTATATTTTCTTATCATGTAGAGCCATATGTCCCATGCCCTCTCAAAGCCAATTACCTTATCTAGGAAGAATAAGTTTTAGTTCTTGAAGAGCAGTCTCTTCCACCCTCGTTCCTAGACCTAGTGCTTGATGAATGGGTGGAAAGGCATCACAAATTTGATCCCTATGCTAAAGAACTAGAAGCCTATGAAATTGGGCTTGGTACTTATTGCATTCTAGAAGAAGACACTATGCTTCCATGTGTGCTCATGAAAGAAAAAGTTCAAACTGGTCTATGGAAGTTTTATTTTGATGGATCCAAAATCAGAAATCTGCAGTGCGGGAGTAGGAGTGGTTCTCATTTCCCTAAATATGAGAAATTATCCTTCATACATAGGTTGCAGTTTGCATGTTCTAATAATGTGGTAGAGTATGAAGCGCTAGTGCATGGCTTGCTCATTAGAAGAAGAAAAATTAAGGCGGCTGCAAATCTTTTGAGACACAAACCGATCATCCACCAGGTCACCAACAAATTCCAGACAAATAATAAACTTCTTAAAGCTTATAAACATAGAGTTTAGGACCTAATTGAGAGCTTTGATGCCCTTAATCTACAGGTAGTCCCGCGCAGAATGAACAAAGAACTTGACCAAATGGCGCGCTTCGGTTCATAGTTTTCTCACTTTGAGGAATTTTTCAAAGGAAACACTCAGCACATTAAGATGGTAATCAGACCATCCATTCCAGACAATAACACCAGTTGGCAAGTGTTTGATAGTGACGCGTAGATCATCTAATTTATCTAGAATGAAGCTGAATTTTCATCAAGTATGCAAGCTGACTTGTATGAACAGCTATGGTGACCAAATAATACAATTGAAGACAAATAATTTTCCTAAAGGGATGGTCACCTTAGAGCAAATGTTCATCCTTGATGATGAGTTCAAGGGTGAAGAAATATACATGTGCACCATGCAAGAGGATTGCTCCTCCATTACTATTGTGCGTGGAAAGGAGCTGCTGCTCAACAGGACTTGTGCACATGAAGAAAAACATGCCTTCATCTCTCTCTATCAAAAATATAGTGACATTTTCTCATGGGAGTATGAAGACCTCAAAGGTTTTGATCCAAGTGTTGCTCAACACTCCATTGACCTTGATCCTAGTATAAATCCCGTCATACGAAGAAAGTGGCCAATCAATCCAAAGATAGAGCCCCTCATGAGAAAGGAACTATCAAAACTCATTGAGGCAAAAATTATCTTTCCTATCAAATACTCTACCTGGGTTGTAAATCTAGTTCCAATATGTAAGAAGAATGGTGAAATCAGATTTTGTGTTGATTTCAGAGATTTGAATAAGGCATCTCTAAAGGATCATTATCCTTTGCCTTCAATGGAGCAGATTCTACAGACTATGGCTAGCGCGTAAAGGTTCTCCATGCTAGATGGGTATTCGGGTTTCAACCAGATCCTGGTCAAGGAAGAGGATCAATTCAAAACAACATTTACAACCAAGTGGGGAACATATGCATACCATAAAATGCCCTTTGGTCTATCAAATGCGGGCACAACATTTTAGCGCGCCATGGATATTGCCTTCAAAGGTTACATCAATGAGTTCATCTTGGTTTACCTAGATGATATAACTGTCTTCTCAAAGCAAGGTGTGGATCACATGGTGCACCTGGAAAATGTCTTTAAGAGATGCAGAGAATTTGGGGTATCTCTGTTAACCCCAAGAAATTTAATTTTGCGGTGGCTCGGGGCAAGCTCCGGGCCATGTGGTTTCTAAAGATGGTATCATGATCGATCCAAAGTGCATTTCAAAAATCCTATCCCTTTCCCATTGGCACAAAAAGGCCTTACAGTCCTTCCTTGGCAAGATTAAATTTGTTAGGAAGTTTATCCCTAACTTTTTGGGACTGGTTTGGCCCATTAACCTCATGCTCAAAAATGACATAGCCTTGGATGGACACCGGGAAGAGAAAGCTTAAACAAGATCAAGAAAGAGATTGATTGTGCATCAACACTCATCAATTTATATTACTCAAAGGATTTCATCCTTTATGCTTATAAATCGATGCAACTGAGCATTGTTGTTGTCCTAACACAGAAAATGAACAAGAATTTGGAATAGCTAGTGGTGGCCTTCTTGACAGATTATTTGAAGGATTATGAATTGAAATATAGTCACATGGAGAAGTAGGTCTTTTCCATCATGCGTGTGCTCAAGAAATTCAAGAGCATGCTCACCAAAAATCATATCAAGGTGTTAGTCTCCCACTCATCTGTCAGAGACTTCATCATGGGAGTAGAAATCAGTGAGAAGAGAGCGCGATGGGTGACAAAAATCATGGAATATGATGTGACTATTAAGGCCACAAAGCTGGTAAGAGGCAGTGCACTCTGCAAGTAGATTGTTGAGGATGCACAGAGTGAACCTGAGGCTTCATTATTTCTGGATGAAGACCTCCTACATGTAGAACATGAACAAAATATAGACCCCGATGCGCATGACTAGATGAAGGACATGATCACATTCTTTTCGAGGGCACATACCCTCCCGGTTTGAACAAAGCAAAGAGAAGGCATCTGAGGTTATAATCTATCCCTTATGTTTTGATTGATGGAATTCTCTTAAAAATAAATCTAGATGGTGTCTTTGTTAAGATGTGTCAATGGTGCATAGACCGAGCAAGTGTTAGTAAAATTTCACGATGGATTCTCGGTGGAAACTTCTCTCCGCCAAAACTACAACAATGAATATCATAATGATAGGTATCTTTTGGCCTACCCTGTTTGTAGATGCACATAGGTGGGTCACAAAATGCAGGAGTGCGCTTTCTTTGCAAGAAAGAAAATATTGCGGCGCTTCCCCTTTGACCAATCCAAGTGGATCAACCCTTTGTGAAATGGGGTCTCAACTTCATAGGCATGATCAATCCGCCTTCAAGTGCTGGACATAAATGGGTGTTGACAACTATAGATTATTTCACCAGATGGAAAAAATCTATCATGATTAAGTAATCAATCGAGGTAGTCACCCTTGACTTTCTCAAAGGATTAGTCGTAAGGTTTGGTGTTCCTTAAACCATTATCTCTCGATAATACAAAGGCCTTCCTTGGTGCTAAAATCACTTTGATTGGACTCTAAGTCGGGAATTTCCCGAAAACCTCTTCCAAATATCACCCTCAAGGCAACGGTATGGCATAATCAATAAACAATAACCCGATCGAATCATGAAGTGCAAAATGAACATCAGCCAAAGATAGTGGCATATGAAGGTCCTACGCATGCTCAGTGCGATAGAATCACAATAAAAAGGCAATATGAACTTCGCCTTACAAGCTTGTCTATGGCAAGGAGGCTGCCCTTCCTTTGACACTAGAATTAAATTCATTGGCACTTGCCCAACAACTGGAATTTGAGGGCATGGATCAGAGAGAAATTAGGATGGCAGAGCTGGTTCATCTTGAAGAGCTCAGAAACTCTGCCATGATCAAGCTAGAACAACATCAACAAGCAACAAAGAAATGGTTTGACAGAAAGGCTAGGCCTCAAGCTTTCAAATTTGGGGACCTGGTTCTAAAATGGGATGTTGATAGAGCTAAACTAGGGCACCATTCAAAGTTTGATGCACTTTGGAGTGGCCCATACATCATCAAGTCCTATAAAGAAGCTAACTCTTTTGAGTTAACTCATTTAGATGGAAGCGTCGTTGTAAATCCTAGTAAATGGGATCTATCTCAAACCCTTCCATTAGGTTTACTACATCATATTGTATATATTAAAGTAGTTTCAATTCCTCCAAGTGTGCCCCACGCACATTGTTTGTTTATACATAGTTCTTTCCCCTCGTGTGTTTCCTACGCACTCTCTTTTGTTACTTCTAAAATGCAGAGCTTCTCTCAGCAGTTGTGAGATTCAGAATAGAGTGCAGATATGATTTTCAAGTGATTACAGGGGAATTTTCATGATTGAAAAAGCATACTCCATGCCCAATGGATGATTCAGGCTACTGATCTCTTTCATCTAACAGGCAGATGGCCCCAAAAGTCGCTAAAACTGTTATCCAAATAGCTCTCCTATCAATTTGGATAAATTGCATACACATCCTACTCCCCTTCGCATTCTTTTATCTCTTTCTATATTCCCTTGCACGCATTCCTCCTATGCACCCAATTTCTCTCCTTCCTTCTGCGTGTGTACCACCCCTATGTTTCCCTTTTGTGTGCTTGCTTCTCACTCCCACATGTCATGCTTGCTTTCATTCACCTCTTTCTACTTTCCTCCCATGCCTCTTTCTTCTGTGCGTGCCCTTGCACTTTCTCCCTTGTGCCTAGAATCCATGCGTTCACCTTCTTTCTAGTCATCTCGGTGCATCTCCAAAGGTAAGAGAGGCCGTTGAAAAGTACAAGTGCTTATGGAAGATTCCATGTGTTAACCTGACACTCATTCAAAGGAAAAATCCTGAGTGGGTTTCTAAATGAGCACGGAGCCTCCATACATCCGGTTTCATACAAGGATAGGGTTGGGGTTGAATAGTCAAAGCATTGAGACATGCCAGTGGAGGATACCAAGTGTCAACACGACACTAATTCAAGAGAAAAATTGGGGGAGGGTTTCCAAACAAGTGCTAGGCCTTTGTGTGTCCCCGGTCAGATATATGACCATGCTAAGCAAAAGACTTAGCCAAAACATGAAGAAACTGAGTGAGCCGCAGAAGAAGCCACATGTCAGCCCAGTGCAACTTCAAAAGTGAAATACAAAGGCTGCCCTTAGACATGCACCAGCCCTCCACGTGTCTAGTTTCAAAAGGGGGCCCGTTTTGGTAGCTGGTTCCCGCCATTTTGTACGGACCCAATTCAAATTTCAAATGAGCATATCTTTTGACTTAGTGCTCAAAATCTAACAAATCTGGCACCGTTGGAAATATCTTAGCCTCGTCTATGTCATGGAGATCTAAAACTTTAATTTTGGAGAGGTCAGGTGTGAAAAATGAAGAAACTTCTTTGTGCCATTAATACAGGATCTATTTTCCCCAAAACCAAATCGGATTTGATCTGATCTGCCGTTCCTCCTCCTTCAAGGTGCCGAACAAGTAATTGATGCAGACATGATAGATTTGGGGTGGATTTGCAGGAGAAATTAACGATGGTGGTTGAGGTTCGAATTATTTTTCCCGCTTCTCTCTGTCCTTTTTCCCTTTGCGTTGAATCTATAAAAGACAAGGTCGGGGCTCATCGTAAAGGGTTAGACACTCTGGATCCTTACGCATGTTTCTAAGGACTCCACATTTTCTATATTTTGAGTAACAGACCTCCATGTTTGGCTCTTACATATGGATATCACCTCCTTATCATCAGTAATGATTCATGGCATTTTTGGAAGTAATAGAAGCATCATTTTGTGACTATTTTCTATCCTAACGTGTTTGCATTCCTTCTTCTTACCTCTTCTCTTTCATTGTGTATTCTTGTGCTATTTCAAGTCCCCTACAGTTCCATACTTGGTTGTGTTCCATGAGAACTATCTGGTGAATGCGTATTTTGTTGTGATAATTGTGCCTAGCCTCCTTTCATGCATTCCCTATCATTCTCTCTTAGAATAGATAATGTTCACCCCTCTTTTCTGGTGCTATCGCATTTTAGTGTAGTTTACTTCATGTTATCCTTCTTTCCTTGGTCCCTTGGCATTCTTAGCTTAATTTCCCCTTTTAGCACTAGGAGTAGTAGTAGCAGTAGAAATAGATAGAGGAACTGACCTACTCAGAAGATCTGTCCCAAGCACACAAGGTCCCACAACTTGGGGATGGTTCTATTATGGTCTCAGACACCTCAACCCTTTCGAGATTTGAGATGCAGGTGCATGTCCGAACAACCAACATAGACAATATGAGCTTCATACAAGTGTAACTCAAAGATACAAGATTGATTAACAAGACCATTGCACAAGAACCAAAAACATGATCTAATAAAAGACTATGAGAAGTATACACACACATACCTTGACCTTGTGGAGGAGTCACAAAATGACTTAGACAACTCCCCTCTCCTAGATGCTTCATATACAATGATATACCTTCAAGAAGCATAGTGAAGGCATATAAGTTCTATGGAGACCTAAAAGAAGGTCTTGAAGAGGTCCCAAGTATTTTTGGGAACCTACAAAACTCCTTCATCCTTTCTTTTTTGATCTGAACATTGTGTTACAACTCTCTTCTCAATATCAATTTCTCTTGATGGGACAACATTGTCTTTCCTTGGTTCCCATGTTCTTCTAGAGTCATTACCTTACATTCTAGCTCCTTGAAAGTTGTTCTCATACACTCTAGGCATTTGATTCATTTGATTTTGTCTTGAATAAGCATGAAAACACACTCTTGCCACATGACCAATCTCATTACAATAGTAGCAAACAACTGAGTTCTTCCTTTTGAGTCCTTCATTTTGACTAGGTCTATCATGTAAGCAATACCTAGCAGTGTGTCCTTGTTCATTGCAATTATAACATACTATTATTTTAGAAAACTCACTTCTATTGTCTCTCCAAGGATGATCATCTCTAGAGTATCTCCTACACTCATTAGCTCTATGACCAAAAGCATTACAAGTAAAACAATGACCATTGAAATTTCTTTCATACCTTGAAGCATTGGTTGTCTAATGGACCTTGATTTTTCATTGTTCTTGATAGGTGTCACTTTCTTTTCTTCTTTCATAATAGGTTTATTTGATTACTTTCTTGAAACACCAACATCTTGCTTTAGATATTTGTCCTTAGGCTCTTCTTTAAATCCCAAACCAATCCTATCATCTACAACTCTTTGTTTGCCAAGTAGGTCATCTAGATCCTTAGTACTCTTTTCAAATTTTTGCAAGGACATAGTCTTCTTACTGATCTCTAACAACTTAGCCCTAAAAAATCTATGTTTTGTTCATAATTGGTGCACAAATTATCTTTATCCTGCAGGTTAGAGATAAGAAACTTCACCTTTTCTTCTAGTAACTTGTTTGCTTCAATTAGTTTGGTAGACTCAACCACATACTATTCATCTAACTTATGAAATTGATTTTCATATTCTTTAATCTGCAAATTCAGATTTTGATTCTCTTTTTCAGCTTTCTCAAGTTCTCTTTTGACACTCTCAAGATCATCTATGTCATCTTCACATTCCTTATCAGAATAGTTACCATAACTAGAAATAAAATCCCCTAATAAAGAAGATCCATCACTTGAAGACCTCATATCTTATTTAGTCATGAATAAGGCCTCATTTCCTATGCTTTCATATTCAATTTTAGATTTAGAGTCTGATACACCACTACTTGCATCTGAAAATTCATCATCTTGATTTGAATAAAAACTTCTTTTATCCTTTTTATGGTTAGGCCTCTTAAAGTTCTTCTTACCTTTTCCAAACTTGTAGTTATTCTTCTTAGGTTCTTCCTCATGATCTTCAACATCATCATTCTCCTTCTCATGCCTATGAGGACACTTAGCAGCAAAATGTCCTACTTCTCCATAATTAAAACATTTGAATGGAAGTTTACCTCTATACTTACCAGAACCTTACTTCAATCTTCTAGCCATCATAGCAAAAAGCTCTTCATCTTCAATCTCTAGAGTGGTATCATCATCCCTTACCTTCTTGTCTTTTGTCTTCATTTCATATTTGAATGCAATCTCCTTCTTGGCTGGTTTTGAGTCTCCTATCCTCATTTCATAAGCAGTCAAAGTACCATGCAACTCATCCAATTTCAAAGTGGTTAGATCTTTTGCCTCTTCAATAATGAAACCTTAGAATCAAACTTAGAAGTCAAAGACCTTAGAACCTTTTGAACCACAACTTCTTCTTTTACTTCATCACCTAAACCCTTCATGTTATTCACAACTTTATCAACTCTAAGAAGATATGCAACAATTGACTCATTATCATTCATTTTAAGGCTTTCAAACTAATTTCTAAAAGTTTGAAGTTTTGTAATTTTTACCTTTGAGTCACCTTCATAAAGAACTTGTAGTTTGTCCCATGCTTCCTTTACATTCTTATAGTGCATTAATTTTCCCATTTCTGATTCTCCAAGTCCACTTAGGATTGCATTGAAAGCCCTTGAGTTATTGGTATAATCAGTATTTTCTTTTTTAGTGCTTGGAGAATTGGTAAGAGGAACATAAGCCTTTTCTACAACATCCCAAACATCAAACCCTTGTGCCATGATGAAAGTATTCATCCTTATGCTCCAAAAACTATAATTTACTCCATCAAACAATGGTGGATTTCTAGTTGCAATATTGTTTACCATTTTGTACTTCAAGGATCTCCTTTCAAGTTGTCAAACTTCTACAAAAAGAACCTTGCTTTGATACCAATTGTTAGAAGCACAATGAAATGAGAAGGGGGGGGTGAATCAGTCCTTATAAAAACTTAAAATTATATTTTAGATCTGAAACTCAAAATCTCATACACATTCAATCACAATATCCACTTATTCAATACTTTATGTGTGCACACAATAAACCATCAATGAAGCATGTAACCATGAGAGAAAAAAAAGTGACATAAGAACACAAGATATAAGTGGGAAACCCTCAAGGGAATAAAACCATTGAAAAAAATATTGTATTGATATATTTCAGAATTTACCAAGGCACCAACCCCATAAGGAGCACCAACCCCTAGTTTAGTAGAGCACCAACCCCTAATTTTGTGAAGCACTAACTCCACAAGGAGGCTACAACCCCCAAGATGATCAAGAACCCACTCAACCACATATGATGATTTTATCTCTAATTTTTTTGCCACAACTGATGGAGATCCAATATCCATCTTGCACTTCTTCAATCAAACCCTAGGTGATCACACTTCACAAAATAAAATCTTCAATCACGTAAAAATCATCAAAAACTATCTCTCACGTCCTCTATTTTTTCTCAAAATTCATCACACTTGAATCAGCCTCAAATCATTCTCAAACATGTGTAATAAAACCTCACATAGGTCGCTCCACTTGCACACACTCAACTAGTTCCAAAAAGCACCAAAAACATGCTTTTATATGCTTCTCCTCATTTAAAAATTAGGAAAAACCTTTTCCCTCCTTTTGGTTTAACCATAGATAAAGGCAATATTTCAAATTTGAAATATAATAGTCAAAAATGACCCAATTAGGTTGGCCTAGCTCAAACCATCATACATGATCCGAAAATGGCTCAAAACCCCATGGGCACAATCTTAAAATTATCCTAAAATTAGTACCATACTTTTTCATGACCCATAAAACCTTACACATGATTAAATTATCATATTAAATTCATACATGGTCAAAATTTAGCTCAATGAATCAAATTATTTCATTTAATGGGCCTAGTTCACTTTGTAAATCTCAAAACAACTTTTTCTGCACCTTTCAAAGACTTCTTGGAAACTTCATAAGGCTACCAAATAGCTTATACTAAAAAAACCATATCATGTGAAAACTCAATGGAAATGAAGAGCATGTAGAATAGTTATAAGCAAGTTATAAGCCATGAAACTTCCATATATTCAAACCACAACTACTTTTACTTTCACTAGATCGACCGCCAACAAATTTGTTTCCAAAGGCTAGCTCATAAAATCATTTATACAAACATTGAAGACATACAAACGGATTAATTAGATGAAAAATTCATCCATATTCACATTCTAGGTGATATCAAACATCACCAAATCCATCTCATGCTTCAAACAAGTCCAAAATTTAACTCGAACACATCCTGTCTTGAACTTCCAAAAATATTTCTTCCCAAAGAATGACCTGGAAAACTATCAAATTACTTCATCACGAGGAAAACCTAATATCAATAGAAATATCTATTAATCCTATTTCCAACACAACTTAAATCACCTTCAAAATCCACTTGTAGCTTAAGTTATGCCAATTTTACTAAACCCCGTTATTTGATATCCCGCATGAACTTGTTCTAAAACCTCTACGGTCATCAATAAAAACTCCCATACATTAAGAACTATCAATTTTTCATACTACTCCTTTGGACCATGTTGTCCTAAAATATTATTCTATAGAAACTTATCTTTTAGGTGGGTCCCACTCATGACCATAACCTCAACCATACATTTCGGAAAGCTAACTTAGTCATCTACAACATTCAGCAATAAATTTTTATGAAGCAATCAAAACCAAGTCACATTACACTTTCGCTTTTGCTCCTAATTTAGGGTTTAACTAGGGTTTTAGACCTCTTTACTTTCTTAATATTCGTTCATAAAAACGTGATGATAAAATTACCTCATTATTTTTGAAATCTTATAAAATCACCATAAAATCTTCCCTTAAATCCATAATTTCCCATGTAAATCACATAGTTCACAACGAACATATGAAGTTCAACTTTGAGTTGGAAATACACTAGATTTTGACCCTGTCTCACATAAACAGTCATATCTTGCAAAATTCACATCATGGGCACCTAATTTTTTTCAAAGCATCATGACTCATCCCTATAACATATATAATCATCATAATGTCAAAGCCATACCTCAATATTTCCAAGTCACTAAGACTTACCTATGCATGCATGTTTGATCCTCATTGTAGAAGCTAGGATCAACTAAAATAATGCAATAACTCATCAAAAAACCTTTGAAAATGACCCAAACATACCTGATACATAATGATATACCTGAATGCATGCATCCTTGAGCTCATATAGCTCCAAACCACATTGTCACACCTCCAATTTACTATACATGCTACTAATGAGCACCTGTAACATAGTGAACCACCTATACCTACACCATGCCCATTGTTGTGAGTTCCCAAGCACCCTAAAAATGCTATCATTCATGTCAACATGATTCCCAAGAATCCAAGAAGCTCATACTGTGAAGCTACATCTCCTAGGCACATGTATAGGATTGTAAGAGTAAACACGCCTCACAAAATTCCACTGTATCAACTCAAACACATTTGAACCAATATGTTAGCTTCAAGTACAAAATCATATCAACATGATAGAACATTCACTTTGTCATTAATGTGGTTTTACATCAATGACAACACATAATAGGACCACATGCCAACACTTTGTTCATCAATCTATCCATGACACATTTCCCAATGAGGACATCTTCCTCATTGAGGGAATAAACAATGTTGTCTCCATAAAATACTATTACTACATCTTCAAGGTCTGTATTGAGGTGCAACCATCCAATGCTAATATTGAAGCACCTTCCTCGCCAAAAACCATACCACCGACCAATATCATTTAGGAGGATGTCATCATCGATATCCACGAGGATACACAAACAATACACTTTGATGGGAAAAATTCCTCCAAGGATCCGGGGTAGGTTGTGTACTCACCAATCCCTCTAGTCTAGCTTTCCCTCTTTCTTATCGACTTGATTTCAAATTCACCAACAACATGGTGGAATATGAGGTTTTCATCTTTGACATACATGTTGCCTTAGCTAAGGGTGTCTCTTATCTTCATGCCACAGGATTCTATTTTGGTGTGTTGATAGGTTAGTGGTGCATATCAATGTTGCAACAAAACCTTAAATATTTGCATGACTTAGTTCAAAAATTAACACCATGATTCACTTAATTTACCATCGAGTCAATCTCATGTGAACAAAATGCCTTAGATGATTCTTTGGCCATGTTTTCCACACATTTTCAGTCATGTTCTAATGTTTGCGAAGAAACTCTTATACAAATTAGTCAAAATTCAACCACCTCAACTCCTCAAAACATTCAAGATGTTTATCAGATCGAGTCACACATTCATGCACATGACCCTTGGTATGCTGACATCTGCCAATTTATGTAATTTCGGACCTACTCGGATGGTACCGATCCGTGAACACAATGACAAATACAAAAAAGTCTCTCAAATACGTACTTAATGACAAAGTATTCTACTATTGCAACTTCAAAGGTACCCTACTCCAATGCATTAATACAGTTGAGGTTCCCCTTGTCTTAGAGGAAGTACATGGGGGCACTTGTGGTGGCCATTATAGCGGTCATGATACTACACACAAGTGCCTACGTATGGGTTACTATTGGCCAATAGTAGAATATGTTGCTCACGTCTTTGATAAAAAAGTGTTGACATTACCGATATCGGGATGATTTGATTCATTCCCCTCTTTGAGCTACAACATATCACATATTCCTGGCCCTTCAAGATAACGGGATTGGATTATATCAAAAATATACCTCGATCCTAGGATGGTCATGTATTTATTATCATAACCACATAATAATTCACCAAGAATATTGAAGCCATGCCTCTCACTAATATGTTCATCCTTACTACATCTAAATTCATCCTTAATCAAATCATTTTCCACTTTGGAATTCCCCATACCATCATATCTGACAATGGTGGGAGCTTCAAATGTAAAGAAATGAAACAACTTTGTGCTAAGTTTAAAATCAAACATCAATTCTCAAAACCATATCATTTGTAATGTAATGGACAAGATGAATCTACAAAGAAAATTCTCAACAAGATCTTATAAAAGATGATTCGAGAATCACGTAGAGATTGACACATGAAGTTATATCCTACATTATGGGCATACCACACCAATGTCCGTATGACCACTAGGGTAACCCCATTTTCACTTACCTATGGAGCTGAAGCAGTCCTTCTACTTGAGGTGGAACTCCCTTCACTCCACATTTCCCTTCGCGGTACCATTCTAGTTGAGGAACTTTATGAAGTGCACCTCCATGACCTTGACCTATTAGAAGAATGACGAGATATAGCTTACACTTGAAATGAGAAGAAAATAATTCCTTTCCAAATAACATAGAAAACTTATTCATCCACATACTTTCGACATGGGTGACCTTGTCCTTAAGCTTGATTATACACATGAAAAAGAGGGAAAATACGCTCAAAAATGGTGGGGTCCTTACCTCATAAAAGATATCATAGGTCCTAACACATATTGTCTTCAGACCAATGAAAGCCACATCTTCAAAGAACCAATGAATGCTTAATTTATCAAAAATTTTCACACATGAAGGAACTTGGGAGTTTCGGTACTTAGCTACCAACTTTCATCCTTTTTTCTTAAATCCACCACTTCATCAACCTCTCTCGACAACATTATCAACATCTTGGCTCTGTACACCCCGATAATTCCCTTTGGATCGCTATGGTATTATGCACATCCTCACTTAGGCCCATGGTCTTGTTTGGATTTATCTAATCATCTTTTAGCATATAACTCATGGTTTTTTGTGCTTTTTAGCGTTATTATCCACCCTTTGGGCTAACCATCCATATTCTCTTTACGTACACCTTTGGGTTTATGACAATTTCTCTTTATATCTTCTACCATACACTTTTTTACTCTTTTCGGTGTTATTACATTACTTACTTGGCTATGATACTATGACACCATACTATCACAAAATTTTGATGACATGACATCTATCCCATGGGCCCCTAGCTAGGTGATTTATGTCTTATTTTTATTGATGATACTTTAGTGTTTCTTTTCATTTTTGCTTCTTTAGGGTTCTTGTAGCATTGTGCCCACACATGACAGAGCAAGTGACACTATCAGGTACGCATTGGTGGGTATATTTCATTTCAACTAGTCCTTTCAACATTTCTTTATGTATCTACTTTTAGTAGTGGTGTTACAAACTATCTTTTTTCATTGACCACCCCAGGGTTTGCTTATTGCGACATGTGGTGATCAATGACTGAGGCATATGTATACACCTAATTTTTCACTTTTCATCTTTCATACCTATTACTAACAATTTACTTTGTGCAGATAAGGGTCACTGATGCATCTATTTCCTGAGTGGGTGCCTTAAGGGCCTCATAGGGTTAGGGAATGGTTATTCACATAACCATTATGGGTTAGAGATGGTACACAGAGAGAGTGTCATTATTTGGTCTTGGCCTTAATTCTTCTTGTCCTCCTATGTCTCATGCATATCATGTTCATGAATTCTTTCTCGCATTCCATTATTCATCATATTTTCCATCCTTTTCATGACCCATAACACATTAATTTTACCTTTCATGACACATTAATTTATTTTTACATCCTTGGCGACACAATCACCCATGGGTGATTTTATTCGTGTTATATTTTCCCATAGCCGACACCATCACCCGCAGGCGATGGTGTCCTATATATACCCCTAGCTCATTTGATGCTCAAAGGAACAAGAAGCTAAGACATATGAACTACCATTTTCTTTACTCTTTTGTGTCACTTTCACATCCGCTTACCATTCTCTTGGTTCTTTTTGCATTTTGCTTGGATTGATTTGGACAATCTTCTTCTTGGATGATTTCTTGCACTATTGGGTCATCATATAGTGAGTTTAGGACATGAATGGTCTTCCCTTACTCCACCTAATAGTGATTCTCTCTTTGCATGTTGCTTCTCAGGGGAGATAGATGCATTAGTGACCACCCTACAGGTACATGTGAGTGCTCTAACCCTTCTTTTTCATTTTTTATAGATTAGTTCACTTCCTCTTCTTCATTGTGCTATGTTAGTTTAGTATTGTGCATGTTTGATACTAGTTAGCATAATACTCTTAGCAAATATCAACTCCTTAGTTACTTTTATACATTTTTCTTTCATTTATTGTTGATCAATACCCCTCTACATCCAACTATCGATATCTCAAGTAGGGTTTCTTCCTCTATCTCGATTACAGCCTTGGAAACCCTAGGTTGACCTAGTGTGAGGGTTACTTCCCTATAGATATGTAACCCTAGTTCTCACTATAGCCCCATTAAGTCCATCCCCTTTGTATGTTGGCACATGTGTTTTCCTACTCATTACATCAATACCGTTGTCGAACACATGATTTAGGAGTGTATGTTGTTGAGACACATTTTATCCCACATACACATGAGAGTTATAGAGAATATAAATATACCAAAAAGTATTACAGGTGAAGGTAAAGTGTCACAAGAAAAACTAGAAACATACATGTTACCCATATAAATTTGTATGTTCCGTATGCAACCATTGGACAATTTGGACTTAGTTGGATGATTCGATTCTAAAGAACAAAAGGGCCATAATGATACTTTGAGCACCTTCCTAAATCTTCACATTACTGAGATACATACACCCATGACACATATTGAATAACTTTTGAACTAGCTAAGTGATCTCTCAAACCCTAGTTGTGTTATTACTTATTTATTGAATAAGCGCACTTATAAAACTGTAGTCTCCATTTGTGTAAATTAGATGCATATGATTTGTATGCTTATTTATTTCCTGTAGCAATCTATTGTCATATATTTACATATATCACACATTATTATTTTTAGTGTGTAATCATTTGGTGAACCCATTTAGTGCCCAAACATGTTACCTAGTTTGGCTTAGGTTGCCTACCCTACCTAGGATTTTTGGTCTTAAACCCAACTGCCCTAGGGTTTTATATTTATCAATGATTACATGTTCTTATCTTGGATGCAAGCTTAATTATCCTTTGGGTATTCATGGCTTTCTCTATATCCCTTTATTCTTAATTTGGTAGGGGATGTGATCGCTTTAACCAAGTCCATGCTCCTTAGCACTTCAAGAATAAGGATCTATTTATTTCCCATCCAAGTTCCTTTTATGATGCTAATTTACAAGATGACATCATTCATATTACTACCAAATGGAAAAATCATTTTATCCATATTACTTCAATGTCTAGTCCTTATCACCCTTTAGATGTTATCGATGGTCATCGTAAAACTTGGGGTAGGAATCAAATTTATGGCTATGATCCAATCACACAATATGATTTAAAGGTTCCTAATGCCTCTATTCCCATGGAATATTAATTTACTTGTGAACAAGTTATAAAGCCTAGAATTGTTGATATTGATGAGCCATGTTTCCACAACAATGTTTTTGAATGTGTGGATGGTTATATCGACAATTAAGATCGTAATCAAAAAGATATTTCACTAAGAACAATATTTTTATTAGTGACAATGTTTCTCACAATGCTTCTAATATTAATATGAATGAGCATGTTTATAATGACGATTCTCATTATAAAATGAATAAATATAATGACGTTGATTCTAAAACTACCGACTTAGAGAATAATGCCTTCGATTGGGTCAATTTTCCTTCTAATTATATGTCAAATGATTTCTCTTCTTCTCTTCTCGATGTGAATAATAGTGAAAGTGATTGCTCTTCTACTACCTTTGTTGATATTATTCCTTAAATCAATGAAATTATTGATTATGTTATTCCTTTCTCTGTTATCAAAATGAAAAATGATACTATTACTAAATTTACAAATTTTATAAGTGAATGTTTCTTTCCATCTTCTACTATAGAAAATGATACATTTACAAGTGTTATTCCTTATTTTAATATTCAAGATAACAATGATGTATCCACTCGTATTCCTCCTTTTCCCATTGAATGTGAAAATGATGTATCTCTTCACCTCCTCTTATACATGATAATGTGGAAAATGTTGGTCTTAAATCTATATCTCCCAAGGTGATTGAACATGTTACAATTGATCCTCCTCTTAATTTTACTACAAATGATGTTGGTGCTTTTGCTATTCCTATTCCAAATGATTTACCTATATCTATTAATGATGTATATTAATATTCTCAATATGATGTTAAGTATATTTTTCCTAATGTTAAACCCCGGCCTACTACTATTTCTCCTAGTCATGATGTTTTACCTACTGCTCCTCATTCCCCTACGTAGAATAATGTTCCAATGACTACTATTAATGGAAATGTACAACCCCTCAATGAGCCACTTATTACTTATGTTATACCTCCATAAGAGATCATTTATTTGATGCATACCATAAGCATTGTACAACACAAAGTGCATACTTTATCCTTTGAAAACAAGTCCCGTTATGATTGGATTGATTATAATGCAACACATGGAAACCAAATTGTGAGAAAGATTGTTAATTCAGATTTCTCTCAATATTTTTTTGTGTAAGTTTTAGTTATTTAACGATACTAGTGATCCTTATTTAAACCTCGAGAGTTATAGAATTTCCATGACTTAATTTTCTAATGATATTTTGTTATTAAAAGCTTTTCTTAAGAGTATTATTGGTGTAGATTTACATTGGTTTCATCATCTTCCTAGTGCATCTATGACTATATTTTTCAACACTAGAAAAAGAGTTCCTTATTTTTTTCATTGACAATAAAGGCCCTAAAGACACATATGAGAGTTTGTTTGCCTCACATCAAGGAAATTTTGAGCTTGTATTTGATTATATCTTGTGTTTTTGTGGATGCATGAAGCAAGTAATTTATCACCTCACAAATCTCAACATGTAGTATATATTTTATTGTGGCCTCATTTATTAACTTAAGGAGAAGTTACCATATGATACATGTGTCCATTCCATGAAATTTTCCTGTGTTCTTACTTTGGAGAAAGATATTTCTCCTCATCATATGCATATGCCTTCACCTATTCCTAATCTCATTCCCTCTAAGAAACTTGATACTAGTATTGTGATTGATTCATATCATAATTTTGGTCAAGTCAAGGTCTTATATCATGGTCATACTTTCCATCATACAAATGCAATACTTAATTCCCTTGTGAGGCCTCTTATTTCTTCTAAGTGAAAACCACTATATTTTGATAAATCTCGCAATCACCCACATGATATTTTTTTCAACTTATTAGATGACAATATAATGTGGTTACTATCTAATAATCACCATCCTCCATCTCAAGCATGAAAAAGGCCAACCTTTTACAATTATCACAACACCAATGAACACCAGAATAATGATCAGAAGCACAAGCTAGTTTAAGAGAAGGGCATTGATTATTTTGACAAACATCTCTCCTCCTTTAAGGACCACTTTACGGAGTTCATGATCACCCATGAGAGTATATCTCATTACATACTATTTTCTCTACCTCCTATGAGTGATGTGTCTCAGAGAGGAGCTTCCCTTAGTCAATCATCTCAAATTCTTAAGTATAAATGGGTTACTAGAGCTAATAAATTTATGTCATAAGATAATCAAGTGTTAGTTAACAAGACATATGCATCTATACTATTTTAAAAATCTAATGTGCAATTAATTAATAATCAACACACATTTAATAACAACACATCCTTGGATCCTAGAGTGACTAGGCATCCCTTGTTTGGTTAGTTCACCCTTCAAATAAAACATACTAGATTGATAATCCTACTATAATGCTCATCATACATAGATCTTAATTAAAATCAATCACATAAGACACAATATGTAAATCTAAACATATCATACACACACATATGTGTGTGTATGTATATGTATATACATATATACACATATATACATATACATATACATATACATACGTATACGACGTGTACGTATATGTATACATTGTATATATATACATATACGTATACACACACACACACACACACACACATATATGTATATGTATAATATTGAATCAAAACTCAAGTATGATAAGGGTCGTAACCTTTACAATTAGACATACATCACTCTTAATCCTCATCGTTAGTACTAGATATATCTCCAAGGCCCTAAGATATTGAATCCTCTCTTATGTATCATTAGCATTAGGATCATGATCATAACCTATAATGTCAAACCTACTCCCACAAAAATAATAACTTTACTAAGAAATTTGAGTTATTTTCTCACATATTCATCAGTCTACCTAATAGCTCATGCTCTAACTCTATCCCTGGTGGGGACACTAGTAGTCTCTCTAGCTTGGCTAGACTCTCGTCTTGTTCCTTGGCCAAAATTGTGCAAGTGATAACTAACATTGTAACAAGATCAAATAAATATGCATATGTAATTGTAATATCATATGCATGCTCTAATAATCACAATGTCATAACATTTTTTAGGGTGTTCTATCTAAACATAAAAATTGAGGCATGTATGATAATCATTCAAAAGGAGTCACTTAAAATCACAATCCTACACTCACTCATTAGCTAAAAATAGCTATGTTAGTTACCAATTTTACACCCCAAAGACTTGGTTGTAATTCATAAAAGGAATGACAAGAAGAATGATAGATGCTTGAAAGTTGTCATTTGTTGCCAGGGACAAATCTAACATTCTTCCATGACCAAGTCTTGGAAATGACTGAGAGGCACATACAAAGGAAGTGTCTTATCTCTGTTGGAGTTAGCACACCGGTTTTATAGATACATTAATAAGATCTAAGCATAAAAAAATCAATACAGAAATAAATAAGAAGAAACAATACACCATATTTAACGTGGTTCACCCAAAGGTGGGCTACATCCACCAAGAAATAACCAATTTATTATCATAGAGGAACTACAATGAAGATTTGTAATCTTCCACACCTTCTTGGATGTCATGTACTTTCTTCTCAAAAATTTTCTCTTTTCTCTCAAAAGGAAACTTTTCTTAATTCTCAATTGAATTCTACCTTCTAAACCCTAGCTTTATGCTTATATATGCATCTATAATCTTAGGGCACTTTAGCTATGCAATTACAACCATTAGATTCACTTTACAACTAAATATAGATCTAATTCCAACAACTTAATTATAGTAGTTATGCACATGCAACCGATGCTGGTTAGCCTTAACCAATGCTAGTTAGCCCTAACCGATGTTGGTTCCTCCTTTTTTGACTGATACCGGTCCATGGGTGACTGATGATAGTTTTTCAAATGATGTCAGTTACTATGTATTCCAAAAAGTCTGTAAAAACATGCCAATGAAGCAATTAAGCTCCACAACTCAAGAATCTTCCACTTGGAGGTAAATTATTGCACTGTACCATATAACTCATTCCTCTGATACTTTTCTTGGAATGTTTCTCCCTCTTCAAGTCTCAAAATAGAAGAGCAATAGAAGTGGAGTGTAGCTCCAACTTCTCCTTTTCCAATGGCTTCATTAGCATATTTGCAGGGTTCTCCTTTGTATGAATTTTCTCCAACTTTAGCTACCCATCCTCCAATACCTGCCGTATGAAGTGATATCTCAACTGAATGTGTTTAGTTCTAGAATGAAACATTGAGTTCTTTTCCAGATGAATCATACTTTGACTATCATTGTATAATCTGTAATCCTCTTACTCCTTTCCCAACTCTTCGATGAACCTGTTCATCCATATTATCTCCTTGCTAGCTTCGTAGCTGCAATGCAGACTCAACCTATGTAGTAGACGGGGACACAACCTTCGCAATCTAGAATTCTAACTAACTCGACATGCCACCTAGTGTGAAAACATATCCGGTGGTGTTCCTCCTGCCATCCAAATCACAAGCAATGTATAAATTCACATAGCCACGAAAATAAGTATATGAGCCTCCATAACATAACTACATGCTAGATGTCCCTCTCAAATACCAAAGAATCCATTAGACTAATTTCAATTTCTCTTTACCTGGATTAGCCATAAATTTGCTCACAACTCCCAATTCCTGTGTAATTTATGGTGCAGTACAAACCATAACATACATCAAGCCCCAATTCTTTGAAGCATATAGAAATCGTGCCATATAATCAACCTCCTTGTGTGAGATAGGGACACTGATCTTTGCTCAATTTGAAGTGTTCAACCATAGGTGTACTTATAGGTTTTGAATTTTGTAAATAAAACCTTTCCAACACCTTATTGATATAATGCTCTTGAGACAAATACAAATTTTTATTTTTCTTGTCTCTGTGAATTTGCATGCCAAGGATTCTCTTTGCAGCTCCTAAATCCTTCATTGTAAATATGTGAGCTAACTTTTCTTTAAGCTCATCAATGTCCCGCACACTAAATCTTGCAATAAGCATATCATCCCAATACAATAAAAACATAATATAGCTCCCATTTCCAAGCATCTTGAAATAAACACAATGGTCAAATTCACATCTTAAATAACCATGCTCATGCATGAAACTATCAAACCTCATATACCATTGCCTTAGAGCTTGCTTGAGCCCATATAGGCTCTTTTTCAATCTACACGAAGTTTCTCCTTACTTTTGACTTCATAGCCAAGTGATTGATTCATATAAATCTCTTCCTCTAAATCACCATGAAGAAATGTCATCTTGAAATCAAGTTTCTTTAAATGAAAATCCTCTACTGCAACTAAACTCAATATAGTACGAATAGAAGTCATATTAACAATAGGAGAAAATATTTCACCAAAGTCAATACCTATTATCTATGCAAATCCCTTTACTACAAGCCTTGCCTTATATCTCTTATGTCCCCCTCTTCTTCCTTGATCATGTAAACCCACTTGTTTCTACAATGCTCTTTTACCTACTAACAACTTAACCAAATTCCATGTCTGGTTCTGCTCTAAGGAGTACATCTCCTCATCCATGCCATGCTCCCACTTTGCTTGTGGGATTTATCCTGCATTGCTTCTTCAAATATTTTTGGTTCACCACTATTAGTCAATAATAAATAAGACAAGGAAGGTGAAAATATTTCGAAGGTCTACTTACCCTTTGTGACCTTCTCACTAAGACTCGGGGTCTTTGAGGCTCAATATTCTCATTCTCAGATTTGTTTCTACTTGACAGCGGTGATCTACGTTAGTCACCTTCTACCGACGCTTTTTCAGCTAACCAATGCGGTGTCGGCTCTTACGTAATGGAAACCGGTAGATAGGGGACCGATGCGGTCGAGTAAACCAATGCCGATGAAGGGTAAACCAATCCCCTTACTTTGTAAACCTATAGGTATTAATTTTAAATTTGACAGTTCATTTTAATCCACAAAATTCTCCACCGGTTCACCTTTGGGTACCAAAACTTGATCCATGTAAATTCTCTTTTCATTCCAATAAATTTCATGACTCCTAATTATCTTAGAACCTTCTAAATCCCAAACCTGGAATCCAAAATCACGAGCCATAACCAATGAAAGTACATTTTTTAGATTTAGCATCTAATTTCTTTTTATTTTCCTTATTAATACGCATAAAATCTTCTCGAGCCAAATACTCTAAGAAAACAAATATCTACCTCTTTTCAAGTCCGAACTTATTCTAGTATTCCACCATTTAGTGCACTTAAAGATGCACGATTCATCGAATAAATTGTTGTGTCTCTCGCTTCCACCGAAACTATAAGGGTAATCCATCATGTATCCTCATGCTTCTAGCATGTTCCCTAATTGTCTTTTTCATTGTCTCTGTAAATAAAATTCTCATGTGGTGTTCTAGAATCTGTCCTTTCTCTGCGTATTTCATTTATTGAATAATAATCATTGAAATCCTTGCTATAGTACTCACCACCATTGTCAAATCTAAGGCACTTTAACTTTAAATTCGATTCATTTTCCACAAGAGATTTCCATCTTTTAAAAGTTTCAAAAACATCAAATTTATGATTTATACAATAAACCCATACCTTTCTTGTGGAATCATCAATGAAAGTAACATAGTATTGGGATCCTCCATGAGAATCTACCTGGGTTGGTCCCCACACATCTGAGTGTACAAGCTCCAATTTATGATTCTTCTTTTGTTGCCCCAACTTTGATAAATCTCACTCTCTTCTACTTTCCAAAAATACAATGCTCACAGAAATCAAGATCTAAACATTTCAAATATGATAACTTACCCTTTCCCTTTAACATCTGCATTCCCTTTTCACACATATGGCCTAACCGATTATGCCACATGCTTGTATCTGAATCTGAAGTAGATAGAACAGAAAAAGAATCAATAATACAGGTAGACAAATACAATGATCCTACCTTCTTGCCTCTTGCTACAACAAGATATCCCTTGGTAACTTTCCAAGATTTGGCTTTGAGTTTAACCATGTAACCGGTTCCACACAATTATCCTGTAGAAATTAGATTTATGTTGAGGCTTGTAACATGCCTCACATCTTTAAATATCCATGTATTTCCATTCTGCAATTTAAGATGAACTTCACCTCTACTAGTAATATTACATGCTTCATCATCTCCTAAATAAACATGCCCAATAATTACCCTATATATAATTTCTGAAATATCCCTTATTAGGGGTTGCATGGAAAGAAGCCCATGAATCTAAAACCCATGACTTAGTTTTATTATCTAAGAGAATTAGGGCATCTTGCATTACCTCTTTTGCAACAACATTTGCCTCTTTACCTTTATTTGGTACATTCTCTTTGTTTTCCTTGAACCAACAATCCTTCTTTGCATGATCTTTCTTTCCACAATTCCAGCAGATTATACCTCTACCTCTGGATTTAGATATGCCATTCTTAGACTTTGATTTTCCATTATTCTTGCTCTTGGATCTCTCTTTTGCCTTCCCCTTATTTATACATTTAAAGCATTCCCAGATGATGATTCTCTTATAATTTTCCAAGGTATTTCTTCATTCAGGATTATACTAACCACATCATCAAACTTTAAAACATTAGTAGCAGACGTTGTATTACTAACAACCATTACCAAGTTATCCCAACTATCTGGAAAAGAGCATAATAATAAAATTTCTTTCACTTCATCCTCAAACAGAATACTAACTGATTTTAATTGATTTACAGTAGACCAGAAATCATTCAAATGACTTGATGCAAATCCACCTTCTTGCATCTTTAAATTATTATTATTTTCATCAAATAAACTTTATTTGAAGCACTAGGTTTTTCATATATATTTGCTAAAGATTTCATTAAATCTATCGTAGATCCTGTTTCGGTAATATTTGAAGCCACACATGTTGTCAAGATCAATTTTATAGATCCCAGAGCCTTTCTACGAAGAATTTTCCATTCTTCATCAGTAATCTTTGCAGGTCTTACCTTCTCATCCGACAATAAGTATAAATCTTTCGATACGAGATAATCCTCCACCTACATCTTCCATAATAGATAGACACGATCGTTAAATTTATCTACTCTAAATTTTCCTTCTTCTCTCATTACTTTACTCCCACTCAATTAGAAATCCCTCTGCAAGTAAATTTGTCAACACACAAAACCCTCAAACAAAGATTCTCGATACAGTTGTTGGGTTAGCACACCGGTTGTCTGAGATACATTAATCGAGATCTAAGCATAAAAGTAATCAATACGGAAATAAACAAGAAGAAACAATATATAATATTTAACATGGTTCACCCAATATGGGCTACATCCACCGAGAAACAACCAATTTATTATCACAAAAGAAACACAATGAAGATTTACAATCTTCGACACCTTCTTGGATGTCTTGTACTTTTTATCTACAATTTTCTCTTTTCTCTCAAAACAAAACTTCTCTTAATTCTCAATTGAATTCTACCTTATAAACCCTAGCTTTATGATTATATATGCCTCTAAAATCTTAGGGCACTTTATATATATAATTACAACCATTAGATTCACTTTACAACTAAAGATAGATCTAATTACCGTACCTTAATTATAGTAGTTATGCACATGTAACCGATGCCGGTTAGCCTTAATTGATGCCAATTATCCCTAACCGATGCTGATTCCTCCTGCATGATTGATACCGATCCATGGGTGACCGACGGTGGTTTGTCAATCGAGGCTAGTTCTTGTGTATTCCAAAGATTCAGTAAAAGCATGTTAGTGAAGCAATTAAGCTCCACAACTCAATAATCTCCTTCTACTTTTGACTCTTCTTGAACTAGGGTGAGAGGGCCCAAATGGTAGCTTGAGAGAAACTATAGCCACAAATTAAATGCTCGCTCAAGAGAGTTGTGAAACAAACACTACATGTACTTAACATTAAGCACAAGTTACTAGAGACAAATGGGATATGATTATGAACATCATTCAAAGGATGTTGTTAAAAACTTGGAATTAAATGAAATTCAAAATGCTAACCTTTACGATTAGAGGTAAAATAGCTTAAAATATGAAAAGATGATGTAGTATGTCATTAAAGGTTTTAGTTTATGAAGCAATTTAAAGCCCTAAAACAAGAAGAAGACCAAATTCATGCATTTAAATTATGCAAAAGTTTTTAGTTTATGTCATACAAGGATTTTAGTTTATGAAGAAATTTAAAGCCCTAAAACAAGAAGAAAACCAAATTCATGCATTTAAATTGTGCAAAAGTTGTTTTAGAGCTTTGAAGGCATCCTAGTTGTTATTCTCATCTCGAAGGAAAATTGTGGTGGTGTTTGCATGGGTAAGTGTTTTACTAGTGCCTTTGAATAACTTGTGGTATCAAAGTGTGTCAGTTAGTATTATTAGAGGTATTGGGTGCATTTGAATTGTTTCAAATCATTCTTTCCGGTAGAATTTTTAGCCTCCCACACCTTGAAAAAATTAAGATTTGGTTGTCGGTGTTTGAACCACCTCCCACCTTACCTATGAATTAGACAAAGTCACAGACACCAACTTAGGAAATACAAATCTTGTTGATTTATATACAGTTACATGTTATAGATAAATATGAGATAATGAGGAGGATTGATTGAAGTGGGCTTGACCTAGCTGCTACTTTCCCCCCATCTACTTAGTATCTGAAATTGGTATGGGTGTGTGCATAACACTACAACTCAAGAGCAGAGAAGTCGGGGATGGAAGCAATGCTTCAACCCTATCATTAACCACTGAAACCTTTGAAGAATTGCTAGGTCTCCTCGATGCTTCATAAGTGGCAGACATTACCATTAAAAATGTAGAGGAGTATTGGAATACAAATAGTGTAAAATGTTCCAAGATATTGAACAACAATTGGCTTGAAAAGCTAAGAATCTCTGCCACTAGGATGCACAAAACGTTTAACAAGTCTGATTTTATTGAAGAAATTGGGGATATCATCACCTTGTTAAATAGGGTTATGGGAAAGATTCTGAAAATCCTGTTATGACTGGATGTTCAAGTTCATTTAAATAATCCTTGTAAAAAATATACAAATTCGGTGGGGTGAAATTATCAGTGGGTACATCCACCAAAGAATTGTTTAGAATGGTAGTATAGATAGAGGAGGGTTCTACCAATAAATTAGAGTTTTACATGACCTATTACTTGGTTTACAACATTTCTTACCATAGGTAATTCCTAGAATGGATAGTGTGAATGGATTTAAAAACTACATATTTTATGATGTGTACCCACATCTGAACTTGGATAATTACATCTACAATTTTAGAATGGTGATGATACTTTATTTTCTCCTCATATGTTTATTCAAGCTTGAATGGGGATATAACAGGATATATCCACAAGAAAAGAAGGTAATCATTGAATAGAGATGTTACTTCATCCAATTCATAACTTTCACTTTCACTTACATCGGGGTAAGTGATTGACACTCCTTATATGCTACTAAGGTACTTGGATGGAAAATGAGCACTATTAGAAGTATCAAGGTAGTTGGTAGCAGTGCATAAGATGATTACATGGAAGTATAAGGCTAATATCAAGTTCCCTATCATCATTGGGAGGTATTCGTGTCCTTCCTTGGTTAAAGCTATGATTTTATAAGTAGAAATGGGTAGGATCACCTTGTAGAAATTTATTCCTAGGCCTAATTATAATATCGATTAATAGTTTAAGGAGCTTTGGAGAGTTCCCATGAACATGAGCCTCACTATGAGGACTATTGGATAAACTTCATGGATGAGGAAGAGGTAAGATTCAAATATTATTAATGGATGACCCTCACCCATATTATGCACTACAAAATTATAGTTGTACCCTAGGGGATGGAAGATGCAAAGGACTTGGTGAGTAAATGCTATATTTACAAGAAGATAGCCTCACATCCTCTCCCAAATATTGATTAGAAAAATCTTTAAAGTACCTCGTTACATGATATAACTTTTCACATTATCAAGAGGAATTTGATTTGGCTAACTAAAAGGGGAATTGATTTAAACCTACAAAACATAACAAGTTCTAAGGGAGTACCGGGTAAGTAGTGTCATAAAATATGTACTTCCCCCTTTGAGGAAAGGATCTGTAAGCTTGGATCCCCTAAAGGTAAAATCCCCATAGATTTCCATCAAGGGACCAACTTTAGAGGTTGTGGAAGATTTCACTTCTACCACAAGCAAGACACGAACTTCTATTTCAAAATTGACACACATGAAAAAATAAATATTAAAGAAGGCCATGCGGGATGCTCCTATTATTATAGTCAGACCTCTTCAAGTAGTTCCACATCCAACATCAAGGCATAAGACATTTTTAAAAAGGAAATCATAAGGGTTCGGTGTGCATGTTTCTTCCTCAAAGGGGTCATCTAGAAAGATAAAACACAAGAAAAGAGTGTTCCCTCAAGCCAACCAAATATGGGTCTAGTATTAGAAACCATCCATGAAGATTGTGAAGAGGAGCTTGTGACTCTACATTTTTCAGAATCGAGAGGGAAAAGGTGGAAAAACCTACGGTGGAGAAAGCCGCATAAACAACAGATTGAGATGATAAGTCTATATACTTGTTATACCCCCTTAGATTCCAAAGGTAGTACTTATTATCCAACCTTCCGTCTATCATGATGAACCTACCAATATGCATATCTATGAGACTCCTACCAATGTATCCATTGAGGGAGTTCAAATGAAAGAAACCCAGGGAGATAAAGGGTAGGATATACCAGACCCATCACATGAACAAACATTCACTAACTTGTTACATAGGCTGGATCAAGATGTTGGAGTTGATATTCTCCAAGATAATTTACAAGATGCGTCAGTTGGGGAGAAGGAAGGAGGCCTAGTATCACATGAAGTAATTACCATTGAAGTAGTTATAATTGGTGAGGTAGAGAAGTCCATTAGAGAAGGAATTGTAGCAAGTGAAATAGAGAAAGCACATGTTAAAGAGGTTCCACCTTTGGATGAAGTTGACAAACCAAAGACCATGGATCCTATTCAGTCAACTCTAGCCTCTAGGTATAGTGGAAAAGGTGATTGTAACTCATGAAGATGTAGGATAAGAGGCTAAAAATAAAGAATAGCCATAGAGTGAAAAAATTAAGGAACCTTCACCATCTAGAGAAGAAGATTTTGAGGGCACAAAATCTACTGATTCAATTACCCAACCATCTTCAACTATGACGAAGGAAGAAGTAAAGATCCATGGGGTAGGGGAGAAGAAACACAAGTGCCCTTTGTTGAATCTTATGATAAGTTAGAGGTACAAGTTAATGACTCTATTTTCACACTCCTTGTACCCCAAACATAAATGATAGTGCCAAGTACTCCCCAATAACAAGAATAAGGGGAAGGCAACATTAAAATTGGAAGTTTCTTGTGAGAAACCTCCAAGGAAGAGAAAGGTGAAAGTGTAGGTTGATGAAGGGGTAAGTGCACCAAGTTGGGGGACAATTAAGTGAACATCAAATCCTGAATTTTACATTAAAAACAACAAAACATCAAATTTAGTCTTCTGCGGACTTGAACCATGCCGAAAAGTAAAAAATATGTCATAAAAATGGTACCATTGCGTAGGGGAGACTATTAGCTTTGTAGAAATACTGATTTTAAAGTGAATAGAAGAGGATAAATATCATTTTATAATTTTTACTAATAGTAGGTCTTTAAGACACTTTCTGTGAATGTTTATGTCTACGTTTAAGACTGCAAAATTTGTTTCACTCATCAGAATGTGATAAAACTTATACCATCCCAAATGTAGTGAAATTATATACATGTTCAAATTTTTTTATTTTATTTCAATATTTTTTGATGAAGTTATGGCGGGCAAACAGAAAGTGCTCTGTTTTCTTTATGTTTTCATACCACTTTCACGGAAAAAATCATAAAAAATAAAATATTACTCAAAAAAATACAAAATAAAATCCATCCCAAGATAGATAGTGGCATATAACTTCTCACCAAAGGAAAAAAATATATATCAATTTTTGGTCATCCAAATTGTGGGCAAACGGACTATAATCTTATCGGCGTTTTTAAAAAAAAATACCAAGTCATTGAATTTTGAGTGTTTAATATAGCTAATCTTGTCCATTTTTACAAAAAATAGTATTTTAGAAAATAGATTCTAGATGCTACGATTCATATTAACATAATTTTGTCTAATTTTGAGTGTATGTATTGCTAATAATCCCTACAAGTTGATATTATGTTGTTATTTGCAATATGATGTCCACGAATGACCCTATATTTGTCCATCAACTTCCTGCACTTACCCGAAGGTGATCTTCAAAGCATCATCTCCTTGAATCCATCAAGACCCCAAAGAAATTAAGGATTTTATCTTTAACATTGGTTGAGACTCAAGGAGAGAGGTTTGTGGAGGTGGCTATCCCCAATGTTATGTATTAAGGGATGAATCTTCCCCTTATGATTATCAAATCACCAAAATCCTACTAGGAGAGAAGAAAATTAAGGAATAAAATCATGATGTTACTATGGAATTGAGTGGTCTCTTCTAAAATATTGGCAAGGAAAAATAAACCAAGGAGGAACTAAGAGATAAGGTTGATATTTTATCAACCTATGGGCAAAAATGGATATAAGCTCCTCTAAATGGTCAAGAGATGACCGCAGCCTTTCTGCAATGAAGTAATAAAGAATGCTGAAGATTTGAATTATAGGGGAGAGGAAACAAAAAGTGGGAAAGTGAACTGATGACAAGAGGTAGTAATACCGTCAAGGACATCATTGAATGTCATAATCAAGTCTCTGATCAAATTGAAGAAAACAAGGTCTTAATGACAAATATCAAACAACAATTGATTATTGGAATGGATTGTTACCCAAGCTTGAGGCCATAACAAATTTGGGAGATGAAGTGGAAAATGAAGGTATAGTCTCCTCAGATTGCATAGGAATACAATATGAATACAAAGGGGCCATCAAAATAATAATTAAAACCTTGGAGGGATGTGTAAGCAAGCTCTAAGATATAAGAGAAAAGACGAGGAAGTATGTGGATGACATAGATTCAAAACTTGAAAGAACAACCCCCTAAAAAGATATATACACCCCGAGATCCGCAAATGTAGACAGGTTGATAGAAATCCTTCAACAACATATTACAGGAGAGTTAGAGCCTCCTAAAATTTTTAATTATTCTTCTATACAAAAATTATTCATTTAGAAGGATATATCAATAAATTGGCCAAGAGAATTAAAAGGAAGAAGGTTATTTCCAATGAGTTTGACAACATTATTTCCAAGTAGGAAATAATATTCCTCTACCATGCAGGGCCAGATGAGGATCCAATTTTGGGTATGTTTGAGAGGTTTGATGTATACAAGAATAAAATAGAAGAAGAGCTAAAGGGAAAATAAATGGACCTCAATGTGTCCCCTTAGTAATTCCTTATTCTTTATTACTTATTATATTCATTATTTTCCAAAGAGAATCAAATTATTTGATTGTAATGTGTAACCAACTCTTTCCTAAGATGTACAAGGAATGATGATAGTTGTAGAAGAAGACAAAAGAACTTATTGACATAGGAAAAAATATTCTCCACTCCTCCATAGGTTTCATCATGAAAAAAAATTGTTCTAGCTAAGAAAATCAAGATGATATCTTTTTCATTTTGGGAACCTCTCCTATCGAATTACGGATAAAGACCATAGCCCCATGTGTATCTTGTTTTCAACATTCCATGGGGTATCATGGGATATTCCCTTTTGGGAAAAAATGTATAAAAGTGAAGGCATGTCTTTAATTTTAGAGGTTCTAATTTTGGGTTTTAGCTAGGGTGATTACGTCTTTGACAAATCACTAGCAGCATTCGAGAGCATTTTACATGTCTCCCTTGCCAATTGAATACACATGATCATTTTGTCATGTATAAATATGTTGTTTCCTAATGTAAATGGAGATGGAATCAAGAAACATATTCATTTCTTTTGTAATCTTGTATTTGTTATGTTAATGAAATACAAAGAAGTATGTATTTGATTATTCTTTAGATTGATTATTGAAAAATATTGTTGTGTAGTGTTACTTTGTAATATTTGCTTCAGTAATAAAATACCTTTATGCAATTGAAATCTAGGAGTGAATACGTATTTCCTTTAAGGGTATCATATGGTTTTATGTATTTGGTATAATAGATACATGAATTTTTAATCACAAGCATTTATGTTGGAGTTTTCATAGATTGCATGGTAGTGCTTGCACAAATTGGGTGTACATGAATGCAGATAACCCCTAAATTTTATCTTATTTTGGTTTCAAGCTCTAATACATCACAGGAGCATCAGAAAAGGTGATGAATATTTTTTTCTCCCCATTAGATCTCCACACCCTTTCATTAAAATTTCTATCCCACCATCATGTTCTACCCATGCAAACTACATCATCCTCGTATATCCAACATGTGTTTTCCTGCAAACCACATCATCTTTACATATTTTAAGTGAGTTTTCCTCTAATATTAAAGCTTAGCATTTTGAATGTCATTTTATTCCAAGTTGTTAACAACATCCTTTTGAATGATGTTCATAATCATATCCCATTTGTTTTAGTAACTTGTACTTGATGCTAAGTACATGCAATGTTATTGTCACAACTCTCTTGAGTGAGCATTTAATTTGTGGCTATAGTTTCTTTAGATTGATTTTCCAATAATTGTAGGGGAGATTGAATCATAATATCCCTCCCCACCAAGCTACCATTTGGGTCCTCTCACCTTTGTTTAGGAAGATTCAAAAGTAGTTGGAGATTATTGAGTTATGGAGCTTAATTGCTTCACTGGCATGATTTTCTAGACTTCTTTGGAATACACAAGAATTAGCGTCAGTGACAAACACCATCAGTCACCCATGGACCGGTATTAATTAGGAAAGGAGGAACCAAGATCGGTTAGGGCTAATTGGAATTGATTAAGGATAAGCGACATCGGTTGCATGTGTGTAACTAATATAATTAAGTTGCGTGAATCAGATCTATCTTTGCTTGTAAAGTGAATCTAATGGTTGTAATTACATAGCTAAAGTGCCCTAAGATTGTAGATGCATATGTAAGCATAAATCTAGGGTTTATAAGGTAGAATTCAATTGAGAATTAAGAGATGTTTCCTTTTGAGAGAAAAGAGAAATTTGTAGAGAAGAAAGTACAAGACATTAGAGAAGGTATCAAAGATTGTAAATCTTCATTGTGTTTCATTTGTGATAATAAATTGGTTGTTTCTTGGTGGACATAGCCCATAGTGGGTGAACCATGTTAAATCCGGTATATTTTTTCTTCTTGTTTATTTCCGTAGTGATTGATTTTATGCTTAGATGTGATTAATGTATTTGTATAACTGTGCTAACCCAACAACCTGGTATCAGAGAATATTTGTTTAAGGGTTTTGCGTGTTGAAAGATTTACTCGAAGAGGGATTTCTGATTGAGTGGGAGTAAAGCAATAGGAGAAGAAGGTAGATTTAGAGTATATAAATTTGACGGTCATGACTATCTATTATGGAAGATGTAGGTGGAAGATTATCTCGTATCGTAAAGATTTATACTTCTTGTTGGATTAGAAGGTAAGAGCTGTAAAGATTACTGATGAAGAATGGAAATTTATTGATAGAAAGGCTCTGGGATCTATAAGATTGATCCTAACAACATATGCGGCTTCGAATATTACCAAAGCAGGATCTACGGTAGAGTTAATGAAATCTTTAGCAAATATATATGAAAAACCTAGTGCTTCAAATAAAGTTTATTTGATTAAAAATTTGTTTAATTTAAAGATGCAAGAAGGTGGATCTGAATTGAATGATTTCCGGTCTATTATAAATCAATTAAAATCAGTTAGTATTCCATTTGAGGATGAAGTGAAAGAAATTTTATTATTATGCTCTTTTCCAGATAGTTGGGATAACTTGGTAATGGTTGTTAGTAATACAACGTCTGCTACTAATGTTTTAAAGTTTGATGATGTGGTTAGTATAATCTTGAATGAAGAAATATGTAGGAAAAGTACAAGAGAATCATCATCTAGGAATGCTTTAAATGTAGAAATCAGGGGAAGGCAAAAGGAGAGATCCAAGAGAAAGAATAATGGGAAATCAAAGTCTAAGAATGAAATATCTAAATCTAGAGGTAGAGGTATAATCTGTTGGAATTGTGGAAAGAAAGGTCATGCAAAGAAGGATTGTTGGTTCAAGGAAAACAAAGAGAATGTACCAGAGAAAGGTAAAGAGACAAATGTTGTTGCAAAAGAGGTAATGCAAGATGCCCTAATTCTCTCCTTGGATAATAAAATTGAGTCATGGGTTTTAGATTCAAGAGCTTCTTTCCATGCAACCCCTAATAAGGGCTATTTTAGAAATTATGTCTAGGGTAATTTTGGGCATGTTTATTTAGGAGATGATGAACCATGTAATATTATTAGTAGAGGTGAAGTTCATCTTAAATTACAGAATGGAAATACATGGATATTGAAAGATGTGAGGCATGTTCCAAGCCTCAAAATAAATATAATTTCTACAGGACAATTATGTGAAACTAGTTGCATGGTTACACTCACAACTAAATCTTGGAAAGTTACCAAGGGATCTCTTGTTGTAGTAAGAGGCAAGAAGGTAGGATCATTGTATTTGTCTACCTGTATTATTGATTCCTTTTCTATTCTATCTACTTTAGATTCAGATACAAGCATGTGGCACAATTGGCTAGGCCATATGAGTGAAAAGGGAATGTAGATCTTAAAGGAAAAGGGTAAGTTATCATATTTGAAATGTGTAGATCTTGATTTTTGTGAGCATTGTATTTTTGGAAAGTAGAAGAGAGTGAGATTTCTCAAAGTTGGGGAAACAAAGAAGAAGCATAAATTAGAGCTTGTACACTCAAATGTGTGGGGACTAAGCCCAGGTAGCTTCTCATGGAGGATCCCAATACTATGTTACTTTCATTGATGATGCCACAAGAAAGGTATGGGTTTATTGTATAAATCATAAATTTGATGTTTTTAAATATTTTAAAAGATGGAAAACCCTTGTGGAAAATGAATTGAATTTAAAGTTAAAGTGCCTTAGATCTGACAATGGTTGTGATTACTACAGCAAGGATTTCAATGATTATTGTTTAGTAAATGAAATACACAGAGAAAAGATAGTTCCTAGAACACGATATGAGAATGGTGTTACAGAGAGAATGAAAAAGAAAATTAGGGAGCATGCTAGAAGCATGAGGATACATGATGGATTACCCTTACGGTTTCGGGTGGAAGCAACAAACACAACAATTTGTTCAATGAACCGTGCATCTTTAAGTGCACTAAATGGTGGAATACTAGAAGAAGTTTGGACTTGAAAAGAGGTAGATATTTGTTTTCTTAGAGTATTTGGCTCAGAATATTTTGTGCATATTGATAAGAAAAATAGAAAGAAAATAGATGCTAATCCAAAAGATGTACTTTCATTTGTTATGGCTCTAGTGATTTGATTCAGCTTTGGGATTTAGAAGGTTCTAAGATAATAATGAGTTGTGAAATTGATTAGAATGAAAAGAGAATGTACAGGATGGGTTTGACGCAAAGGTGAACTAGTGGAGAATTTTGTGGATTAAAATGAACTCTTGAATTTAAAATTACAAGTTTACATAGTAACCGAGATCAGTTTACCCTTGACCATCATCAGTTTACCCCTGACCAGCATTGGTCCCATATACTAGTTTAGGTTATAGAAGAGACAGACCGAGATCAGTTAGCTAAACCAACGTTGACAAAATGTGACCAATGTCGATCACACGTCGAAGTAGATACAAATGTACGTAATGAGCAGATTGAGCATCCAACACCGAAATCTCGGTGAGAGAAGGTCACAAAGGGTAAGTAGACCTCCATAAATATTTTAACCTTCCTTGTCTTATTTAATATTGACTGATAGTGGTGAACCAAAAATATTTGAAGAAGCAATGAAGGATAAATCCCACAAGTGGTGGGAGCATGACATGGATGAGGAGATGGACTCCTTAGAGCAGTAACTAGACATGGAATTTGGTTAAGTTATTAGTAGGTAAAAGAGCATTGTAGAACAAGTGGGTTTACAGGATCAAGGAAGAAGAGGGTGGATAGAAGAGATATAATGCAAGGCTTCTAGTAAAGGGATTTTCATATAAAGTAAGTATTGACTTTGGTGAAATCTTTTCTCATATTGTTAAGATGACTTCTATTCGTATTGTATTGAGTTTAGTTGCAGTAGATGATTTTCATTTAGAGAAACTTGATGTCAAGATGATATTTATTCATGGTGATTTAGAGGAAGATATTTATATGAATCAGTCACATCATGGAGACCTAAAAATTCTTCAAAGGTTTCAAAGTGGTTAGTGATAGGACCGAAGCATTGTTTCCATCCCCGACTTCTCAGCTCCATCGAGTTTTAGTGTTGTGCACACACCCATACCAATTTCTGGGCTTATTAAGTAGATGGGGGAAAGTATCGCCTAGGGAAATCCCACCTCAATCAATACTCCTCATTATCTCATCTTTATGTACGACATGTATCCGCATGTAAATCAATGAGATTTTTATTTCCTAAGTTGGTGTCTATGACTTTGTCTAAGTCATAGGTAAGGTGGGAGGTGGTTTAGACACCTGACAACCAAATATTAATTTTTGCAGGTGGGAGGATAAAAATTCTACCGTAAAGAAGGATTTAAAACAATTAAAATGTGCCCAACACCTCTAATTATACTAATCGACACAATTTGATACCATAAGTTATTCAAAGACACCGGTAAAACACTTACCGTGTAAACACCACCACAATTTTCCTTCAAGTGAGAATAACAACTAGGATGCCTTCAAAGCTCTAAAACAATTTTTTCACAAATTAAATGCATGAATTTGGTCTTCTTATTGTTTTAGTAACACATGAAGTAATTACCTTTAATGACATTCTACAACATTGTCCTGTGACTTCACTAATCATTTCTATCACAAACACATGGAGTCAAATTCTTAAATATTCACACCATGGACCTTGTCATATTCCTTTCCTGTTCCTAGGATTAATTAATTAATCATATCTTTGATTAATTATTCACCCTTTATTCCTATTAGTTAATATTATTATCTAATATTTTTAATATAAATAATTAAATAATTCCTACATTATCCATTTACTGACTCACCCCTCATTCAATTAATTAATACTAATTCACAAGTCAACATCTCAAGTTAACTAGAGAAAAAGGAGTTAATTTAAGATTAAAATCAATTAAATACATGTGCAAGAGGACAAAATTAGATTAAATCAAACATGTAGTTGACTTAACTAAGACATCACACAAAGCATGAAACTTCTAATAATAAATAAAATCAATCCAAAAAGCTAAAACTTAAGTCCACTTCTTTGGGTGAATAAAACAAAAGTCAAATAATGAATATTTAATTCTAAAAATAAAAAAAGATTTGCCACCTTTGCTAAGCTTAAGAACAAATCATTAATGCAAGCCCAAAATAGGGTTTACCTCCTCAAATAGATTGAAAAGTCATTTAAATAATTTAATCTTGCTTCATTTAACTTCAGATCAAACAAGCTAATTATAAAAATCCTATATTTAGAATCCCATTACTTTATAAAATATCACCCATTATTCTCTAATTATCATCTTTGGAAGTTTTGATAATTTCATCATCATTTTGTTGGCTTATCATTTAATCTCACATACTATTACGTTGTCCAAATGATCATGAATCTACCATCAAATCATTCATTCAATTGCTTTTCTTGTAGCTGAAATCTACTACCATTTGGAACAACTTTAGAGCATACAAAAACAAATTTGATCAAGATATTCAACAAGCTCAGTGGTTCATTCCAAGCCTTATTAATCTCAACCTGAGGTTACAAGGAGATACAAAGGAAGAGACAGGTTTGTCTTTATTTGCTTTATTTCTTTTTTATGTAGTTTTTCTTTGTATACATTTATGAAATGCTCGGTGGGACCAAAACCACATGTTTTTCATTTATTCATCGTTTCTTGTGAAATTAACCTTGTTTTTTTATGTTCTTTATGTTATTTTAGAACCACAAGCCAATTTTGAAGGATTATAATGGAGTAATTTGAGAGCAGTTTAGAAAATCCCATCAAATTAGATGAGTTTTTTTATTTTTGTGCATCTACATGTTACCTACACTAGCTGATGTAGAGCCTAAACACTTATGACAAGTCACTAAGGTTAGTTGATCCCAAATTCCACAAAACAATTCTTTACAAGACAAAATACTCACTCTTCTCAAGCTTTAAATAGTCCTTTCTTGTCTCAATCTTAGCCTAAAACCCCAATTGGAGATTGCATTCATCATTAACCCTGTTAGTACACCTTGTTCAATGTTCTATCATCCAAAGAATTAGAAAAATGCCAAAAAGAATCAACAAATTACCATACTTTGTCAAGACAACTCTTTTAGAGCTTGTTAAGGCTTGCTCTTGTTGGATTCATAGTTAGAACTATCCACAACTACCCAAAATAAAATAAAAACCTTATTGGTCACCCTTTAACTCCCTCAAGGCATGGGAAAAATTCAATCTCTCAACTCCCTTTCTAGATACCAATTCCTCCTCCTCCTTTTTCCTCACTTAATCCTTCTAGCCATGTTTTTAATGGTTTCCCCCTTAAATTTTGACTAAAGGGTTTTCCTCACAAACTAAAGAGCATTTAAGACACCCATTTGGTTCATTCTCCTCTGTACAAAAGTTTATTAGGAATTTCTTGAGAAAATTCCACTAATATCCCTTGTTTTTCAATTGCAAGTAGGTCTTAGGACAATGTTTCAGGTTAGGGGAAGGACTGTCATGCATTTTTACTATATGGTGAGTCTTTACCTCTTCTAACAACTTAAATATCTTTAAAATCCTCTTAGGATGTTATCTTACCAGTTTGAACCTTTGAGTCACTATGTAAACCATTTACCCTTCCTCACGCAACCAAACCCTAGCTTACAAATACACTTCTACATGATCGTATGCACTAATTGATGTAAGTTGTAAACTTATAGTATCTCTCAAGGTCTTTCCTCTCTCTAATATCCTTCTCTACCCTCTTTGGAATCTTTGAAGAGGTTTTAAAGTATCAACTTAGTCATCCACTTTCTTAACCCTTCTTTTCTTTGAATTTACCTTCTTAACATTGCACCACTGTTACATGCAACCCGAGTAAACTAATGTCAAGGAAATATTTGTCATAGAGGTTTGTTAAAGCTTCTTCATTAATGATTTATCAACTAGGCACCTTCAAGATTACATCTTCCCAATCTGATGCCAAGACACTTTGCCCCACTTCCTCAATCACATAATTTGTTCTAACTCTAGTGAGGGTTTATAACAACACCCGAGAACACAAATATTACTATCAAGGCTTGTAAAACCAATTTCATGATCCAATATTATTTCTTAAGGCATGTAATAATGTTCTTGAGTGTATAATATTACCACTGGGGGTTGATAGGGTTTCTCCTGTGTAACCACATTAAATTTCTCCCTACTCTGTCTCTTAGGACAATGTTATCAAGATTTCAATGGTTTACTGAGCCAAAATACATCTTCTTAATCACTGTCAAGCTATTTTAAGGTTTTAATTAAAGATTACATACCTCATCCCTTCATTCTAACTCCTTCAACTCGAATTCCTCTTCTCAACTCATTTTTCTTGTCTTCTCAAATATAATCGTGTACTAAGGTGCCTGCTCACACAGACTTCTCAAGAAACTACAACTAATAATGAAAAAACCAAACATGTACATACATGCAATGAGTCGATCAATGATTAATCTCCTTATCAAAATAAATACACCTTCATGAACTAGATTCACCATTGAACATTATGCAATACAATCACTTAAAGTATCATACACATATTTAAACCATCCATACAGTTAGTTTGTAAACCGAGTTCCTTCAAATCTTGGAGCTTCTCACTCCTAGGTCTTGATCATTCGAATAATGAGATCAAATTAGTTACAAAACCTTTTTTAAAAAATGTCTCTCACATTTAGTTACCATTGAACTAAGAGTCCATATCCACCCTTTTGGTCACTTGGACAAGCAATTCTTGCTTCACCTTTACATGATAATGTGTGACCATGAGTCTAAACCTCTTTGTAACTAGTTGAATCTTCCTTAAAAGCCATTACAAGCATGAAAACTCCTATAGCTCCAACTTACAACACTAGATCACACCAAACTACACAAACAAGCAAAATTTCCTCCAAAATTCAAATTGCCCTTTTTGGAGGGAAAAGGAAAAATTTAAAATTTTGAAGGACATAAGCACAACTAACAACATAATTGGACTCTTAATGACCTCTAGATCCTTTAAGGACACACTCAATCCAAAATTGAATGATTCAACCATATTTAAATGTTAGAGATGATGCTCCTGCATCACTAGTGTAGCACTACTTGTGCTAGTTTAACCCATAATTTATGCTAGTGTAGCATTTAGGTGCTACCATTACACACATGCACTACTATAACAATTTACACGCCATGTAAATTTTAGATGCTCGTGTAGTTCACATGCTAGCATATCGTGGTAACTTTCATTTCAAAGATTTTAATTTTCTAGTATTCTCACTTGCATTCCTCTCATTGTTTTCTATGTTTTTATGATACTTGTTGGTGAGAAAATGTTTCAGGGACAAATTTATGGGTTTCTTGCCAATGCTCTGGGAATCTAAGTCCCTCTACTTAACCGGTGCAACCGCCATATATGCATGCACAAGAAAATGTGGATTTCCATGGTGGCCTTTCGACTAGGGATCCAACAGAGGCACTCCATCGACTTTCACAAAGCTAGCAATCTCTTGCTAGGGAAGACTTTGTTTGCCAGAGAGAGGGTAAGGGGAGTCGAAATGAGGTAGGAGAACTAATGCTGCAGGTAGAAAATCAGATTCCTGCACACACACTAGTCATAAATTTTAACACATGCATTCATGAGAAGAAACAACTCTATAAATAACAACAAGACCAAATAGAATTTATTGATCACAAAGTATCAAGAAACCCCTTAGTCAAAGAAATATAGAAACTCCTTCTTGTATTGATTTCTTAAAAAAAAGTTGTACATAGTGTGGGAATGGAAGAAATTTGAGAGTGGAGGAAAGTAGAAGAAAATGGCTATCTCCTTTGCTTTCTCTAAGTATAATGCACTCTTGAGTTTACAAGATCAATTGCCAACCCTTTGAGATGGGAATGGATTTACAATTTATAGAGTAGACTCGACTCCTCATCTTCTTCATGACCCTCCATATGCCTTATTTCTAACTTTAGACTATTCATATTCCTACAAAATATTTAAGTCCCTTTTATAAAATCAAGGTGACTTAATTTACATTATGTTTCTAAAGTCACTTTTAGGTGACTTAAAGGCATATCAAAAAGTGCAAACCCCAATGAAGAATTAGAACATTTGAAGGGAGAGAAATTTGGGGGAGAGGGAAGAGAGAGAAGAGGAGAAGATGTTGCCCTTGATGAAGTCCGATGATCCTCGTTGATGGAAAGCTCTGATGCGACAAAGTTCTGAATGTCCCATTGTGCCAAAACTGCTCTTTGAGTGTGACTTACTATTTTTAGTAAATGCCCATATGGGAGACTTACTATTTTTAGTAAGAGGTGATTCTTGCTTCTTCTTGATCATCTTGATGTGATGAAAATCTTCATTCAATCCTACACACACTGCCTTTGCTTTGACCACTTCTTGGGGTGACTTACTATTTTTAGTAAGCACCCATATAAGGGACTTACTATTTTTAGTAAGTGGTCATTTTCACTATTTTCTGCTTTGGATAATCATTCTAGCTTCTTGGAGATCTTCAGTGCACACTGCCTTTTCCATAGCCGCTTTTGATGAAGACTTACCAAAAATAGCAAACATGTGTAGGAAAGCTTACTATTTTTGGAAAGTGGATTTCCGGTGCTCAGTTTGTGATGGAGTATATTTTTCTAGATTTGGCTCATCTTCATGGTCACATCCTCGAATTTCACTTGCTTAGAATGATTGGAAATAAATTTTGAAATTTTAACTTGGTAGTGGCTTCGGGCACAGAGCTGCCATGGTGGCCATTAATGGAGCTCAAAATTTTTAGGTCTCATTTTTTTCTCCATTTGCAACGAAAACAAATCCATTGCAATAGGTTTTTCATTTGGAGCTCGTGTGTAATTTTTTAGCTCATTTCCATTGCTAGAATGATGGGAAATTTGACGAATGTGAGCTAGTGCACGAAGTGAGGATTTTGTTGGAACAAATGATTATAGGAACCATTTGACCTCCCATTTATGCATCTTGATCACCTTGAAAAATGTGGCATTCTACAAAATTTAGAATCTCGATCTCGACTTATATTTTGCAAGATATGAGGATTTTCCGATCGGGTGACTTCGTAGTCATCTAGTGAAAAATCTTCATTTTCTCTTTGTTCTTCATCATTTCAATCCATTTTTCTCTGAGGCCTACATATTTTCAGGGATTGGAGGATTTTTGAGTCATGGTAGTGCTTGTTTCGAGAGCGAAATGGTGGACTAGGTGTCTGGATAAGCAAGAACATGGCCATGACATGGTGAGGAGCTGTGAAGGAGAAATGAGGGGGAAAAATGGCTAAGTGCCAGATTTAAAATATTAAAAAAATGCACAAAAGGGGCTGGATGCTTTTTTATGTCCCTGATGTCTCTCACCTCAAAGTGACATGAGGGAAATCAAATTCCATGGCGATCTTAGAGCCGACATGTGGCGGAGATCCGATGACAAGGAATTTGAGCTCCAAATTGCATTGAGGGGTAGGAAGCGGGTCACATGGGTGACCAAAAGTATCTCCTAGGGGTTTGGACACATTTTTAAGGTTTGATGTCCCTAATATATGAGGTATGTGAGGTACATAAAATTCCACACTGGTACTAGAGCCGACACGTGGCGGAGATCCGACGGCAGCGATTTGAGCTCCAAATTGCACCCGAAGGCTGAACTTGCAATCCTAATGGTCATATGGGGTTCTAGAGGTAAAATGAGGGTTGGGTGCATTTTTCCAAAGTTTATTTACCCGACCCTCGTGGACGTTAGGGAAAAAAATCCCTCCAGCTCCCGGAGTCGACACGTGTCCTCCCAAAATTTGGCTAAGTCCTAAACTTGCTCTAAAAGGACAACTTGTGACGATGATAAATTGAGCTCACTATGGATGTTTTCAGAAAAAAATTATATTATCATGACTGGAAATGGTATTTTTAATCCTATGGTGGGATTCTCATGTCTTGATTCTTCCATTTGATCCCTAAAAAATCACTTTTTTGATTTGGTACTCCACCTATGCTTGAGAAAAACTACCTGCAAACCTAATGCACCAAAGTGTTGTGAAAAATATGATTCTACCATCATGTAGGGTTTGGAATTATATTTATGGAGATGTTTAGTTTTTCTTCTAACTCCATCCGTAGCTCCCGAAATCACCTTCTGAAGCTCAGCGAATGTTTTGGCCTATGCACTAACTAGGCCTGTGAACCCTAATTCTGGCGAAACTGCCCCAACTTTTCCGAACCCTCCCAAAATATTCTTGAATAATTTACATGATGTCCCAAGACCTTTGAATCACCTCTATGTCCATTTAGGTTTTTCTTCTCTGCTCCACGAGGTTGCTCCAGCCCTAGGAAGGCCAGTGATAACCCTTCCCACAACTTCCTATAGCTTGCAAATGAAATCCTAAAATCAGCTAGGGGGAATGAATGAAATTTCCTAAATCACCTAAGGGGATGATATAACATTAGTTAGGAGGTCATTTGGATTGTTTGGACAGACACTGGGGTGTCGTAGAATTATAGGACTTGAAAAAAATTAACACTGGGGTATAGTTGTCATGCTTAGAAATTGTTAATTTCCTTGTTGCACATTTGCATGACAACAATAATTTATATTGTTAAATCAATTATAAAAGTGATAACATATTATATTTTCATATATTTATTGATTTTGTTTCGATCAAATCCACATACGCTCTTTTCTCATGCTTTCTAGCAATCTTGGAAATGACTGTGATCGATCGTTATTTGTTGTCTTCTAATCTCATGCTTATAGGGAAACTACTAATCAAGTGTTGTGAAAGACTAATTTGTTTGGATATTTTACAAAATAAAGAAAAAAATACTAACAACTTGCATGCAATATTCCTTGGCCAAATACAAATCAAACTTTATCAAATTTTTAATAAATAAAACATTTGCATTGTAGGTTTAGATAAGGGTTTAAACCCGTTCACTTAAATGTGGGAAGTACTCGGACATAGTCCTAAAACTCATTGTGAGGAGTATCAAAGGAACCCCAAAGTTGGTTACACATTGAGGGAACCACCCATTCTTAATGGATTACGGGGTATAGTCCATAGTCGTAATGTTTTTGATGCTTGTACTCGTTCAAACAATTATTGGTGAGTAAATTGTCCAAATCCCTAGGAATCTTAACAAACTAGGGCAAACCTTTCCCTTTACTTTTTTCATTTTTTCAAAATAGTTTTGATTTTTTTTTCTAAAAATATTATTTTCCATTACTATTTTGATTGTTTGTTTAAAACCCTTTCCAAGGCCCGTTCTAAAAAAACAATTATAATTTCCTTTACTGTTTTGTTTATTTTTTCAAAACCGTTTCGAAAATTTGTTCTACAAAACAAATCCTATTTTCCTTTACTATTTTGATTGTTTTTTCAAAACAACCTTGAAAATTAGTTATCAAAAAGAAAATCTTTCTTCTCTTTCACTATTGTTTTAATTTTTTGTTCAAAATAACCTTGAAAATCATTACTAAAAATCCTTTTTCCTCTTTTGTTATTATTATTTATTATTTGTTCAAAACAACCTTGAAAATAGTCATAAAAAAAATCTTTTTCCTCTTTCATTATTGTTTTTGATTGTTTGTTCAAAACAACCTTAAAAATCCGTTATAAAAAAAAAAAAAAATCCTATTACTATTTTGATTGTTTGTTCAAAACAACATTGAAAATAAGTTATAAAAAAAATCAATTTTCCTCTTTCGTTATTATTTTTGATTATTTTTTCAAAACAACCTTGAAAATCAATTATAAAAAAAATCTACCCCATATTGTGTTACAGATTTTGGATTGTTCATTTAAAATAGTTTTTTTTGTTTGAATATGTAATTGTAAGGATTAAGCGCACATGATTCTTAGGCTTAGCTACCAAGGATTGAATGGTTTCCATCTTGCCAAATTCACCCGGGACACGATCCCGAACTCATCTCTTATTTCTTGGTATCTATTGAGAGTGGATTCTGGGTGGATGACTAAGAAACACCTTTTACACCATCACACACACCATTGGACCACAACCCAATCAATTAAAATAGATTTGAAAATCACTTGTCAAAAATCAAATATTTTGTGACTGTTTATATTGTTAGTATCAAATAGTTTGTGTTCCATAACTTATTTTATTCACATTCAATATATTCTAAAAATAAAAAAATCATATCCTTTCCAAATTTAAAATCATAATCAAAACTTTCCTAAATCTATCAAATCTTACATAATCAAAATCATCCTATCAAACTATCAAAATCTCAATCCAAGTCTTATATCTTGAGTACCCATATTCAAATATAAGCCTATTTGATCCTATCAATCAAATATTTATCTTTAGGACATTCACTTTGTTCAAATTTAAGCCTATCAAATCCTATCAATCAAAGCCTTATCTTTTGGACATTCACTTTGTCCAAATTTAAGCCTATCTATCCTATCAATCAAAGCCTTATCTTTTGAACATTCACTTTGTCCAAATTTAATCCTATCCATCCTATCAATCAAAATCTTATCTTTTGGACATTCACTTTGTCCAAATTTAAGTCTATCAAATGCCAATGAATAAAAAAGCCTTATATTTTGAACATTCACTTTGTCCAAAGTTAAGCATATCAATCAATCCTATACAAGTCTTATAATTTCAAATATTCACTTTATCTAAGTTTAAGCAAATCATTTGAATCGAATTCATAAAAGAGTAATCTTTCCTAATTTGATTCACATCCTACTTTAATTTTTACCCTTTTTAGTACAAAATGGTGGAAAATCAAACTAGAAAATATGAAATCTTAAACAAAAGATATAAAAATAATTTTCTTTTAGACAATTTTGATGAGGAAGAAGTCAAACAACCTGATATTTGAGAAGACAAATAAACACAACTTGATAAATTTTGTGACAAAACAAACATCAATTTTCCTTCGTCTCCTAGACATGAGAGCTAAACTACCTTCAAATTTATCCGATGAGAACTTAAAGCATCTATAGGTCAAACCGAATTGTGTAAGAACAAATAAAAATATAGAACTTCCACGAATACATCAAATGAAGCTTTATTAGCCAAAATCCAAGGGATGTTGGACCCTAAATATTGGCTAAGTACCAAGAGGTGTGCGAGCAGGGTGGAAAGAAAATAGGACAAAGGGGTTTAAGAAGGGTTTAAGTGAAACCAGGGCGCATGCGGGAGGAAAACACGGGTTTAAAGGACTTAGCCATATTTGGCATTCTAGAGGCACTTGAGGAAAAGCGTGAGGACCCGACTAGGCATGATGAGTGGATAAGGTGCCAGCCTGGAACCTTGGAGGTCAAGAAAATGATATTCCCCATAGGGAATATTCCTAGAAGACATCATTATAAAGAGTGGAGGGTTTACAAAGGGATAAGCATTCACCTATGGAGGACCACATCGACACTTGGCACATGATCTGCGCTTAGAGAAGGCATGGCGGTGGGTGTTGATCTTATATAAAGGAATGTTCGGGCCAGAGACAGAGAGAGACAAGAGATAGACATGACACTCAAGCAGAAATACATAGAGTAACGAAGTGTTGTAGTAATGTTAGGGTTTAGAGCACTTAGTGCTAAAGGGTTGTAAGGGATGCCATAAGCATATGTATGGGTATTAGGATTTGTAACAAGGGATAAAATGGGAAAAATTATAGTTAGGATCTCATATCAGGAAGGTTTATAGGAGACAAGTCTCTTGTCATTTAATATATATGGTTTGAGATGACCCTTTTGACTATAATGTGGCTACCATAACTCTTTTAAATCAATATATATGTGGGTTCGTTCTGTATAACTTATTTATGGGTGTAAACCCTCATGTTATATGACTTATCATGGCTAGATCTAGTTTATTATACTTCTTACAATGTTATTTAGCTTCTGTGATGCATTAATGTGTAGATATGTTAGTTGCATCTTCTACCTTTTTAAGTAAGTGAATGTACTTTTGCTTATATAAATAATCCTCCATTAATGGCAAAACCTTCTCACAAAGCTCATATAAAAGAGGGGCTCGGAACCTACGCATGCCTTGGGTGAGTGCCCAATGCCCACGTTGGGTGATAGGCCGACATGCTTGGGGTTAGAAAGAAGTATTAAGGGTAAGTAAATGACTACATCTTGGTTCCATTGCGGGACCTCTTTTCAAATATTTTGTGAGAATGGTGTGTGATGATAGAGCGCTTGACCTTGGACAATGTCAAAGCATGGCTTAAAAGCACGGAGGATGAGTTTTCTCAGAGATTTAGTACTAGACTTGAGTTTGATGCATGTAAATGGGTAGAAGAACATTTGTATCATGAGTTGTATGAGACCTTATTTTTGTTTTTTTCCAGTGGAGTTGTATGAATGGCTCTCGGTGTATGCATCTAGATCAAGCTGGTACTATAGACCTCACATATGGACCCAAGATGAGTATTAGAGATTACATGATGCTGATTTGACTTGGACATGTTGTTGATCATTGGTGGAGTAGAGTGTTGATGAGTTACACCTTGGAGTACATGATTTCTACGTATTCTTGTCCAGAGATTGTTGAGTTTGAGTTCTTGAGGGAGCCAAGAGGATCATTCTTGTGTGTTATCCCTTTAGCTATAAATATCTTGATCATTACATTGAGTTTGGAAGCATTTCCTATGGTCCGGCTAAGCTTCTTTTGAGTGTTGGGTGAGGAAGCTAGAGTGGAGGAGGATGGTGGACCTTGTGGTTGAAAAGGAGAGGGAAGAGAGATGACTCAAGTATAATGAAGCTCGTGAAAGGGAGTTAGATAGACAACATAAATTTGTAGGAGTGATGGATTTATGGAGGTAGATGTTGTGGGAAGGAATTGAGGTTCATGTAGAGGACATGGAGCTTGAGCAAGTCTGTGCTACCCCATCTTGGAAAAGCGGGAGAGAGACCCCTTTAGCTTTTGATGAGCTCATCACTTGGAGAAAGGAGAGCCATCGATGCGCATGCATGAATCACACTGGTGACAACCCTTAGCTCTTAGTTTTCCAAATCTAGAGATAAGTATTACTAACCCAGTTGGTATTGGTGGAAGTAACCGATCAACACCTAGGAGGTATAACTTTTCATTTGGCACATCTATGGTTGTACAATCATTTCCTGTGTTTGGAGGTATATTGTTTGGAGTGACATTTGGGCAAAGTATGGGTACACAAAGCTTGGGTATCGCATCTAGAAGTCGGTGTGGGACACACATGTAGTGGTGTAATATCACAGACTATTGGAACAAAATTTAACACGATAGTGGGGACATAAGGCACAACCACTTAAGACCTTTACCTAGCTATGAGAGGTGGATCTGGTGGGTTAGGTGGAATAGAACTAGCGGACTTGGTGGACCTGGTAGATGTGAATCTAGAGGATCGGTGGGTAAGAGGGATAGCGCTTTGGTGGATCTAGTGGATCGGTGGTGGAGGAAACATCGAAGGGAATCAAGTTCTAGATCAGGAAGACAAGGGCCTCAACCACCTTAGCAAGTATTTTTGAAATGTCTTTGCATCTACCAGATTACAAAGGTGTTGAGGATTTTGTAGAGCATGTACAAAAATGTGATTTCTATGGTGCATGAAGGGGATCACTACCCCTAATGGAAGGCAAGTTATTTTATAACAACATTACAAAGGGCACACATAGTTGGTACCAAAAGTATGACCCCCACTAGATAGTAGTAGATTATATTGTGTTGTGTAATGCCTTCTTAGCTAAATTCCATATTCTTGAGTTTGAACAAAAGAGCATTAGCGCACTTGAAGGAGATTCAACAAGGTATGATAGAGAGTGTGTGGGAGTATGACACACATTTTAAGACTCTCTTATCAAAACTATCTTATGATATTCATCCTTCTCAAGCATGCTCAATGGTTTTTTGGAGGATTAATAACACCTTTCAGGAGAGTGCTTTTGCATAAGACTTTCACAGACCCATGCGTGAGGCCTTGGAGGCTTCCCTGCGCATCGAGGCTATAGGAAGTGGATACGGTGTTAGTCCTTTTCTTGAAGCTTATATTACTACAATGGAAAAGAAGTTGGAGAAGCTATCTGTGAACTCGGCCCATGAGACTCGCAGTGGCCTATGGTGCATGGATTGTGAGGTAGAGGGGCATACAAAGGACAATTTTCCTCGAGAGATCGGTACATGCCATGATGGTAGACTGTGATATTTTCCATGGAGATCATGATGCAAGTAGTTTATGCTACTACTACAACATGTGATATCCATAAGAATGTGTCTTGTTATTGAAATTTGCACCTCTACTACTCATGACACTAAGGATTGTAGATTAATTGACCAGATACATGATGTCATTGATATTGGTGTGCTAGACCAGACATTGCAAATAATTCCAAGGATGATGGTCATCACTATGAAGGATGCATGGATGGAGGAGCTCATGGAAGAAGCTTTCATGGAGGATTTAGAGGCCATGGAAATCATGGAGGTGGAAGAGGTGAATTCCTCATGGAACTTGTTATAACTATGGGTCCATAGAGCATTACAAGTGCAAATGTCTTGACCTACTATAATGCTCATGGTGTGGGAAGAAGCACAAGTATGAGGAGTTCCTAGAGCTATTTGAACACATGAGCCAAAAAAATGAAAAGAAAAGGGTGAGGATGGTAAGCATTAAGAAAGTAGACTCGCAGTGGATGCCAAGGGTGGTGCGTGAGTCAAAATTAGAACCTATATTGGTGACGATGCGAGATGAGGCTACACGCATGCCAGGGAGATACCAAAGAGACCACTGATTATAAGAGAAGAGGTGATGTATGGGAAGTATCTAGACCCTACCCATCAAGAAGGAAGTCTATCAAGAGACCATGGACATAATCAAGAGTCTTCAAGGGGAAATTCAATGTCTAAAGGAGCAATCCAGGAAGTTGGGGTAGAAGAAAAGTGTTGAGGTCCCTCAGTCAGATATAGATGATGTCAGGGAGGTGTGTAAGATGTTGCACTAAGAGAATATCATTCCTCTATTAGGAGAATGGTTGAGGGATAAGATACCAAGCACTTTGGAGCAGAGCACGAGAGGTAGGTTTTTGCATGCTAACCTTCCTCCCCACAACCTTGACTATGATAAGGAGATTACCTTGAATGCAATTGTTGATGGATGGCTCCTAAGCAATATTTTGATTGACATGGGTGTGGAAGTCAATGTTCTCACCCTGGATGCCTGGAATCAAATGGGAAGGCCCCCATTACAACCATCTTCAAATGTGTATATATATGGCCAATAAGACAAAGGTAATGCCCATTGGTGTTTTAAAGGATGTTTCTATCACTATCCAAGGGAGAAATTCATTGGAGACTTTGAAGTCTTAGCACTTGTTGAGGGAAAACTTTCCAGCACTACTTGGGTGCCCCTGGTGCTATAAGAACAATGTTGACTTATGTTTCAATAAGGGGTATATAAGTTTTGAGAACAAAGAGGAACGTGTTATCATTCCTTTGATGGATGGGAAGTTAGTGCCCTATATTGAGCCTTTAGGAGAAGAAGACCTAGATAGAATTTACGTGTGCACTATCGGGACCCTAAAGTTGTGCAACCAATAAAAGGAGGGTGTTATTCAGTGGGAAGACGCTAATCTATAAGTGATATAACTAGTGTGGCATGTGAAAATTGGGTGCATGGGACATATGAGTTATTTAGAAGGTAGTTAAGAGGCTCTGTGATGAGAGTAATAAATGTGTTCTCAGTCAAGCACCTAGGAAGAAAGAAGTTACCAAGTTATTATGGGGGAGCCAAACCTGATGTTTTCTTGTGAGAAATGGAGACCCAGTGGAGATGTGAGATGAAAGGAGAAGGATGCTTAGCTATACCTTTCTCGGGACCGTAACACATTGGTGGGTGACCCATCGTGATAACCTTATAGAGTGGTGTGAAGTGAGAATTGTGTTCTCTATTAGGTTTTCTAGAGATCAATGCACCTACTATCATACAAAATTATCATGGGAAGGAACCCACCTCATTTCACGTCTAAGCATGTGAGAAGGCCTAGATGGAAGGCATGGAAGCCTTGCCACCTTCTTTATGGGTGCATAATCTATACTCCACCTTACAAGGCTATGCATGTGCATACATGGTACATTCACTCAGAGATGCACCATTAGATAGGAAACTGACAGGAGTTGATGGTTGACTCTCTTCAAGCTTTCGAATATCAGAGTACTAAGCCATCGGTGGATGAGGTGTTACAGGTTGTTAAGCACCTAACTATGGGAGATAGTGCCATGGAAGAGGATAGAATACTAGAATTATTGGGTGAACCTGGATTAGAAGTGCACTTTGATGAGGAAGAATAAGAGGAGATATAACTTGAGCAGTGCATGCATGGAAAAAGAGAAAGGAAAATTGGTCTATGTGATCGATGGTGAAGAAGTGGAAAATTTGGATGTTAACCATACTATGGGTATGCGTAAAGTTATGGATAGTGTTGATGAGAAAACACACACCTACCATGAACCCTAAAAACCAAGAAGGTTAACATTGGTTGGAGTTGAACCTAAGGAGGCTACTATTGAGAGATTACTGGAAAGAAAAGGAGGTTTCAAAGATCATTGATTTTTGCATGAAGTTTCAAGATTATTTCCACGCGTGGGTACCATGAGCTTAAAGGAGTTCACCACTCCTTAGGAGAAATGAAAATCAAGTTAAAGGAAGGTGTGCCCAATTTGGAAGAGACCTTATCGAATGAATCGAATCTTCACGTCAAAGTCAAGGAGGAGATTGACAAGATGATGCATCAGGCATCATTGAGGCCATTGAGGAATCAAGAATGGATAAGTCAATGGTCATCAACATTAAGAAGGATGGGAGGATAAGGATTTGTGTTGATTACATAGGGATTTGAATGTGGTATGTGTTATTGACCCTTTTCAACCCCCTTCACTGAGGAGATCCTGGAAGGAGTATCTAGGTGTGAGATCTATTCTTTCATAGATGGATTCTAGGATATCATTAGGTTAGAATTGCAAAGGAGGACCAAGAAAAGACAAATTTCACCACTAAATGGGAAGCTTTACCTACACAGTCATGCCTTTTGGACTGAAGAACGCACCCTATTGTATTTTTGTGCATTGTGGTGTAGGAATTTCAAGACTTCATCCATAAGTTTCTTAAGTCTACCTTGATGATTGGATGATATATGGATTAGTGAGGGATCATTGTGACAATATGAGGATGATGTTTGAAAGATGTTGGCTAGTTGAGGATATCCCTCAACATTAAGAAATGTGTTTTTCACTACTCCATTTGGAACCCTTTTGGGGCATATCATATGTAAGGAAGGCTTCTTTGGTGGATCCTTGCCAAAGTTTCCATTATTGTGGGATTGGGGGAACCTACTAGCTAGAGCGTAGTGCGTGGATTCCTTGGGCATATGAGGTATTACTGGAAATTTATTAGGGGTATGCCAAGATTCCGTGCCATTAGAAAATTTGCTAAAACACAAAAGTGCATTTCACTGGGGAGAGGTGCAACAAATGGCATTTGATACATTGAAGAATAAGCTTATCACTGCGCCCATATTATGCTTTCCTTCTTGGGATAAGCCATTCCATGTACATGTTGATGCTTTAGGGATGACGATTGGGGAAATCTTAGCACAACCTGGAGAGGAGTTATTGACCACCCCTTGTGTTTTGCTAGTAGAAAGCTAACCCCAAAAAAAAGAACTATACTACTACTGAGTGCGAAGCATTTTCAATGATCTACACGTTGCAAAATTTAGGTAGTATCTATTAGTAACACCCTTTACATTCTACATGGACCACATGGCATTAAAGTACTTGGTAAACAAGCCCATTTTACAAGGGCATATATGTTGGTGGGTCCTATTGTTTCAAGAGTTTGAGTTTATGTAGTTGTTGTGAAACCAGGTAAGAGTAATTTAGGACCTAACCATTTATCAAGGATTGACTCAGGGGAGGATGTGCAAAGAATTGAGGATACAATGTTAGATGCACAACTATTTAGATTTTGGTGCGTGCCCTCTGACTTGGAAGATATTGTTATATTTCTCAAGATGGTGTGGCACTGGAGGAATGAAGACTTTGGAAAGGAAGTAGTTAGCCATATACACCATGCACCCTACATGTTAATTAGTGGAGACTTATATAAGCTAGGCCACGATGAGGTTTTTGCACCGGTGTGTGTTAGAACATGAGTGCGTTGCAATCATGGAGGAAGCACATGGTGGAATTGTAGGAGGACACTATGTAGGGAATACAACCACCGTGTAAGATCCTTCTAGCAAGTTTTTGGTGGGAAATGGTTTATAAGGATTGTATTGAGTATTGTAAGGCTTGTGACCACTTCAATGCCTTAGTAAACTAGGGAAAAGAGATGAAATGCCATTAAGACCAATTCTAGTGTAGAACCATTCAAGAAGTGGGCAATTGACTTCGTAGGCCCTATTTCCCCCTAGCTGCACAAAGGATAGGTTTGCATTATATCATTACATGCACAAATTATCTTACAGGTGGGAAGAAGCAACACCTATAAGGGATTGCACAATGATAACAACAACTAGGTTCTTGTGGGAAAACATAATATGCAGATATGGATGTTCATTGAGTTTAACAAGTGATAGGGGTACTCATTTCTTGAATGAGACAATTAGGATTTTGTTGGTGGAATTCATGGTAGCCCACCACAAGACTACCCCTTATCACCCACAAGATAATGGGACTCTTTGAGGCATTTAACAAAATTCTGAATCACACATTAACCAAGATTTGTGATGTGGGAAGAAAGGATTGGGATGATAAAGTTTTATTGTGTTATGGTCATACCAGACTACTTATAAAAGACTGAACAAGGCCACACCTTTTCAATTGGTGTTTGGCATGGAAGCAATGTTACCTATTGAATTCATGTTACCATCACTGCGTATAGCGTGCGTGTAGGAGGATTAGATGATGAACAAGTGCTTGAGGAGAGGATTGATAAGTTAATGCAGTTAGATGAGAGGTGGGCTATTGCTCACTTTGGAGTCAGAAAATAGAAAAATCTAGGTAGAAGGCATGACATGATAGACACATCAAGAACAAATAGTTTGAGGTTGGGTAGATGGTTCTATTGTATGATTCCAAGTTTTTGCACCATCTGGGAAATTCAAAGTCCATTGGATGGGCCCATACATTGTATCCTATATACTTGATTTAGGTGCTTTCTAGTTATAAGTCGTTGGATGGAACACATGATTACCAGGCCATTTCAATGGGAGTAGGTTGAAGCCCTATTATAAATAAGTCTTCTTTGTGTTTGTAAATAAGGTAATATTTCCAATTAGCCTAGGTTTTGCTATTTTTTGTAGTTTCCTTTCTTTGTGTTTCCCTTTCTCTTTGCTTTGTGTTATGTACATTTTGTGCATTAGTAGCCACTTACAATTTCAAAAAAAGTTTTCTATGTGTAAAGGACCGCGCATCTATTTTTGTGGGGTGAAGTGATGTGACAAGTATTGGAAGTTAGTATTGGAAGTTGTGTTTGATGGCCGGGTTGAAGGATCAAAACACATAGATTGGAAGAACGTGTGTAGAAAAGGTGAACATGAGGAGTGTGGTGTCAGGGAGGCTTTACAAAACCATGTACAAGGGTGAGAAGCACAGAAGAACAACATGAGGTAGGTGATGTCAAAAATCAAGATAAGGATAAAAGAAGTTCCTTAGGCACTAAAAGCACATGCGTAAGGATCTTTGGTCAGTAAGGGTTTTTACGCATTATAAGGTTGTAGAAGTTTTCACGTAGGATTGGGGGCGGGGGTAAAATGTTGAAGGTTGGTATTAGAAAAAATCCACCTTTAATGTAAAAGTACGTTGGTAGATGGCATGACATTTATTATGGAAAAAAAAGGAAAAAGCTATAAGTAGAAGGTCGGGTGCATTATTTTTTACCTTGTATTTGTGTTATCAAAGAGCTCTCATGAACTAGGGAATCCTTGAAGAAAAGTTATGTGAAAAAGGGTTGTGAAGATTTGTGTGCATAACTAGTTTGATCAATGAACCAGAGTGGAAAAAGAGTACACATGGGTGTGAGTAGAGAAGGTTGTGTGGAATAATCCCATGAGTGATTATTCCATCTTATGGAAAAAGGGTTTTCTAGGTTAGGGTTCCACAACTAGGGCACAAGATTGAGGGATTTTTGCAAAGGAGTGGAGCCGTAGAGTTGAGTAGAGCTAGGATCAGGAGAAAGGAAGAAATTTTAGTGACGATGGAGAAATGGCACCAAGGAAAGCAAAAAAATTTCACCAAAGAAGGAAAGGGCAAGGGAAAGGGAAACAAGTCATTTCCACTAGTTTCAATGAAGAATGGTACATGGAGATGTAATATCCAGATGACATATTACTTGGAAAAGAATGGGTGTCTCATGTTAGAAAGATGGCCATGAGTGACTACAACCATCGAATAAGCACCATAGAGAATGAGATGGCATTGGAATTGGTTTTCCCTACAGACAAGAGGACACTAGATGGAATGCCTATCTACGATGATGAGGTAAAGGTGAAAATGGAGAAGGGGTTATTGTAACTCTATGAGTTTCCCTATTTCAGAAAACTTGAGCGACTATACTAGTGGTTAATGTCGGCATACATGAAGACCACTTCTACTTCGTAGGACGAAGGATGTGAATAACTCCCCAACTAATTTCTAAGTTTACCGGTCTTATTTATGAAGGAGAATCATTTGATGATGACTTGGACGATAAGGAGGCCATTAAGAAGACCGTTGAAGCTTATGACTACAAGAAGGGGTCACACTACTTTAACATTTCTATGATTTTTGACCCTGTAATGAGGATGGCCATGTGCTTGGTCACAAATTTGAATGGGTAGGAGAGATGGAAATAGATCAACAAGGCTTGGTTGAATTTTTCGTAAGATCTCGGAGGGGACCATCTATAACCTATTGGATTTCATAGCAGAATAAATCATCAATACCACACGTAATGGAGAAAAGATCATGTTTGGTAATGTCCTCCTTACCATTATCTTTTTAGAGATTAGAGTGCCGATGGGCCAAATAAATTTGTTTGGGAATACCCAGATGAGAACCTTTCCCCATAAAAATATTTGAGCAATACACTTATGACACCATGACGGCCCCCATAAGGAGTGCAGTGCCTAGAAAAATGGTATAAACAGATGCATGACACATTCGGCAGCTGAATGGAGAATAACCATGTAGTTACGTGTTTTTTACTGCAAGGAAAGGCTGAATTCTCTATTTACCAAATTTTTGTATTGGTAGGTTTACTCTAGTAGATGGTGCAAGGGTCCCTGGTGTAAATTTTCATTCTCCTTCACAACACAATACTTCAGGCTAGGGTCAATTGATTCAAAGAAAAGAAGCTAAGGTTTGACCTTAGCATGGTAGACCAAGATTACCATGAGCTGCACAGAACATTGATATATCCAAAGAAGCACACCTATGTGGAGAAGTATGTCTCCCATGACATACATATGTTGAAGCTAGTGACATTTCTGTTCTTTGGGAGGACCACAAAAAGGGTATACCTATGTATAAGGCCTAAGTATGAGAAAGGAACTTACATTGAAAATGATGTCTCTATCCTAGAAGACCCCATCGTAAGGAAGAAGGCCGTGCCAAGGAAAAGGGAGAGAGAGGAGGCCCTTGAGAAAAAAAGCACCAAGTACACATACAATGTAGTCTATAGGTGCACAAGAGTCGGGTGCAAAACCAAACACCTATGCATGGAGGAAGAAGTCCCTCGTAGAAGAGAAAGAGAAGACACTTGAGGAAGAGGTGTCGAGAAAGATAAGTCCCCTACAAAAGAAGAATCACCGAGAAAGAAAGGAGTCTCCTAGGAAGAAGAAAAAGAAAAGTCTCCTATATTGGAATCACCAAGTTAGGAAGAAGCAAAGAGTAATAGAAAAGGAGGACTCAAGAAACAAAGAGCATGGAGGTTGATAAGGGTGATGAGGATGATGAAGAGCATAGTGAGGCTCAGAACCATCATGTGTACGATGTACATGAGTCGGAGAGGAAGAGGGAAATAAAGAGAAGGATGAGGATGAAGGAGGTTCTCATAGAAAGGGGGAAGTGAAGAAGTAAACATGAAGGATCAAAAGACTCAAGCCTGACTAAGGAGTAGATAGAGGATGCCAGAGAGGGAGGTACAGGAATTATAAAGGACTTTGTGGATCAAGAGGTGGAGTGTAGTGCCAAATAAGTACTAAAGGAGATGAAGGAAAGTGAAAGTGTGGGAAAGGAGTATGGAAGCATGGTGGAGACCCCTGACTTAGTAGTAAGCTTCCCAAAGGTAGTGCACACAGGTGGAAAGGGTGTAGTAGCGGTGCAGGAACAAGAAATGACTTACATTAATGATCTAAATAAGGTAATACACGTGTGTTTCTAATGTACCGCACCTTTAAACCAACTCCTTGCATGGTATTCTTTCGATAAAGAGGGTGCATACCCACGCATGAGGAAAATGCTATCTTGGGATTTTGAGTCCCATGTTGATGAACTTGAATTTGAGGTCAATTGAGATGCATTGATGAAGATACCAGATGATCAAGGAGTAAACCCTCTGGTGAATGCCCAACAACTATTTGATGAGCAAGTTTGCAATGTGCTCAACAAAGTATTGGTAGAAGTTGAGGTGAGGCTCTTTGGGAGAAATGACAGAATAAGGGTCTTGGAGGAAGAGCTTGAGAAGAAAATGAAGAGATCAATGAAAGAGACAAGGAGATAAAATAGAAGGAATTGATCAATGTGTAGTTAAGGCACAAATTGAGGGATGAAAAAGACAAAGGTGTGTGAGATCCATAAGAAGATAGAGATTATTTCAGATGCCATAATCTTGAAGCACTGAACTTGGCCCCGCCTGAGAAGAAATACAAGTCAACCATGCAATTCTTGGAAGACTTGACCTGCATCCTCACCATGGAAAGGTAGCCACTTGCATTGGAGTCGGTGGAAGAGGTGATGGTGCGCTAGAAGGAGGAAGAAAAACTAAATATTGGGGAGACAGTTACTCGGTATCTAAGCTCCTTGCCACTGTAAAGACCACCACACGCAAATGGTCGAGGCTGTATATGACAATTGCACTAACAGAGATAGGGTAGCGAGCATATTGGTTGCTATGCATGAGGTGGATCTGAAGGAATTTCAAGAAAAGAACAAAGGAAACATGGAAAAGTGTGATAAGATCCTAGCCGAGGTTGAGAAAAAGTTAGAAGCAATCAAAACCTTGCGGGGTTTGATTAAGAATCGACTTAAGGAGCTATATCCCCATGTCACTCACAGAATGGACGAGCTTTGGACAATCTTAGCAAGCAACTAGAAGGCATTGTAGATACAATGAATGCTAAGAAATGAATTAAGTTTTGATGAAGTGAGTGCTCTAGTAGGTGACCTAATTTAGCAGGTGCAGGTGAGGTAGATGCTGGGAAAATATTGAGGAAACCGTGAAGAAGGAATTCCCACTCCTACAACAATAATAGCAGATTCTTCTATTCTTTCATTCTTTATTCAGATTGTCCCTAGTTCCACTATTCTTTATTCTTTAAAGAAGCAGGATGTTTCGAGGATGAGAGAACATGCATAGTGTGGGGTGATGTTGGACCCTAAATATTAGCTAAGAGTAAGAGAGGTGCGTGCGTACGCAGGACTAGTGAGAAGAAGGGCACTCAAGGGAAAGTGCAGACAAAGGAGTTTTAAAAGTGTTTAAGTAAAACCGGGGTGCACGTGGAGAGGTAGAACACGGGTTTAAAGGACTTAGCCATATTTGGAATTCTATAGGCACTTGAGGAAAAGTGTGAGGACCCAACTAGGCATGATGAGTGGATAAGGTGCCAGCCTGGAACCTTGAGAGGTTAAGAAAAGGATATTCCTACATAGAATATTCCCAAAAGACATCATTACAAAGAGTGGAGGGTTTGCAAAGGGATAAACATTCACATATGGAGGACCACATCGACACTTGGCACACAATGCTGTGCTTAGATAAGGCATGGCGGTGAGTGATGATCTTATATAAGGAATGCTCGGGCCATAGATAGAGGCAGACGAGAGATAAATACGACACTCGAGGAAGAATACATAGAGTAACGAAGTGTTGTAAGTAATACTAGGGTTTAGAGCACTTAGTGCTAGAGGGTTATAAGGGATGCCATAAGCATATGTATGGTAGTGGGATCTGTAATAAGAGATAAAATGGGAAAAAGTATAGTTAGGATCTCATATCAAGAAGGTTTACAGGAGACAAGTCCATGTCATTTAATATATATGGTCTGAGATGACCCTTTTAACTATAATGTGGCTACCAGAACTCTTTTAAATCAATATATATGTGGGTTCATTCTGTATAACTTATTTATGGGTATAAACCCTCATATTATATGACTTATCATGGCTTAGATCTAGTTTATTATACTTCTTACAATGTTATTTAGCTTTGTGATGCATTAATGTGTAGATCTGTTAGTTGCATCTTCTACCTTTTTAAGTAAGTGAATGTACTTATGTTTCTACAAATAATCCTCCATTAATGGTGGAACCTTCTCACAAAGCTCACATAAAAGAGGGGCTTAATGCCCGCGCGTGCCTTGGGTGAGTGCCCAATACCCATTGGGTGATAGGCCGATGCGGCTTGGGGTTAGAAAGAAGTATTAAGGGTAAGTAAATGACTACAAGGATGAAAAAGAACTTCCCAATATGGATTATAAAGTTTCTCAAGGAAATGATGAAAAGGTTCAAACGAATAATGAAATAAAAACAATAATCAATATTCCTCTCACAAATTATCCATTTGGCCAAGAATAAAAAAGCATGAAAGAAACAACCATGGGGATGTAAAAGAAATTGAAAGAATTCAATTTTGAGGAACTTTGCCCCTATTCGTTTGATAAATAAATGTTGCATATACCATTTAATTTTTTTAAAACACCTAAGTTTTATAAATACAAAGGAAAACATGACCCACATTAACACGTTAAAGAATTATTCATGCCATGCCAAGAGGTGGCCTTTAATGACGTGTATCTCGTACATTTATTCCCAAAGATTATAAAAGGACAAAAATTAGATTGGTTCTTACATATCCTAAAAGGCTCGATTACAAATTTCATAGATTTATCTAAGAAGTTTGTTAGACATTTATCCTTTAATATAGATTCATAAATCACAATAACGGACCTTTGTAATACCAAACAAAGGGGTAATGAAACATTCAAATCATTTATTCAAGGATGGAGAGGAATAATAAACAAGTTTCCTTATTCTATCCCCCAAAAAATTAGTGAGATTTTTCATACCTAACCTTAATTTGGACCTATCATTTCAAATTAAAATGCATTGCCTAAATTTATTGCAATTTTGTACATGTTTAGATTAACTATAGATATAGATATTAATTTTTATAATATTTTTAGTTAATCACCCATAAGGATGGACCTTCAAAAGAGAAGAACGGACAAGTAGTCAAATATACATGTATATGATCAAAAATGTATAAAAATCATGTAAGAAAGTATGTAAAATGTGACAATGTGAAAAAGGAACATGTGCACCTGATCCATGATAAGAAAAGAGATAACTTTAAATAAGTCATTGAAAAAGGAGCACAAATTTAAAGGGTTCTCATTTCCAAGAAGATAATCAAAACTCCTTGAAAGATCAAACCAATAAGGATAACCAACATTCCTATGATAACTAGAAATTATTTAATCAAAATAGAAATGTTGTAAATGATGGGTTCATTGATAATCATTGTGCTCAAAATGTGAAAAATCAACAGTAAAAAAACCATGTCAAACAACTCACCTGTGATGGCAATCGAAGAAAATTCACACCTCTTGGAGAAATTATTTCTAATGTTCTTCACCAATTAACAAGTGCTAATATGGTCACTTATCCAATTACAATACCCTTCAATGAAGCGAAACCAAAACCCATGTGGTATAAATAAAATGAAATTTGTGAATACCATCATATCAATGGTCACTCCACTAATCATTGTATAATACTCTATCATTATATCCAAGATTTAATCGATTGCGGAAATATTGAAATAGAAAACAAAACAAATACTAACATACCAAATGAGAGACTAAAGGTGTTTAAGGACCCATTTCTAAAGAATGATACAAATTATAAAGCTCAAGATAAGGGACCATCCTCTAACAATGTTGATTTAGTTCTATTATTTCCTTTATCGATCAAACAAACACCTCATTCGATAGCCACCATAAAAATCAATACTCCTACTTATGCGGTGACAATGCAATAGAAAAAGCTTTGGTTACCTAGGTCTAATATGCACTTGACATATGATTTACCTTCATTTCCTAATCTTGAACCTATGATTGATCCAAAATCTAATGCTAAGTCTCCATGTCACTTATATGATATTTCTAAACAATAGGAGAAGACTTCCACACAAATATCTCTCATGGAATTACTCAAATCATCCCCCATGCTTCAAGACATCCTTACTTGTGCACTTTAGGAGGCACATGTTCCTAAGGATATCATTATTCAACTGTTTCAAGATTTGATTAAATTTTTTTCACCCACTAGTCCAATCCTTTCATTTGGTCCTCATGACCTCTTGAACCCAAATATCCAAAATAAAAATTTGTTATATATTAAGGCATTTGTAACAAATCATAAAATCAAATGGGTGTTTATCGATAATGGAGCCACATTGAATATATGTTCTATAAAACTATTAATATGCCTTGGTCATAATCAAGGGAGTCTTGGAACTAGTATCATCACTATTCATGGTTATGATAATAGTGAAAGACATTCTTCAGTTACAATCACGTTATCAATAAAGGTTGGACCTCAAATATTGGATACCTTCTATCATGTTGTAAATGTTGAGACCTCCTATAACATTATCCTTGGTCATTAGTGGATTCAAGCTATGCAAGTAGTGCCTTCAACCTTCCATCAATACATCAAGTTCCCTTACGAAGGTAAAGATTTTACCCTACTTTCCAATACAAATCCATTTGAATATTACAAGCTTCTAGAAGGGAGATATAAGATCACAAATAACTATCCATCTACAGATAGATCTACATCTACTTGTATCATTCCTTTCACAGACGGAAACTACATTGATATGAAGATCCTCTCACAACTTCAACATTCTACTTCTAATTCCCTACTTGAATTTAAAATTGTTGAAAAAGGTATTGCGAATACGAATTACAAGATATAATTCATATTGGTAAATTACCTTTATCATTGTGAAGCTATGGTAAGCCTAATTCTCCCTATCTCAAAGAATCTCCCATTTCTAATTTTGGTATAACTCATTGGAAATGGTTTAGATATCTCAAAGATGAACACTTGTTAGATTCTATGGGCTCTTGGATATACGAAGATAGGATAGCTACATGCTACAAATCCATTGACTACAATAAATCACATAAAATAATGATAAATATACAATGGAAAGGAAAAGGACTCAACAAACATGAATAAGGTCATTTTGACCCAGTTGAATACATAGAGAATATTTATCACAATGGCCTAGGTTTTGAAATATTTGAAAAAAAGCCACTAATATTTGATGTGATGACTAGTGGCGAGGATACTGACTCAAACATTGCGACATGTTCCACACATACCCCCTTTGATGAATTAGTTAACACTATTTTATTCAAAGACCTTTCTATCCATATAATAAAATTTCACATTGTACACCCTTTCCTTATCAGTCAAGACCAAAAAAATCATATATCTATGGATCTCTTTCAGAATGATGAAGCCATCGAAGAGTTCCCTGGGATCGAGATCATATTCCCTTGGTTGATCATAAGAAGGATTAATTATTGACCTAAACACAAATGCTTATTTTGGATTGTTATCCGTAAAATTGACAAGGGAAATTTTACGGATAACCATACCGAAATTTTGTTCGATCCCTCGTTAGGGACTCCTTGCATTAACGCGTTGTAAATCCCTTCTCGGGAAATCTGGTTTTCGAACTTAGTCATTTTTGGTCTTTTGGCCGGGCGCATAGAATGACTATGTAACATCAACTTTTGATGTGCCCCCTTTAAAACCTTTGGCGCATGCTTTCTTGTGTCAGCAGGCACTTTGGTGCGTCTCTCTATGTTGAAGCCTTCCTGCGTGCGCTAAGGCGCATGTGCCTTCATGTCGACAGCTCATTTGGTGCGACCCTTTAGAAAGTTGGTGGCGCATTTATTGCTGCCTCGCCTATATATAGGTGCGTCTGCGCTGTCATTGTCACTCTTGCACATCACGTGAATTTTCTCTGAGCTTGTCAGCGCACCAGCCCCATCGCTTTCGAATTGATTTGTGGACCCGTTCTCACGCTTTTTCATCGTTTATATCCGGGTAAGTGGCCTTCTGCCCTTCGTACGTTTTGTTTTGTGGTTTTTGGCTGTTTGTGGGTGTGTTTTGGATTGAAAAGAAAGATAAAATTCATCAATTTTCTTCCTTCCCCGTTGCCTTTCCACATTTCTTCCTCCTCTTTCCAGATCTGCTGGCAGAGAGAGTCTTGCCCTGAGGTAAAAGCTTGAAAACCCTTTTGGTATTAAACCTTTCCAATCACCCGAATAAAACTTGCAAAGAGAGAGCTTAGCCATATGTGGAAACCCCTCTGGGAAAAATCTGAACCTAACAGAAAAAGGAAAACTGTATTTTCCTTTGGCGCATTGGCATTCCATGCTTCATCATAAAAAGGGTGCGCCCTCATGGCGCACTTCCCTCGCATGCTGCAAATACTTCCCATGCGCCCCTTGGCGCATCAAACTTGGATGCAACATAAAGAATTCCTACACCCTTTTGGTGCACCCAGCATCCATGTAACGGTCTCTTTCTATGCGCCAAATGCAAAGCTATACAAGGCGCAGGCGCGTCCCTCATCGCAGCAACGTTGTGTCATGCGGACCCTCCATGCGCCGCGCCAGTTCCCTTAAGCGCGCAAAATGCACATGTTACATAAACCCTATATGCGCCCTTTGGCGCACCGATGTTCCGTGCAACACAAAGTTTTTATGCGCCTTTTACAAAATACATCCATATGGCGCAGGCGCACTTGTCCTTACAGCAACACAGAATGCATCCTGCAGTGTACGCATGCCATGCGCCCTTTGGCGCTGATTTAACCCTTGCAACAGTCTTTTCCTGTGTGCCTTACCTATTTAGCTCTGCAAACTGCAATATCCATGCGCCATGCGCCCCGAGGCCTTTAAATTGCTGACTCTTTCTTCTGTCAAGCATTTCAATGGAAAATCAAGCAGCTGACATGACTTTCTTCGATTGGGTTTCACGTCTTATTCTTGCAGATCAGCAATTAAGCTCAGAAGAACATATGTCAACATCAAGCAAGAGACCCACCAAATCCAAAGGCAAGGCCAAGCTTACAGAGGAAGAAATGAAATATAAGTATCAGAGGGTCAGAATGCCCGACTCCCAGGCCGAGTGTGACCTGGACATCAGAGACTCAGAGTTGGGTCATATTGATTTGGAGGAATTCTGGGTCAGGACTCAGAAGGTCACAAGAAGTCCATGGATGGACAAGCTGATAGGCAGTGCCCTGCACTTCGCTGGAGGAATCCCAGTCAGTGCCGTTAATAATGAATTCATGATGGTGGTTGCCGGTGCTACAACAAAGACACAAGATGTGTCGTAAATGAGAAGGGCGAGGTCGTAATCAACCTCACTGCCCGCCACTTTGAGATAATACTCGGCATTCCTCATCACCGGCACTTTGTGGCCATTAGCCAAGATGACTGCATTAAGGCATGGGATGACAATGAAGATCAGTGCATGCAGCTGATGAACGAGGTCTATCTGAAGAATAAAAAGGTAGTAACCCGTTGGCCACAAATCATTCACCGCAGCGATTTTTCAGAGGAGCTCAGTGACACTATCACGTTCCTGAGCAGAGTCTTTGGGCTTCCTAACACCCACTTTTTCCATAAATGGATGTTGCGGTACTTAGAGACTATGAACAAGAATGTGCCCAATCAACGCTTTTGCTGGGTAGAAATAATAAGCAGCACAATCTTTGAGCAGCTACAACAATTTACCACAACTGGAAGATTCTACATGAATTCCTATGTTGTTTCTGTAGCTTAACTTGAGAAAGGGACTACCCGACCACGATGCGGAGTGGGGTTTGGCCCAGGTCAAAATATATGAATACTATCCAGAATTGAGGCTGGAAAATAGCATCCCCCAATTTACAAAGATTAACGATGCATTTTTCTACCTCATCATCTGCCTGTTGAGGCCAAATATGACCTACGGTCGCACCACCAAGAGTATAGTGACAGCCACTGAGAAATGGGGGGCCCTGTTCACCCAATTCCCCACGTTCACTTATCTGAGGGCAGCTAACTTCTTGGGAGAGCCAACTAGATTGCCAAGGTATGCTGGACCGAAGTTGATTCTGCTGGAGCTGTCAAGATAGCTGGTCACTTATCATGAAAAGTGCCAAAAAAGAAAGAAGGGTGGAACTCCTTTCCCCCTCACCGTGGGTAGATATACGTGTCTAACTCACCACAAGGCAAAAGACATGTTCGCAGAGCTGGAGCTGCTCAATCTGAAACATGACTTCCCAGCAAGGCCTACCTTCGACCGAGAAATTGTCTTCCTAGGGCCAAGCTCGATCCAATCCATATCCCTCAGATAGAGGATATTTACATTGACCTATATCATGAGGTGGAGCTTAGGAGGAAGGACCATTCTCGGTTGGCCTTGGCAGAAATCATCCAATATGGGGTAGCCATTATCCCCAAAGGCTACCAAACTATCGAGGAGGAAGTAGATCAAGTATATCTTGACACAGGTGGGGACGATTGGCCTTTTGCGGCAGTTGATAGAAACAAAGCTCCTCAGACAATTGAGGAAAGGGTCAAGGAAACTCTGCGCAGAACAGAGCATTGGTGCCAAATGAATGGGCTCATCTACCTCGGAGTCGATTTCACAACCTCTCCGTTGGGTAACGCACCTCCTAGATCAAAACAGCAGCCTAAAGGCAAGGGTAAAAGCAAAGAGGGTGAATCCAGCACCACTCAGGAAGAAGCTCCTGAAAGTCCTCCTTCCGCTGCACCAGAACAGGTTGAAACTCTGGCTTCTCTAGAGAAAGAAGCAGAAGAGGATGTTCCAATAGGCCCATCCACTCAAGATGTCGGCCTTCTTGCTATGACAATTGAGGTCCCTTCTATCCCTTCTTCTTCTCCTCCTTCCCTTCCTCGAGTGACTCAAGCGACCGTTCCTTTGGTCGTGTCCTCTCCCCCTTCTTCTACTATTCCTCCCGCTTCTTTGTCCATCTTCTCTTCTCTTACGGATATGTCCCCCTCCATTTCTTCCCTCATCTCTGAGCTCCCTTCCCTTCCTATGTCTTCCTCTCCTGCATTATCCCTTCCTCCCGTGAGCACTTCTTCGGCCTCCCTCTCGATGCTGCCTCCAAGTGTCTCCACTTTTTTCCCTTCTACTACTGCATTTCTCCCCTTCTCTATTTCTGGCCCTTCTCCCATAAGTCCAGCTTGGATCTCCCAGCACTTAAGTCAGTAGAAAAGGAAAGTTCCCATCACTCGATGGACTTTTCCGTAATCCCGTCCAAAGGGGCAAAGAGACAGAAGCCTGTCACACGCTTCTCTCAGAGTGCTTCGGGAGAAAGGGTGATGGAGATCGCATACCCTAATCCCCTCAAGGATAAAAAGGATCTGTCTCCGACAGATTATACAGTGACTCAAGTCACAATGGGTACATCTTCTGAGAGCCTTCAAGGAGAAGCCTTATCTGCAGTTGACGCCCTCTGCAAGAAGCTTCAAGAAACAAAAGAAGAGAAAAGGCTATTGAAAGAGCAAAACAAACATCTGCTCCAAGCCTTACAGAAGATGGGCAGTGCACCTCCCACAACTGCCGCCGAGACTCCTGAGCCTCTGAGCCAGGATAAAATTAATGAATATGCAAAGATCGGCGAGCAGGGCATGGCAGTTTCCGCTTGGAGGAGCCAGATCCTCAAAGACAGTGAAAAAGTGATCGCCGAGTTCTCTGGTTTGTATTTGAACATCAACAAGGCGAATAAAGAGCTCCAAGCACTAGCAGGACCCATATCAGAAGAGCTGGACCATGCTAGGCTGCAGCATGAGACCTTTCAACAAATGTTCGACTGTTCAGTCGAAGATCTGGTCAAGTTCGGCGTCTTCGGCCATCCCAGGGCCCTCAACAAAGTCACTTCCACTCTAGACTACCGGATGGATCAACTAGAGTTTGTCCTTGAAAAGATCGATAAGGTAAAGGAAGAAGCCCTGGACGCGATGCACCAAATGGAACAAATCGTTCTCAACATGTCTCCAGGGCTGCTTACTCCTTCCTTTGCCTTAAGGAAAGTTGATGAAACCATCCAGATCTTTAAAGAGATCGTGTCACGAGGGCTGGGGCCAGAGGTCTCTTTTGACGCAGAGTCCATTAATAACCTGCTGGCCTGTCGAGATTTCATCGGGTTCCTCATAGAAGCTGAAAAAGAATATTCCAAACTCCCAGAGAAGCTCATAGACGAGCGGGAGACTTGTGAGGTGATTAGTGAGTGACACAAGGATCCTTCCCAGGATCAACTAGGGCCCATGATCAGCAAGTTCATGGAATACCACGCTCAATTCCACATCTCGTCACCTGAGCAGCAGCAGAAGCAGGCTACTCCCTTTCGGCCGCAGGATGACGATGATGAATAGTGGCTTCTTCTTCTTCTTCTTCTCTCTCTTCTTCGACTTTCTTTCTGTGAATATCTGAAGTATGTTGGCACAAATGATGACATCATCCATGTTGCACCATGGGATGATGTCATCCATCAAGTTGTCAAAAGTCAACGTGACTTTGAGATATTTTGTATATTTTGTAAATATCTTTGTAAATAGGTGGTTGGCTCCTTTTTGCCTTCTTTTCTCTCCTTCTTCTATAAATACCTCAATACTTGTTGTATTGTGCATGAGTGAATATCTTTCAGATGAAAAATAGAAGTGAGGAGAAAAGACTTTGAGCTTTTTGTAACAGAAATAATTATTAATACAATATTTAGACTTTGTGCTGAATACATGTGTTATTTGCATCAGATCTTTCTTATGTCAGATCTATGTGTTTATTCTGTTAAATCTGCTTCTGTTTTATTGTCATTTATTCATCAGTATTGCTTTGCTCGTTTATGCAAGTAGGTTTGGCTCTGTTTACTACCAATCCCAAAACATAAACCTTCTGACCTTTCTGCTTTGGAATTCATTTCTTTTCTTCCTTCGGACCTGTTCTTTCTTCATCCTCTCTTCCTTTCCTTTCTTTTCGCAGTCGGAAACACCCCTACTGGGATGAGATCCCAAACCCCTGAAGGCAGAATTTGTGAGACTTGCATAGATTCTTGCTGGTAGAATAACAATAAACCAGTTTTGCTTTCTTTGACTCAAAGAGAGGGGCTATGCCCCTGCACTGCTGTTGGCTCGTTTATCCATAGATCTACCCAAGCGACATGATTTTCAAACCAACATGGATAAGAACTTGAATACCCCAATTTGAAAAATTAAAAGGAGAAAAATAAAAAAATGAAAAAAAAATTCTCATAGTGAAAACCTCATTGAGGCACTATCTGAAAACTAAAATGCAAAAAAGAGAAAAAATATAAAAAAGAAAAAGGAAAAATTTCCTAGTGAAAACCTTTCTAACGAACTAGAGAGGGGATATTCTTTCAAATAAAATAGAAAATAAAGTAGAAGATCATACCAAGGATCTACATCAACCTATGGTGTCTTTTCAAGAAAAATGATACATTGAAAATGCTAGTAGAAGACACTATGAGCATCAACATTGGTACAAGTGAGCATCCTAAGCTCTTACAACTTGGCACAAGCCTAACATAATCATAAATAGAAGAATTTACAACATTACTTGTTGAATTATGTGATGTATTTGCATGGACATAGAAGGATATGCTAGGACTGGATCCTTCCTTGTAGTGCATTATCTTGTAGTTAAGTCAAAAAGAAAAGATCATCAAATAAAAACTTAGAATGATCCATCCTGTTGTCACCCTCAAAATTCCCCTCATTTTTTAAGTCAAGATTTAAATTTTTTGAGTTAGTGCCTTTGAGAGATGTTTGAGTAGAGTGAGAAGTCTAGAGAGATAGAAAACATTCGTGCTTTGAAGAAACTGGTGCTCATCCGCTATCTCACCCTGTTAATTTAGAATCTTGTAGTCCACATGGTTCTCGTCTGGATGTTTGAAAATTATTTCCTCCATTTGAATGAGATTGTCAAATCCTTTTCTATGGCTATGGATCACATCGAGCTTGGTATTGTTTATAGTTCTTCTTTCCATAAGGAGCAGTTTGGTTTTCAAGTGTAAACGATGGAGCCTTCCCTCTCTATATTTTTCCATGTTGTGGATGATGAAAGAATATTCCCTATCAATTTATTTTTAGCGTCCACGAGTACATGTAAATTTCTGATTGGATGTAGGAAGGTGGATTGTTGGGACACTTTTGGAGTTTTGGTTTTGTATGAAGAAAGGTCGTGTTCAATTGAGGCCCAAATCGGCTAAGTATAAGGTGCCGATAGAAGCCTCCACGCATCCCAACGACACACCTCCAAATCGTCTAAGTATAAAAGGATTAGCGGATGATGCCACGTGTATCTTTGGTGCACTTTTGGTAGGTACACAAAAGTGAAGACTCCAAACGCAGTGCTAGCCCTCCACGTGTTTAGAGTTTAAAAAGACAAAGCTAGCCGATAAATTGGCTAAGTATAAGGTGCCGACGGAAGCCTCCATGCATCCCACTAGCGGCGCACCTCCAAAGGCCAAGTTCGAGAGCAGGATCCTAAGTTTGTGTAGAATTTCCACATGCCTCATTGGTGTAACTTCAGAAGTGAGACCCAAAGGACAGACCCCAAATGAGCGCAGAGCTTCCACATGTCTAGAACCCAACATAGTCACTCCTAAATAAGTAGAAGGGACCTAGCAAAAAAATAGAGAAAGAGGAGCAGGTCCAAATCGGTTAAGTACAAAAGGGCCAGCAGAATGAACCACGTTTCAGCTCGGCGCAACTTTAGAAGTGAAGCCAAAGGTGGCTCCCCAAACATGTGCTAGCTCTCCACGTGCCTCATTGGCACAACTTCAAAGGTACGACCCAAAGAGAGACCACGAATTAGCGCCACCCTCCACGTGTCTAGTCCGATAGAATATTGGCTAAGTATAAAGAGCTAGCGAAGCCTCTGCATGTCTCAATGCTTTGCACCTTCAAGGGTGGAAGCAAAAGGCAAGACCCCAAACAAGTGCTAGCTTTCCACGTGTCCCAGGTCCGAAAAGGGAACAAAGCCAACCGTTGAATTGATTAAGTATAGAATGGTTTACGGAAGCCTCCATGTGTTAGCATGACACAACATCAAAGGAAAAATCTAGAGGCAGGTCCCAAATGTGTGTTGAGCCTCCACGTGTCTTGGGTCAGACATATGGCTTTCGGGAAGGCGGGCAGTGGAGAACTTTGAGATTTTGAGCCTTATTTCCGTAAAAGGCGTAAAGTGAAAAAGTGAACCATGGCCCTACTCATGTCAAGGGAAAAAGTCAAATATTGAGCCCGTATGAAGATTTAAAGTGGGGAGGGAGATCATTGGAGCCTTTTGAGATTTTGAGCCTTATTTCCAAGAGGGAAAAGTCAAATGTTGAGCCCGCATCAAAATTCAAAGCGGAGAGGCGGGTCAATGGATAACTTTGAGGTTTTGAGCCTCGTTTCTAAGAGGAAAAATTCAAATGTTGAGCCCGCATCAAAATTCAAAGCGGAGAGGCGGGTCGATAGAGAACTTTGAGGTTTTGAGCCTCATTTCTAAAAGAAGTAAAATTATAAAGTGAGTCGCGACTCGTTACCACTCAGGTAATGCCACGTGTCAGACCCAAATGCAAAATGTGAAGTTGTGGGCTTGCGGGGCTGTGGGGAAATTTTGCACTTTTGCATCTTTTACGCTAAAGGTGCAATTTCAATTTTGGGCACGAGATCCATTTTTGCATTTTCACCATTTTTTACTGGATTCAATTCAAATTGGCATAACTTTCGATCCAGTGCTCGAATTTTGACAAATTTTATACTTTTGGAGAGGTCTTAGTCTCCTCTATGCCATGAAGGCATAAAATATTGTCTTCAGAAGGATTTGATGGTTAGAAATATGGAAAACATATTTCACGCCATTAATATAGGATCCGATTGCTTCAACTACCTAGATCTGATCCGATTACCATCCTTTCTTCTCCAACATGCCAACCAGATATGGGAAACTGACTAGATATCTTGATTTGGGTGAAAATTTGGAAAACGTATCTCAAGCCTTTAATATGGGATCCAACTGCTTCAACTAGATCAAATCTGATCCTATCTTCCATTTTCCTTACTCAAGTACACTAAAGACATGCATAACCAAATTTGATAGATTGAAGGTAGATTTATAGGGGCAATGATGTTTGGTGGTTGAGTGCGATCAAATTTTCTTCCTTCTCTTCTTCTCCTCTCTTGGCTTCATCTATAAATGTAAGAGCTTGGATCATTGCAAAAGGTTGGAATCTGATACTTTTGAAGTGTAATTATTATTGAAAGTAAATCAATATAGAAGGATTTTCCCCTTTTCTCTATCTTCCTCCATTGTCCCTTCTTGCTCATCTAAAATTCATGGATCATTTATCTTCTATGATAAGAAACTTTTTGTTCTTATTGATATGATTTATGGAACTTTGTGTCTATGGAATGATATCTTATCTTTGTGAATGTGAATGATTTTGTTCTATATCACTCTTGCTCAAGTATGTGTAGGGTTATACTCTATTATCTATATTTCTGAAAGTACTATTATATTATGCTCTTTCCTTTCTTGATTCTTTTATTCGATTGCATTGACAATATTTTGGTATAAAAGCATTTTAGGAGGTTAGAGGTCCAACCTTAAGATGAAAGTGTACATTTGTATATAAGCTTTTCTACTTACTTTCAATAAGGGAACCTCTCACATAAAGAGGAGGGACTTATTGTCCCATGACCGTAGTTTTTAATAAAGCACCATTTTAAAACCCAACAATTTTTGGAAACTCTCTTTGGGGATTTTTTCAAACATATCCCTTTTAAAGAACAACTTCAAGATCATTTTTGATCTGGTGACTCTACAATATACATGTGGGAAAAAAGCTCTCGGGGTTGAAGATCCTCATTTTCAACTTCTAGAGCAAAAAAACTTCTGTCTTCTTCCAGAAAGAAGAAAGAAAGGAACTCATTCTTCAAGCAAAACTCCTATTAAAGATAGAAACTCTAAGAATAACATCCCTCAAGAACAACTCAGTCTTAATCTTCTTGCTCTGATACTTGCTGGTGTTTCAGTTCACCTTTAGACAATCTTCCCACATATGGCAACACCTCTACCTTGGGGACAATGGATTGGGCCTCTTGCTCTTCCTCAACCATTGCATGAGTTACCTAGGAGTAGTAGGAAAGGTTTTCCTAAATTTCAAGGTGATGGGAAGGTACACCCAGATGAACACATTGCAGCCTTCAACATTGCATGTGGGATTCTTGGGATTGAGCATGAAGATGTTTCTGTCAGGATCTTTGTAGAAACATTGCAGGATAATGCTGCTAATTGGTTCTATCATCTTCCTGTTGGGTCAATTATTGATTGGACCACCTTGACAACTCAGTTTGAGAAATGTTTCAAACCTACTAAAGATGTGCATGCTCTCTTGGCTCAAATTTCTCATATCAAGAAGGAACCACATGAGCCCATGAGAGAATTTGTGGCCAAATTCAACAAGCTCATTCATAAAATTCCATAGAACACTCATCTTGTGGATCAAACCAAAAATGCTTCTTCCTCAATGCTTAGTTACTTGAAGTGAGCTATGCACTAAGGAGAGCTAACCTTGCAACTTTGGATGTTGATCAACATTTGGCTATCGAGGTTGAGGATGATTTAATCATGTCTGGTAAACTGAAAAGAGAACCCTCCAAGTCTAAAGCATCCTCCTCTTCCTCTCTTGGAGCCAATTCAGATCAATTAGTGCAGAATTTGGAAAATGATCTCATTGCCATCAAAAAGTAATTGGCTCAACATACTCCTTATCAAGATATTCCAAGAAGGAATTTTCAGCCTAGGAACCGGTTACCTCCTTCTTAGAATAAATTGGCTATTAAAGGCCCACCTATCAAGGTTCTAGTCAATGTAACTTGTGAAGTTCAAGAGTTCAATGATGAGGAGTTTAATGAAGACTTCGAATACCTAGAAGAAGAGGTTGATGAAGATTTGGAAAAGCTTTGTGGATCTTAAGTTCATTTCTTCACCATTGAAGGTATGAATGATGAAAATGAATACGATGAAAGAGTGGTAGAGATGAATAGTGAGTCATATGCTATTATGACTCAGGAGTAAATGGATAGAGAAGAAAAGGTAATACAACCTGCTAAGAAATCATAGGAATTTCCTGTAACTATTCCATTGGTTGCTAGAAGATGAGCCCCTATTCCCACTACCTCCACGCAAAAGGTGAGTAATGCTAATCCTTCTCCTTCTACTCCTGTATCAAAAAATTCTTGTCCTTCAACTCCTAAAGTTGATAAATCAAAGGTTTCTCCTATTCCTAGTAGTGATGCCCCATCTACCTCCGGGTCTTTTGCTATTATTAATCACCTCAAAAAGACCAAGATCCAAATCTCGAGGCAGAGTTTTACTAGACCCATCCAAAAGCCTTTGCTAAAATGGTAAAATTTGTTAATTCCAAATCCAAATCCTCATCCAATACTTCTAAAGGTCTTTTTCCCACTCCCTCTTCCTCACCTCAACTAAGCCTTGTGGCTGCAGTCACTTCCCCTAATGAGAAAATTGAACCATTCTATGTGACTCTCCTCATAGCTAGCCATAAACTTAGTAATTATGTTATAGACTCAGGAGCATCGACAATGTAATTTCGTAAAAGTAGCTCATGCTTTGGGCCTGACTCTAACACGTGCCTTTGGTTCCTACTATTACATGGAGAGTAGAGAAGTGCCTTTGGTTGGAAGGATTAAAGATACAAAGTAGCCTTCACTACTTTTCCAGAGAAAAGGGTCTTAGCCACTATTTTGGTTGCTGATATTTTTCCTTCATATGGTATGTTCTTTGAGTAGGAATTTATGTATAAATGTAGGAGGTGAAATTCATATGGGTGGTCACATGCCTTGATCCCGGTCAATCGAAAAATGAAGAAAGCTGCTACTAAGAAACAAACTAAATATATTGTACAAAAGACTGATGATCTAAAAGCAAAAATACTCTATGAAGATATAGGGCATGAAAACCATATGATCATGTCAGAAGATGAAGCAAATCTCCCTAAGGGAGTGATTCATAATCCTAATGGCATTTGGACTTTGGAGTTTGATGAAAGCTATTATTCATTTGGTTACGGAGATGGTGTGGTGTTAATCTCCCCAGAAGGGAAGATTATCCATTTTTTCAAGCTTCACTTTGAAAATACAAATAACACGATTGAGTATGAGGCTCGATCCTTGGGTTGAGCATGGAAAAATAAATAGGAGTAAAGAATCTTTGTGCTCGTGGTGATGCAGAGTTGATTGTGAAATAGGTAAGGGATCTTTACCAAGTCAAGAATATGAGATTTAAACATTATAGAAATCTTGTTTGGGATTCCATTGAATTCCTTGATGCTTTCTCAATTGAAGTGTGTGCTAAAATAAAAGAATACTAGAGTTGATTCTCTAGTTGTCTTAGGAGCTTTGTTTATTCCTCATCTAGATTTCTCTCAAGAGAAATTTACCATTGAAATGATTCATAGGCCTACGTGTGCCGGATAATGCAAGCAACTGGTAGGTTTTCAATGATGATCAACACTTTCTATCTTTCTTGGAGCTTAAAGATAACTTCAATCAGTTATATTTTGAAGGAAGTGAAACTCTACCTAAAGAATATGTGCCATCTAATGTGGAAGATATCAAGGAAGAGATGGATCAGGATGGCTGTATTAAGTTGAAGGGTAACAAGATTCCTAAAGGACTGGTGAGTCTAGAAGATCTGTTTGACTAATAAGATAGGTTCATCAAATCTGAAGCTTCTTAAGGGAATCGACAATCTATTGAGTATGAGAAGGTAAATATTGGGAGCAATTATGAACCCAAGGTGGTGAATATTGGAAAATGCTTGCACTCAAGAAGAAAAGAAGAAAGCAGCAAGCCTATTAAAGAAGTATGTTGATGTTCTTGCCTATTCATATGAAGATCTTAAATATTTTCAACCAAAGGAGATGCAACACTATATCCCTTTGAGACCTAGGATCAAACCTTTCAAGTAGAAGCAAAGGAAGTATAATCCTAAGGTTGCTGATACTATTTTTCAAGAGATCTAGAAGTTACTAAAATCCAAGATTATTTTCCCTATACATCATTCAACTTGGATTTCCAACATTGTGCCTGTCAGGAAAAAGAATGGTGAGATTCGCATCTATGTGGATTTTAGGAATTTGAATTAGGCCTCTCTAAAAGACAACTATCTAGTCTCCATGATGGATAGAGTTTTGTAAGTTGTCTCGAGGCTCTAAGATGTTGTCAATGCTAGATGGATTCTATGGATACAATCAAGTGGAAGTCGGTACCCACCTGAGATCAGCACAAGATTGTTTTTACTACCCCTTGGGGCATCTTAACCTACAAGAGAATGCCATTTGGTTTTATCAATACTTGGTGCTACTTTTCGAGAGGGCAATGGACTTAGCTTTTGGCAGCCTTAAGGGAAGGTGTATGTTGTGTACCTTAATGATTTGACTTTTTTTTTTTTTCAAAAAGAAGGGCAGATCATCTTCAACATATGGAAACATTTCTTCAAAAATGTAGAGAAAATGGAGTTTATCTCAATCTAAGAAGTCTCGTATTTTGTGTTATTGAAGGTAAGTTCTTTGGGGCACATTATTTCCAAAGAAGGAATCAAGATAGATCCAGAAAGAGTTTACGTAATCTAGTAGATTCCTCTTCCTACAAGCAAAAAAGTGTGTTCACTTTTTCTTTGGCAAGATAAATTTCTTGAGGAGATTCATTACTGAGACTTTGTAGAACTGACTATGAGCATTGCTCAAATGATGAAAGGAAAGAAAACCTTTGGTTGGTCTTCTGAAGGTAAGGAAGCATTTGAAGATATCAAGAAATCCATTGCTAAAACTCCCATCTTAGCATGTCCTGATTTCAGCAAGGATTTTATTATCTATTGCTATGCTATAGAGAATACCTTGGCTGCTATGCTAACTCAAGAAAATTATAAGAATCATGAACTTCCAATTGCCTTCATGAGATATGTTTTGAAAGATCATGAATTAAAATATACTATGATGGAGAAACATGCTTTTGCAGTGGTCAAAGCTATTAAGCAGTTTCATTTTTATATTCTTAATTCTCACTTTATTGTGCTTGTACTTGATACAACCATCAAGTCTATTCTTACACAATAAGAGTTTGGAACTAAGAGAGGCAATTGGGTAGAAAAGGTCCAATAATATGACCTTGATATCAAGCCAACTAAGCTAGTCTAGGGTAAAGGCTTGTGTGATCTTATTGTTGAAGGGGCTGATGAAGAATTGTCCAAAAAAGAAGTTGATGTCCTTGTTGTTCTCTTCCTCAGTTCAAAAGATGAGTGGTATGCTGATATTGCACATTTTATTACTTATGGAGAATGTTCATCCCATTTGAGTGCCAAAGAAAAAAATATCTATTAAGCTAAGGTTTGCACAATATGTACTATGGGAAAATGCTTTGTTCAAGTGAGGCATAAATGTAAGATTCCTTAGATGTGTGGATAAAGAGAAACAAAAGAAGTTGTTTTCATCTTTTCATTATCATGCTTATGGAGGGAATTTCTCTTCTACTATCACTACCCATAAGATCCTTCATGTAGGGTACTATTGGCCTACATTGTTTAGAGATGCATCAAAATGGGTAGGTAAGTGTGAAGCCTGTTAGACTTTTGTTGGGAGACCTAAGTTGGCTGATTTACCACTCAAACCAGTAATGATTGATGAACATTTTCAATAGTGGGGATTGGATTTCATTGGAACTCTTAACCCACCTTCCAGTGTTAGACATATTCATGTACTAACTGCTATAGATTACTTCACAAAGTGGGTAGAGGCTATTCTAGTCAAAAGCACTACTTTTGAGGTGGTGTGTAATTTCATCAAGGAGAACATCTTGATAAGGTTTGGGGTACCAAACAATATTGTGACTGATAATGCTTCCAATTTTTCTTCTTCTGAGATGATGGATTTCTACTATGGCTATGGAATTTCCCTTGCTCATTCTTTAGATTATTATCCTCAAGGAAATGGACAAGCATAATCAACAAATAAGAATCTGGTAACCATCGTTTGGAAGATTGTCAATGAATCTCAAAAGAATTTGCACAAGAAGCTCTATTATGCTCTATGGGTAGATAGAATTACACCCAAAAGAGAAATTGGGATGTCTCCATTCCGGGTTGTGTATTATGTTGAAGCTTAGCTGCCAAGTAGTAACAATGGAATTACCAACCTTGCACCTAATGAAGGCTATTGAGGATTCAAGTTTCATCAGTTCCTTGGACAAGAGGATCATGTATCTTTAGAAGTTGGATGAAGACAAGATGAAAGTTTTTGATAATATCTCAACTCATCAACTGAAGGTGAAAGCTTTGTTTGATAAGAAGGCTAGGCCCAAAGATTTTCAAGTGGGAGACATTGTTCTGTTATGGGAAAAAAGACATGAACCTCGAGGAAGCCATGGTAAGTTTGATTCTCTTTGGCTTGGTCATTTCAAAATCAGACACTTTGCTAGAGAAAATTATTTCTACTTGGATTACATGGATGGGTCCTTTCTCCCATTTCCTTATAGTGGGTAGTATTTGAAGTTGTTCAAGTCCTAGGTGATTAGGCAAGTCCTTTTATATATACTATGTGCAATGTTTTGTTTGTTTTTGTCTTTCCTTTTTGGTTTGTTTCCCTTCCATGTGTGTTGTCTTCTATATTGGTTTTACCTTTGACTCTATTTGCCCAATGGATAAGGCACTTTGGTGTACTTTCCCAGCATTTTTCTATTTTTCTGATCTTGCCTCATTCCTCTGTCCCAGTCAAGTCATCCCCAAAAAGAGCTAGCTGTTGTCACCCTCAAAATTCCCCTCATTTTTTAAGTCAAGCTTTTGAAATTTTGAGTTGGTGCCTTTGAGAGATGTTTGAGTAGAGTGAGAAGTCTAGAGAGATAGAAAAATTCTTACTTTGAAGAAACTGGTGCTCATCCACTATCTTGCCCTATTAATTTAGAATCTTGTAGTTCACATGGTTCCCATCTGGATGCTTGAAAATTGTTTTCTCCATTCGAATGAGATTGTCAAATCCTTTTTTTGGCCGTGGATCGCATCAAGCTTGGTATTTTTATAGTTCTTCTTTCCACAAGGAGTAGTTTTCTTTTCAAGCGTAAACGGTGGAGCCTTCCCTCTCTATATTTTTCCCACAGTCGTGGATGATGGGTGAATCTTCCCTGTCAATTTGTTTTCCGAGTCCACGAGTATGTGGACATATCTGATTGGATGTGGGAAGGTGGGTCGTTGGGTCACTTTTGGAGTTTTGGTTTTGTATAAAGAAAGGTTGTGTTCAATGAAGGCCCAAATCAGATAAGTATAAGGTGCCTACTGAAGACTCCACGCATCTCAACGGCACACCTCCAAATAGGCTAAGTATAAAAGGATCAATGGATGGTGCCACGTGTCTCTTCAATACACTTTTGGTAAAGCACACAAAAGTAGAGACTCCAAATGAGAACCAACCCTCCACGTGTCTAGAGTCCGAAAAGACAAAGCTAGCCGATAAATCAACTAAGTATAAGGTGCCAGCAGAAGCCTTCACACATCCCAACGGGCACCTCCAAAGGCCAAGTTCAAAGAAGGATCCTAAGTTTATGCAAACTTGCCATGTGACTCATCAAAACAACTTCAGAAGTGAGACCCAAGGGACATACCCCAAATGAATGTCAAGCTTCCACGTGTCCAAAACCTAACATAGTCGCTCCTAAATAAGTAGAAGGGACCCAACCAAAAAAATGGAGAAAGGGGAGTGGGTCCAAATTGGTTAAGTACAAAAGGGCCAGCGGAATGAACCACGTGTGTCACTCGGCACAAATTTAGAAGTGAATCCAAAGGCGGTTCCTAAAACATGTGCCATCTATCCACGTGCCTCATCGGCACACCTTCAAAGGTGCGAACCAAAGAGAGACCCTGAACTAGCACCAGGCCTTCACGTGTCTAGGGTCTGATAAAAGTCAAATGGGAAGTAGACACAAATCGGCTAAGTATAAAGAGTCGACGAAGCCCGCACGTGTCTTAACGGTGCACCTTCAAGGGTCAAAGCCAAAGGCGAGACCCCAAATGAGTGCAAAATTTCCTTGTGTCCCGGGTATAAAATGGGAATAGAGCCGACTATTAAATGACTAAGTATAGAAGGGTTTGCGAAAGCCTCCACGTGTCAGGACAATGTAACTTCAAAGGAAAAATATGGAGGTAGGTCCCAAATATGCATCGAGCCTCCATGTGTCTAAGGTCAGAACTTTGAGATTTTGAGCCTTGTTTCCATAAAAGGTGTAAAGTGAAAAAGTGAACCGTGGCCCCGCTCATGTCAAGGGAAAAAGTCAAATATTGAGCCTGCATGAAGAGTCAAAGTGGGGAGGTAGATCATCGGAGCCTTTTGAGATTTTGAGCCTTGTTTCCAAGAGGGAAAAGTCAAATGTTGAACCCACATCAAAACCCAAAGTAGAGAGACGGGTCGGTGGAGAAATTTGAGGTTTTGAGCCTCGTTTCTAGGGGAAAAAATTTAATTGTTGAGCCCACATCAAAATTCAATGTGAAGAGGTGGGTCGACGAGAGAACTTTGAGGTTTTGAGCCTCGTTTCCAAAAGAAGTAAAATTATAAAGTGAGCCGCGACTTTGTTACCACTCAGGTAATGCCACGTGTTAGACCCAAATGAAAAATGTGAAGTTGCGGGCTTGCGGGGCTATGGGGAACTTTTGCACTTTTATATTTTTTGCGCTAAAGAGACAATTTCAATTTCGGGCCCGCAGATCCATTTTTGAATTTTCACCATTTTCGCTGATTTGATTCAAATGGGCATAACTTTCACTCTAGTGCTCTAATTTTGATAAATTTTATTGTTGGAGAAGTCTTGGTCTCCTCTACATCATGGAAGTAGAAAATATTGTTTTCAGCAGATTTGATGGTAAGAAATTTGGAAAAAGTATTTCACACCATTAATACAGGATCTAATTACTTCAACTACTTAGATCTGATCTGATTACCATCCTTTCTTCTCCAAGATGCCAAAAAGACATGGGAAACCGACTGGATATCTTGATTTGGGTGAAAATTTGGAAAATGTCTCTCAAGCCTTTAATACGGGATCTGACTGCTTCAACTAGATCAAATCTAATCCGATCTTCCATTCTTCCTTCTTCAAAGACACCAAAGACATGCAAAACCAGATTTGTGATTGAAGGTGAATTTTTAGGGGCATTGATGTTTGGCAGTTGAGCACCAAATCATATTTTCTTCCTTCTCTTCTTATCCTCTCTTGGCTTCATCTATAAATGTAAGAGCTTGGCTCATTACAAAAGGTTAGACTCTGATACTTTTGAAGTGTAATTATAGTTGAAAGCAAATCAATATAGAAGGATTTTCTCCTTTTCTCTATCTTCCTCCATTATCCCTTCTTTCTCATCCGAAATTCATGGATCATTTATCTTCTATGATAAGAAACTTTTGTTCTTATTGAGCTTTCGGAACTTTGTGTCTATGGAATGATATCTTATCTTTGTGAATGTGAATGACTCGTTATGTATCACTCTTTCTCGGTATGTGTAGGTTTATACTCTATTATCTATATTTCCTAAAAGTGTCTTTGTTATATTATGCTCTTTCCTTTCTTGATTCTTCTATTCGTTTGTATTGATAATCTTTTGGTATAAAAGCATTTCGGGAGGTCGAGAGGTCTAGCCTTAAGATGAGGGACTTTCTATCCCCTCCTTGTGGTTTTGACTAAAGCACCATTTTAAAACCCAACACATCCCAAATTTTCATTACTTGTCAAATTAGAATTACACAAACTCGTAGAATTAGATTTCATGAGACCTATTGACAACTTAGAGTGGATATCAAACATTATATTAGTTACTAAGAAGACCCCGAGGATTAGAATCTATATAGACTTTCATGATATCAACAAAGCATGTCACGAAAGAATATTTTCCTTTACCAAATATTGACATGATCGTTGATTCTACAACAGACCATGAGATGCTCTTCTTAATGGATGGTTTTTGTAGTTATATTCACATCAAAATTCTTAAATAAGATCAACCCAAAAATTTTTAATACACCATGGGGTACATTTTGTTACAAGGTCATACCTTTTGGCCTTAAAAATGTAGGAGCCACTTATCAAAGAGCTATGAGAGTAATCTTCCATACCATACAACATGAAATTATGGAATACTATGAAGATGGCATTCTAACAAATTCAAAATCATGATTTGATCATCCGATAATCTTATGAAAATCTTCAAAAGGATGCATGAATATAAGGTTTAGTTTAATCCAAATAAGTGTGTATTTTGTGTAACTTCAGGAAAACATTTAGGTTTCATTATTTAATGACAAGTTGTTGAAGTAGACCCTATAAAGGTAAAAAGATCATGGAAATGCCTCTACGACAAAACCTCTAATAGTTATGAGGTATCAAGGTAAGATATAATCCATCATATGGTTTATATCACAACTAATTGACAAGTGCCATCACTTCAATCAATTTCTCAAGAAATATGTACACTTTAAATGGAATTAAGAATTTTAAGATTCTTTCTTGAATTTGAAAGAGTATCTATCAAATCCTTTAGTGCTCATACCACTTATTCCAGAAAAACCAATGCTTCTTTATACTTCTATGTAATTTACAATAGGTAGATTGTTGGCTCAACATAATGATCAAGGAAAAGAGTAAGCTATTTATTATCTCAATAGGACTTTGATTAATTGTGAACTCAAGAATTCACAGGTCAAGTGGGTATGATTAGCCATGAAATTCACATTTCAAAAATTACATTTCTATGTGCTTAATCACATAACTAAACTTATGGAAAAAATCAATCCACTCAAGTATCTATTATCTAAACCTATACAAACTGGAATAATGTCTAGCTCGGTTTTATACTTAGTGAATTTGATATTGAATTTTTCAATCAAAGCTATCAAGGGACAATCCCTTTTCGATCATCTTGTTGTAACAACTCTACCGGGTTTAGAACCTCTACACTTTGAGTTTCCAGATGAATAACTTTTATATGTTGATGTAATTCCCTCTTGACAACTATATTTCGATGGATTTTGTAATATCCATAGATTAGGAGTATGAATTCTATTACTCACGCTAAAAAATGATGTTATGAAAAATATTTTTGCATTAGATTCCCTTGTACTAGAAATTTGCATAATATGAAGCTCTTGTAGCAGGTATGAAGTTTTCCATTTCATATTATCTAAAGGAATTACAAGTTTATGGAGATTCTCTCTTAGTCATGAATCAAGTCAATGGTGAGTTTCAAGTAAAAGATGACCAATTAATCCCCTAAAAGTGCATGGTTGATACTCTCAAAGGTTACTTTTAACTTATCACATTTGAGTAAGCTCCTCACATATAAAACAAATCAGCAGATGCTATGAAAACTATCAGACCCCTTGTTGAATTCGGTCCCAATCAAACACAATGAGTTTCTCGTTAAACATATTTTTGATCTGAATTATGATTTTCTGAGTGAATTGTGTTATGTTAAATTTTTGGTCCCTGATAAAAATTAGTATCATGACATTTACTTCTTTACCCATGACATAAAATTCCATGACAATATGACCTATAAAAAGAAACGATCCCTAACACAACATGCTTCGAACTACACTATCCTTGCCGAAACCCTATATTGAAGAGGATATGATGGAACTCTCTGATATGTCTTAATCAAGATGAAGCAAACCAAACCCTATCTGAAGTACATATTAGTATATGTGGTTCCCACACAAGTGACATGGTTCTAGTTAAGACTATTTTATGTGTGGGTTGTTATTATTGGCCCACTATGGAGTCAGATTCTTTCAAGTTTGTCAAAAGGTGCTTGATATGTCAACAACATGATAATCTCATCCATACACCCTCACAATATCTTCAACCTGTCACTGCACCTTGTCATTTTTCCAAATGGGGACTCGACCTAATAGAAAAAATCAAACTCACTTCCTTCGATGGCCATACATTCATAATCACAACTATTGAATATTTTACCAAATGGGTAGAGGCCACTCATCTTACTTATATCACTAGTAGTAATATTTATAAGTTTATATTTAACCATCTCATTTTTTTCTTTGTTATACATTCCTCTCTTTTCACGAGATAATGGTATATCCTTCAAAAATAAAGCTATAAAATATATTGCCAAAGGATTTCACATACGCCTCAAATGGTCTACTCTATATTATTCTAGTGTAATGGTCAAGGAAAATCATCCAATAAAACAATAAAATCCATTTTAGATATAATTTTTGACACGCATGGTCACAATTAACATGTAAAACTCTATCCTACCCTTTGGGCTTATCGTACATCCTTCCATACTTCAATAAGAGAAACATCTTTTCACTTGTGTATGGAACCGAAGTTGTGTTACCCATAGATGTAAAAATCTCATCAATGCAAATATCCCTTAAAAATTTGATAAGTGAAGTTGAATATAGACAAAAAAATCTCACAGAAATTCACCTCCTAGATGAGAAGAGGCTAAATGCCTTGGATCATTTGAAAGTGTATTAAAATTGACACCATCACAGCTACAACAAACAAATAAAACCATTGAAATTTGAAATTGGTGATCTTTTTCTAAAAGAGAATCACAAAAATACAACAAAAGATCAAGAAAAGCAACAAAAATTTGAACCCAATTGGTTAGGTACTTATATTATCACTATGAAATATGGGTCTAGCACATACAAGCTATCCATTGAAGATTACTAAGAGCTTAAGGAACCCATGAAAGAAGCGGTTCATCTAAAGAGATTCTATTCGTGAATCAATGATATGAACCCTTGGTGTTGGGGGTATTATGACATATCCACTTGTATAGTTTCTTCTCCATACTCCTCTAACCATTTCATCTCAACCCGGTTTCTATTTCTTGTTCCTTATAAATATGACACAAAACACATGTTTATATTCCATATATGTTTGTGTTCATTCCTTGATATTACAGAGCTCTTGTGTTCTTTACAATTGTTCAGATAGATCCTTGATAATCTAAGGTCTCTCAAAAAATCCAAAAATTCAAACTATTTAAAAATCCAAAAACATTCAAAAATCGAAAAACATTCAAATATTCAAAAATCCAATAAAGTCAAAACAATCAAAATCTAAAAACATTTTAAAAATGTTCTAAAAAATCTCAACAACTATCAATATAAATCAATGATATCGACCTTTTAACTCTTATCCTAGTGATGTTTCAAACTATCTTATGATTTTAAAACAAACCTATTACCCTAGCATGTATCCTTTATTATGGGAAAGTAAAATCAAACCCTTACATGTGTCCTTACATGGGCAATCCTGGATCTCATTCTCTTCCTTACATGTATCCTTTCTTATAAGGGATGACACATTCAATCTCAGATAAGTCTTCAATAGGATCCAACAAGAGTGTCACTTGACCCCACTCTTTAGTCTAATCCATTCCCCTTGTATGTATCCTTACTCGGGGGCATTCAATTATGCTTAATCTTCATTGTGGAACATATTAGGGGCATAATTAATTATCTTTATTCAAAGTTGTGTTACATTGTTGTTGTTCTTGACTAATTACAAGTAGTTTTCTAACATCTCAATTTCTTCATATCCATGTTGCATATTAATTATTATGTATATTGGGTTTTCTTTACTTTTTGTCATATGTTTGACTAATTACAAGTAGTTTGTAATCATCTTGGTTTATACATAGCCATAGTGTATATACTCTTACCGTATATATTGGTTTTTTTACATTTAGTCTTATGCTTTTGACCAATTACAATTATTTTGTAAGTCTCTTGGTTTATTCATATCCATGGTGTTCAATTATTGTGTATATTGGGTTTGCTTTCCATTTAGTCTTACATTTTTTTACCAATTACAAGTATTTTGTAAAGCATCTTGATTCATATATAACCTTGGTGTAATCATCTTAATGTTTATATTGGTTTTTTTTTAATTTTTATCTCGTATGCGTTCTTACACACATATGTGTTACTAATAATGTTTTTGAATAATCATGGTAGTAACTCTCTTGTGTAATAACAAAATAGGTTGATCTCAAATAAAAATTTGAATAGAAGCTCAACTATGAGCATATTCAATCATGGCATCATCATTATCATGTCAACATAAGGAAATGGATGTCAATCAACATCCATCGAAGATAACTACAAATGAGTGATACAAAAAAATCATCATCTAAATACATCCATATACATAAAAATTCCATATACATCAATAAATGTCCATGCACCACAATAATGTCATATATATATATATATATATAATATACCTCAAGGGAATCTCTACAAAATTTGTTCCTTCGTCATAAGGTATAGACCAAAAATACAATACATATATATAATACATCAAGTCATCCATGACTCTTTCCTACTCTGGGATTCTGTTCCATCTCCTCCTCACCTCAGTGGTGACATCTAAATAGATATAATAGATTTTGAAGACCCATGTGATATTCCCGACTTTAAAGATCTACTACTGTTCTTTGACTATAACTTGAAACCCTCGACCGCTATGAACAATTTCCTCATATAAAGATCTATAATAACCAAAATCCTACATAACTACCATCAACTTGAGTAAAATATCTACAATACCCATGGCTTTGGCTACCATTGTGCCATATCCTTGTTTACTATCAACCATTGTACTTATGCTATAAGTTGATATCTCTTAGTAGTCACCCACTTTAAATATTTATGAGACATAATTAATATGACATACCTTTTACGAATGACCATGTCTCTCTGTGCTTGTAATGCTAGCACTACAACTAAAGGCCCTAGAGGTGGTAATAATGGAATCGAATAAAAAAATTCTCCTCTTCCTCATCTCTCCACCCGTCACCAAAATCTACATCTTCAATTCCATCTATATATCCTCCTACATGATTTGGTGGCATCAATGGTGAATCAAGATCCTATACCTAATCCTATGCATATACTCCGACCTAATCAACCTCTACCTCTCCCAACGCTCCACCGCAAAGCACACTTAGTTGGTTCTGCTTATAGCTTCTTATGAAATAGTGATACACAGGGAATGATACCTACATACCATGCCACATACTCTGCCATAACTCCAAGATCCTCAAAACCAGCTCGCACATCCCATGCATGTGGAACAACCCCTCTAAAAATGGAACTTGCTATTCTCTATCTAATACATGACCTAAAATCAACTATCTCCCATGCTACATGTCCTTAATAACTCCTAACTTATGTCCGACCCTATCTAGTCTATATCTCTCCATAATATGTGTACGAATTCCAATGATGTATTGATCCACCTCCACTTCCACTAAATTTGTGTCATCCATATCCCATTTGTACTACCGTAAGGTATCCATGTAATCATACGTAACTATAAATCATCAATAACATGTCGCAAAACTCCATATCTCCTCTGTGACCTCCATGCCTAACACCCACTATCTCCCAACCAAAATTTGATGGATCCTTAGGATGTCTATCTCTAAAAAACCTAGTTGTTAGATCACGACGATTGATCCCATGACCAAATTTTTAGTAAAGTGGTTAGACCAAGGTTCCTTTGACCTCTGTATGTTATCAAGTACAAGTATATATATGTGATCAATAATGAAAGGCCCCAATACAAATCGTAGCTGATTCCATCAACTATACTAATATACTTCTCAATGCAAGCTAAAAATGATTACCAGTCTTATTAAGAAGTAGGTAGCCACTGATAAGAGCCATTAGGTATATCAATAATCTTGGCATGGTATCATCATCCATACACTCATATAAGTGCACTACCATGCCATCCCTATAAATATCCTCCACTCAAAAAATCACCATATGTGAGCCGGGATTTGAGAAACATTACTCTCCCAATGAATCAATCTACCTTTCTTGAAACTCATAGAATATAGTATACATCTTCTAAGGTAACTAACATCTCTTCGGTAGGTAGTCTGAATGTTTGAATCTCTTTGTGTCATTGCTTATCCAATGGAGTCAATAAGTAGTGATCCAACCTAATATTTGGAAGTCAGTGCAACATATGATAAAACTGTCACCTCTAACAAAACACAAAAACCCCTCTACTCTCTCTAGGTCATCCTTCTCTCAAATGACTGTAGCCATCCATGATGCTCTCAAACATCTAAGGCATATAGTCTTTGCTGAAAAACATAAAACAACATTTATTAAATCCTTAAAAGTTACATTTTCTTCTAATTCATATTCTAAATATAATTTATCTCTTCTACTTGATACTATCATACCTATGTTACACTAACATTCATACATTAATGCTAACACATCCATTGATACACTAGAACATGTTATCTTAGACGCGCACTAAGCATGCTAGTGCGTTTAAGTCTACTCTAATGCATGTAACATGCTTGTGCACCTATCTATTCATGTTAACATGCACATTTTAACAATAGTGCATAAAATGCTACGCTAGCGTAAATTGAAGGTCACACTAGCGTAACTAATTGTGTGTGCTATCATTACTTTAAAACTTATTATAAAACTAAAAAGCAACAAATGCATTCTACCGCACCATCCTTGTTAGGATCTTGAAAAACATCTTGGATGTGATCCACACGATGAACATGAGGTGGATAATGAGCCATCAATTTCCTAATCCATAACATAAAAATCACTCATGGGCACAAAACAATCTAATAACACAAATGACTAATGATTTTTACTATCCTCCCTCCTTTCTATTTATCCCCTTCTTCTAAACCCTAATTTCTTATTTTTTTCCCTTGTGCCCTTCTAACTACCTTTCAAAGCCCTTTCTTCTTCTCCTTTTTCTTTTTCTCTCACTCTCACTCTGTCAAGCGACTATCCATCGCTTTGTTGTGTTGCCCACCCACTCGAGGGGAATTTCCTCGAGTATCATCCAGACTCCTTTGGGGCATCCAAATGCTTCACTAGGGAAAATTAGGAAGTCCACCACTCTTCCTATCATTTATTCACCGATTTACACACATCTACTATCTTTAAAGTGTTATTAATTCAAAAGAACACTTTAAAGAGGAGAAATGTAGACACCTTAAAATATCACATTACACATTCCAAACCTCTAAAATCACCTCATAATGAATTTATAGTACATTATGATCACTTTCAACCATTTTTGATCATCTTTTGACCACTTCGATATATATCATTATTTTACAACCTTTAACGTCATTCTATGACATTGTCATGCGACTCTCCTAATCATTTCTATCACTCACACATGGTCTCAAATAATTAAATATTTACATTATGGACCTTCTTACATTCATATCATATTTCTATGATTAATTAAGTAATCCTATTATTAATTAAATATTCACCCCTTATTCATATTAGTTAATGTTATTAGCTAATATTTTCAATATCAATAATTAAATAATTCCTACATTACCCATTTACATCTCACCCCTCATTTAATTAATTAATATTAATTCACAAGTCAACATCTCAAGTTAACTAGAGAAAAATGAGTTAATTTAAGATTAAAATCAATTAAATACATATACAAGAGGATAAAATTTGAATAAATCAAACATGCATTTGAATTAACTAAGACAGAAAAAAACATGACACTTCCCAAAATAAATCAAATCAATGCAAAAAGCTAAAAATCAAGTCCAATTTTTCGGGTGAATAAAAGAAAAGTCAAAGAATGAATATTTAATTACAAAAATAAAAAATCTTTTCCAAATTTACCAATCTCAAGAATAAATCATTCATGCAAGCTCAAATAAGAGTTTACCTCCTCAAATAGATTGAAAATTCAATTAAACAATTCAATCTTGCTTCAGTTAACTTCAAATCAGACAAGCTAGTTATACAAATCCTATATTTGGAATCTCATTCCTTCCTCTATAAAATATCACTCATTATAATCCAATTATAGTATTTATAAGCTTTGAGAATTTCATCATCATTGTGTTGGATTATCATCAAATGTCACACACCATTATGCTATCAACTGATCATGAATCTACTATCAAATCATTCATTCAATCACTTGGCTCATAGCTGAAATCTTCTTCCATTCGAACCACCTTTGGAGCATCCAAAAAAAAATTTTATTAAGAGATTCAACAAGCTTGGTGCTTCATTCCAAGATTTAGTGATCTCATCCGAGGTTGTAAAGAGATAATAAGGAAGAGACTGGTTTGCTTTTATTTTCTTTATTTATTTCATTATGTAGTTTTTCTTTGTATATAACAAGCATAATCTCTAATCATGTCATATCATATTTATTTATGATTTCATATGCTTAGGAGGTCATCCTTAGTGATTTTTCATAACATAGTAGAGTATATAAGATTTAGTGTGTAGTAGATGGGGATCATATTGAGCACTTGAGTCTTATTATATGGTTTGGAGGTATCCCCCTCAAAGTAGATAAGTCATTATACTTGTATACTATGATCATTTCTCTATATTTTAGAGTTATCTAGTGTTATATTATTGTTGATAATTAGATCTATCTAAGTAATTTCATTATAAGTGGTATTAGAACTTCGATTCTAGCTATAATTATGTAGAAACCCTAATTTTAGGGACTCACCTATATCTCACTATTAATTGTGAATTTTCTATAAAGTATTATTAGAATTACGACAAAACAAGATAGATAGTTCCTCTAAATTTTGAATGATTTTGATTCATTTTGTGGAAGTTATTGTAATATTAATTTTTTTCCAAAATTCACTCCTTAGGCCACAAATTGTGGAATTTCTCACATTTTCAAAAGGTTCTCTAAAATTGAATTAGTGTTTGTTCTTGGGATTTTTTTCTATTTGGCCAAAATCATCAATAAAACCTAAAACCTAATCTCCATGGTGGTGACATCAACTAAAGGCCAAGGAATTTTTTTTTACTCCTAGGAAAACTCCCAAAAAGGAGGATGTTGAATCAAACTTGGAATGGGGTAGGAATATTGATGTTATGTATTCCTTTGTGAATGAAAAAATATAACCTCTTGTGGACAACATCCAAAACTTGAAAGAAATATGGAGGAGAATGCACCATGTGGTGGAGGAACTAAAAGGATATATGCATAGGATATCTACAAACATTGAGTTGTTGTTATCCTCTCACACAAATCAAGGTGGATCAAATGGACATACAAATCATGATTTTCATACTACAACACATTCATATAGAGTAAAAATTAATTATAGGTTGTTGAACCTACTCTAGAGGTAAACATGCGTAAGTTATATGACAAGGACGCATTCAATTAGATCACCAAAATGGAGAATTTATTTGATATACACTAGATGCAAAGTGGGAAAAATAATTCACTTAGGCTACTATAGTATCATTATATCTAGAACAAAAATAATTCACTTAATATCATTGATTGTGCACTCAAAATAAGAAGGATCTCAATATCACTTGGTCATTTTTTACGGAGGATATGAAAACACACTATAGTAGTAATAACATGGACAAGAACTTCTTTAACTAATTGGAAAAGCTAAGGTAAACATGGCAAGTTAAGGATTGCATTCAACAATTCCAGAGCTTGTCATTATGTGCGGATATAATGACCAATGATAATATGAATAATTTTTTCCGAGAAAGTATCAAGGATCACATCCAACATGAAGTATGAATGTTTAATTAGACCAATATTTTTTATTCTATTATCATGACACATATGGGAGAGGAAAAATTTCATTCTAATGAAAGGAACACATTAAAAAATAATAGCATTACAACACAATCATTTCCTCAAACTACTAGATCGACTCTTCAAAAAATTAAAGAGAAGTAAGAAGATGTCTTATCTTTCAATTGAGATAGACAATATGAAAAATACATATATTCTAAAAAATAGTTGTTCTACATAAAGGTCATTGATGATGAAGTAAAAGATGAAGAAAAATATGTATAATTTACAAATAAACTATGTGTTAGAGATTCCCAACCTAATATTTCTTACCATGTAATGCCAAATGTTATCTCCCCAAAAAACTTCAAGGTCGAGGGTCTCTTAAAGGAACATAAAGTAAAAATACTGATTGACTCAAGGAAAACACATAATTTTATCAATAATTATGTGGTTGTATATCTGAACTATTTTTTATTTATCCTTCCCTAGAATTACAGATCATGGTTGTAGATTGAGGTACGATTAGTTGTTTAGGGAAAATTCACATTATTGAAATTGACATGGGGGACTAAAATCTAGATTCCCATGTGTTTTCTATTCATATGGGTGAAGAAGATATTATTTTGGGTGTCCAATGGATTATAGCCTTTGAAATGATTGAAATGAACTTACGTGAATTATTTATGCATTTTTGTTCACAAGGAAATATGTTTGAGTTGACAGGGTTGCATGTATAGACATGTCAAAAGGTGAACTCTCATAAAATTTAGATAATCAAGGCCCCTAAATCAAAATTAATTGAAGTGGAAGAAAAATAGTCTCTAGCCTACATACCACCATATTCTTAGGAGAAGAGGGAATATTTTGGTTATTGTTGAGTATATGCCATTAGACAATTTTTCCAATTTGTTTCCTCATTTCTAGCCACCACCCACCATATCATCCTTGAAGATCCAACCAAAGGTTTCACCAGTATAAGATTAGAGTGATAACCAGTAGAAGAAGGTAATCCATGAGTATCAAATCAAGGGGAATAATCAAAACAATGGAGTGACAACATGGGAAGAGGAGCATTTATTATACCAACATCTAGAGAGCATCAACATTGAGGACTCTGCTTGTGTGAAGCAACATATAAAATTATGAACATTGGGGAAAATGTTCCTTGAAGGGGAGTGGAATACTATGCCCTTAATCCTAGTTCATATATCAGATATGTATAATTGATTTGTGGCTAACATAATATCCTATCATATTTATTTTTTCTTTTATATGCCTAGTAGGCCAAACTTGGTGCTTGTATAACATAGTAGGGTAGATATATGAGTTAGTGAGTAGTAGAAGAGGATCATATTGAGAACTTGATTCTTATTGTATGGGTTATAGGTTGGCCCCTTAAAGTGGCTAAGTCATTCTACTTGCATAGTGTGATTATTTATCTATATTTTGGTGTTCTTTTGTGTTATATTGTAGTTGATATTCAGATCTACCTAAATAATTTAATTACATTTAATAAATAACTTAAAGCATTATGATTTATCCGATACCCTAAGTACATTAGGTCACAACTATTTTCCATTGTAATACTTCAGGATTCACTACAAAATTTATAGAAAACATCTAAAACTATCATGTGTCATAATTTATTTGGCACTAGCTATTCTACATACAAAATCATACCCCTAGAATCCATACCATACCATAATTGCTATCCACCATACCCCATCATCATGGGATTTCAAATTTTACGACCACTAGAAGAGAATGTGCCAAGTGACACCGCATCTCCCACTTTAGTAGGAAAATTCCATTTCATGACCCAACATGCCACATGATTACATTGTGCCACATCATCTAATAATTTGAAAAATGTATTTCAAAAATCTGTTCCCCAATTTCTATAATTATTTCCATTGTTTAAAATAAAGAACTTGTTCTGAAGTGACATTGTTATCCAACTAGTATTCAACAATTTTTTTGTAGGTGATTTGAGTGGTCAAAATTCCTAACTGGTAAGTTTTTGACCTTGAAAATGAAGACATCATTTTTAAAGTGACAACATATTGACTATTTAAGTCATTCTTTGAATACAATCTCTATTTTAAATGCCCTCTCATATAGAATATTAGTTATAGAGGCATTTTTATTTGGTGTGATGGGGTAAGATTTACCTTTTATTTAATTATTAAGTTAATTACCCTCACCCATGGTGATTCATATCACTTAGGTGAGTCATAGGTCTTTTAGAGAGTTAGATGACGTATGACAAATTATGTCATAGAAATCATATGTGTCAGTGTTTCATATGTCATATGGGAGTTACATTCCATTCTTGGATTATAACTCCCCTCTCCATTTTTGGTGTATGAAAAGTCTAGGCATGGGAGTTACACAACACTCATTCATATGCACTTTCATTTTGATCCAAGTATGAGTAGACCATTTTTCTTATGCACAAGTTCCTTGAGATATGTTTCTTGCTAATTACTTGGAGCATTACGTGTTTTATTTTAGAGTACAACTCCATCGATGTGCACACATTCCGTATGATCTTCATGCCATCATTCATGGTATCAAATATTGAATTTTGGTAATCATGTCACTCACTTCATCATTGTTGATTACTCTTGACTTCACGATTTTATTGACTTTTAGTAAAAAAATTTATCTGCATTGGTTTTTTTGCAATATTGGCATTATTTTTCTTAACACCTGATATTGTGGAAGTTTTCTTGGTTTTGTGGTTTTTTTGGTGTGTGTCTAGGTTTTTAGGGGTTTTCCTCCAAAGCTTGGTAAGTGTAGCTAAGTTTAGTGGTGGCTCCAAGTTTGGAGGACTTGTGACTGGTTATGCCTGAGCTTCTTCCCTATAACCCTCTTGCACCTCTCATCTTTCCATTAATCTCACCAAGCTCACCACGTAGCTCTCCTTCCCTGGGTTCATCCTAACCCCCCGAGATCCTCATGGATCTGCAAATCAGTGATCTACCTTTGTTTTCCACTTAGATCACCCAATCCCCTCACCTTCCGAGCCTTGCATAACTCACTTGATCCATCTCAGGATCAATTCTTTCCCTAAATTACATTGGGATACCGAGCCTCTTGTAGAACCTCGCCTCTCTTAGTTCCTCATTCCAACCCTTGGCACCTTACATTGGATCCTGAGTTCACCTTCACATAGGGTCTGAACCCCACTCCCTATACACTCACCCAAGCTATCTCCTTGATCTAACTGGGTTCATTAGCCTCCCTTACACTAATCCACCCTAGGCTCCAATCGGCCTCACCGAGCTCCTCATCCTTCTTAATATCCTCCTATGTTTTACATCCTTGACTGAGATCCTCACCTTTGGCTATGTGCATTTAGAACCCTAGCCCATGCCATGTCTACTAACAATTCCTTCTCTAGCTCACCCACTATATGGTATTATAATATCCCCTGACTCCATTCCTCTCCTCGGTTGCATGAGCCCTCTCTCGAGCCACTCACCCTTGACCCATCTCAGCCTCCTTTTGCATGAGCCCACCTCAGCTCATCTCTAGCCCAACTTGACTTGAAACTCAGCCATTAAGCTGAGATACTTCACTCTTCCTTAGGTCATCCCTTTGAATTTTTAGGGTTTCCTTTTTCTTCTTCCTTAATTCTTTGGATAATAAGGTAAATTCAAAACATTTTTTGACATTTAATATTAAGTCCTTACTATTATTATTTTTGATCTTAATTTTTTTAATATCTATACTAGGGTAGGAAATTGGAAAACTAAAAATTAGGGTTCATTGTTCCTTTTTAGATCTAATTCATTGTTGGAAATTATTGTGAAGGGGATAATTCTTATTTGGGAACGTATTATCAGGAGTTCGGTTATAATTCTGCGGTTATTGTAATTGGGTAATTTTTTTAGTCTTATTCTAATATTGAGCTCTTATTGTTACTTGTGGGTTAGTGAGAGCAAATCCACCAAAACCTTGTGGAAAGGGATCCCCTTTGCGAAATGAGATGAGGATTCTCACATAGAACTTATTTTTTGCTTGTTTTCCCATTCTAAAAATTTATAGTGCTTTTTATAATGTTGTTTTTCTTGTGTGTGTTGAAACTTATTGTGGTCTCCAATCTTGCGTGAAATATTCCAATTGAAAGGTGAGTGGCCAATTGGTTTAGACCACATGAACACAGTTGATTATAATCAACACACTAAGTATAAAGTTCCACAAATAGGGGGTAAAACTATTGTTATCAGATGTGTGTGTTTCCTTTCTTTTATGTAATTTTTATTTTCTCTTTCCTTACGATAGATGCTACCAATGTTCCTTTTCTCACAGTGTTTAACATTCATGCATGAAAATACAAAATGATAATTACACTACGGGGTAAAGGATTGTACCAAATCACTATGGGAGTGGAGAAAGAACCAACAACCAAACCCAAGAAATCTAAATGGTTCAACCAATGTGATGAAGCCTTAGGTATTATTTGTATATACATTTCTCTTGACCTTCTCTTTCACATTGAGTCTTACACAACACCTAAGAGATCCTACAAAAATCTAGATGGTATGTTTGGAAAACATGATAACATGAGATCTCATGAGTTAGAGAAAAAAATCCTAGGTTTGAATCCTAATAGCTTTAATAACCTACAGGCCTTCTTCTCCAAATTTGTCCACATGAGACTATTGTTGAAAAAATGTGGATTTTATAAGAAGGATTCCCAATTGATTTTATTCTTTCTTTCTAAGCTTGGACCCGAATACTTTGTCTTCATTTCTACCTTTCATACCGTGAAAGAAGATTTAGGGACTACTTACAAGATTCCCCATTTAACAAATTTTCTCCCCAACTCATTTGAGAATAGGAGTAGTTAATCCAAATGGGTGTAATCAAGTTGAATTCACATGCCTTAATAACATGTAATAGTAAAGGAAAGGAGAATAAACATGAGATGAAATCAAAGAAAAATTACCAACCTAAGAAAGAAGCTAAGTCCACCCAATCCAAATCCATCGCAAGTATATCTTCCTATAATTTTGAATCTAAACCAAAGAAGGAGAAGTACAATTGTTCCTATTGTAAGAAGTAAGGACATGAAGAATGTCAATGCATGAGAAAACAAATTGACCATTTTTTGGTGAAATAATTTGTCACAAGGGAAAATTAAGGGCTTTCACCAACGCTCTGGGACTAGGTCCCTCTACTTAGGAATGGGGTAACTCCATTTATTGAAAACAAGAAATATTTCCACTATTGTAACCATCATGGGTGGCCTTTCAAACGGGGATCACATAGGAATACTCCACTAAATTTGTGTGTAAAAAGGAGGTGGAGGAAATGTATGTGTATGGAGATAGGGGAGAAAGTGAGAAGGGGTTTTACTCAATAAATAACATGTTGGATTTATTTACATAAAACCATAATATTTAGAAGTTAACAATGAGAATACACCATGTCAAGGAAAGAGGAACAAAACACAAGTAAATCCAAGTTTATTTGCATAATGTTACACAAGTAACCATGATCATGGAGTAAAGTTGAGATGGAGAGGAAAACATAAGACAAAGAGATAGAAGAATTGTAGTTTCTTTCTTGTAGTAAGACAATGGGAACTATCAACTAAGAAAATCTAACCCTTTAGAGTGGAGAAGCCATTCCAATTTATAGCTTTACAATGTGTATCTTCATCTACCCCCACATGACCTTTCATATTCCAACCACTTGTGACCTTTCACATTCCTCTAGGAATGAAAAATAATCCCCTTTCTTATTAATGGAAAAGGTACTTTTTTACAATGAAAAATCAAAGGTCACTTAAGTGAATAAGACAAAAAATCTAAAGTACATTTCCCACTGGAGAAATAGAACATAGAGAGAGAAAGATGAAGAGAGATGATCATGTTGAGGAAGAAGAATCCATATATGAAGAAGATCCAACTCCCACGATACCTTGTGGAAATGCTCTGGGAATGAATTCCTTACCTTTGAGCTCCTTATTGAATCGTACCACTACGAAGACAACCTTCTCTGACTGTGGAATGCACACATGTTCCAAAATAATGACCCAAGTCTTAGGAATGCCGCTGAGTGTTCTACACTATGATAATTTTTGTGGTATTAGAGATGGAACTTATAATTCCTGCAAGAGATTCCAAGGTATCCTCGTTGAAGGAAAGGGGTCTCCAACTTCTTTCTAAACTAGTTCTTGAGAGGAACTCGAGAGTTCTTCTAAGGATGAATTTTTAATGAGTGAATATGATTCGAGCTCTTGAAATATTTTGATAATACTCTCTAAGATTTATGATGCATGCTCCTTTATAGAATCAAGATATAAAATGACATCATTCATTATATCACACCTAACACCCATCGTGCATGACAACACATGAGACAAATTATCATAGATGGATGCAAATAGATTCTGGTTCACCAAGGAGTAGGAGTGAAGACAACACATCTAAGACACCAATGGGAGAAAACCATTTGTTGGCAAGAAAATTTTTGGGTGGAAAAATTAGGTGTCTCCACCAACGTTCACGGGATACACCCCTCTACATTGAATGGTGAAGCTCCCATTATTGAAAGTAAACTAATCCTAATCCTATTTAAATGTTGTGGGTGGCAAAATTAGTCGGGGATCACACAGGGACACTCCATTGAACCTGTGGTAAAGTGCTTGTATGGGGTACAAGGGAGGAAATTACAATGACAAGGGGAAAGGAGGGAAGTTAGAAAGGAAGATTACTGCTATGAGTAGATTGCAGAGCTCACACCTAGTAACCAAAGTAGTTTAACATTCAATATAGAGGAAAGCAAAATGAAGTTATCTAGTGAGATGGACAACCCGAGACACCAAGTTCCTATGTTCATCCATCAAAGATACAAAGCTCTTGCATCACTATAATTACAAAGTGCATGAATACGGGAAGTGGAAGAAACAAAAGATGCTTATAACAACCATGTTCATTTCATCAATGATGAGAGGAAACCATGCATACATCTTGTAAAATAGAAACTCTATTCCTTGATTGACATTTACACAAGTTGTACAAAGTAAGGGAAAAGAATAAAGTGGAATAAATTTTAGCTTTATTTCATGTATATTGGTTACACAAAGTCCAACAAACACAATCCACTATTGCCACAAAGTACATCATTTTTAGGATGTAATTTTCTAGATTTTTTGGAATGGAGAATCCATCCCAATTTATAGCAATGTATATTGACTCTTTTCTTACCTCCCACATGAATCTTCATTGTCTCATTCCACTTGTGACTTTTCACCTTCCTAGGAAGTGAGAAATAAGTTCCCTTTTTATAAATTAAAGGGAATTTTACAATGTTACTTTATAAAGTCACTTAAGTGAATGATACAAAATACAATGATTACACTCAATGAAGAATTAGAAAGGGGGAGAAAGAAGAGAGGGAGAAAGAGAGAAGGAAGGAAAAGTTGTTACATCCAACGAAGATACCCCCTGCTATGATGAACCTTATTGAATCATGTCTCTTGATGGTGGATCTTTAGAGTGGGTTCCTTTTCCTTGAATTCCTTGATGAATTAAGCTATCATTGCTATCATTTTATCTTCCCTGGAATGCAAATGCAGCCCAACACCTTCACCCATGTCTCAGGGAAACCACTATTATTTTTACATTGATGAAGCCATTCTTTGTGATCCATTGCAATTGTAGCAATGTAACTCCTAATGCCGGCCAGGGACTCTAAGTTGTCTTTATTGAAGGAAAGAGAGTCACCTTCCTCCTTCTTGACCATATCTTGAAATGTAATGATGAGTTCCTTTGATGATGAGTCTTTAGTGAGCGGGGGACTCAAACCTTTGAACACAATGGTAGAATTCACTCAAGATTCTAGAAACCTAGCACTCATGGGAGCCCAATTCGGATATGGCCCTTTTTAGCATTACATACCAAGAATCCATGATGTGGATCCAAATTTGGGATGATTCTTCATCAATTTATGCAAACACTTCCTTGTTCATGAGGGCGTGAGAGTCAAAAGAACTCATTTTGGATACTAGTGGGAGTATCTCCTCTAAGCGACTAACCTCTTTTGTAAACTCATCCTCCATCTTATTTACTTAAGAAAATGTTGCACAAGCATACTAGATGAGAGACATGATGTCCTGGACACAATTCCTTTCCTTGCATGATGATTTCCTCAATCCAATTTTCATACAATTTTCCCACATCATGTATTCATGTGCTTTCTTGATCACCTTGGGGTTGATACTGCTGATTAGGGGATATATTCGATAGGAAGGGGAGGTATTAATTATTCTCCTGAGAAGGGATGAATGTATGCACTGAGAGTTCTTACATGTTCTTCTAATTGCACAATTGTTTTCTTGTATTCTTCGGTCTGAGCACGAAGAAGGGAAGATGATTCTTTGAATAGGTGAATGTCACCTTCGTGAGAAGCTTGACCCAATGAGATGCGTGTCAAATCATAATCAGATGGAGTCATTTCTTCCATGGGATTGTCAGTATTAGGCCTAAAAAATTCAACATACTAGTTACCTGAGGTGCCACTGAAGAAGTGGGAAGCTACCTGGGCCTTCTTCATTCGCTTGGGTTTCAAAATTCCAGAGATTTCGTGGGACTGGGAATGGTAGTGAGTAGTGTTATTCTTGGCCCACTCTCAAGTACTTATTGAATCCATGGAAACAACTCCTCGGGAGTTACTATGATGTCAGTTATCATAGTGTTTATAGAATCTTGCCACAAGGCCAACTCTTGATCACCTTGAGAAGACATATTTGGATGCTTGTGTAGAGGAAGACACTGCTACAAATTACCTCTTCTTGTCTTGTGAAGCTTGGTCTGACCAAATCTCCTTGGCTCACTTAACCAAAAAAATTGAGCTCCATGGTGGAAAAAATAAATGATATATGTTGCTACGGAGATGATATCAAATTTCTGCACCTGGGATCAAAAATTGCTATTTTGGAGACCAGTCCCGAGCTACTATTTTGGGCAGGTTTTCTTTTTCACCTTGTTGCTTGCATTGAGGTACTTCCTTCATGTTCTAGGATTATCAAATATGTCTCGGGGCCAATTCAGAGAAATTTATATGTTTGGAAAGTTTTTTTTTCTTTTTCCTTTTATTGACCTTTTTGACTTTTTGACTTGCGTGCCCTAGTTTTCGGTTTGTATGATTTTCACTATTCTTTCTTCTAGGGGAGTTTTATGTTTTTGGAAAATTACCAAAAATTGTAAACTAGTGGCACTTGCTATTTTTTGAAGCTGAAATTTGAGTGTCAAATTGGCTAAAACTTGGTGGATTCTTTCTGGGATTTTTATTTGGATGCTCTGTATAAATTTTCAAGTCAAACCGCTTCTGGATTGATGACAAATGAAGGAAGAATGCCTTAGGGCACAAAAATTCAAATGGATGCCATTAAAAATTAGGGAAGTATTTTGAGGTTTTTTTTTTTTTAAATTTCAAGGTTTTTAGATGAAGAATTTTTTCCCAAAATTTCATGAAGATTCGATCACCGCTTCATTAGTTATGAGCAATTTATGGTTTTGGAGTCAAGGGTTTCTAACAACATGTAGTTATGGTTTTTTTCTTAGAAGTATTCATTCTTCACATTGCAGCAACGTGAAATGATGGAAGAAATATTTTGAAGGTGGTAGGAAGGTTGTGGAAGTAGAAACAATGGAAGGGTGAAGAAATTCTGACATTTGGAGATTTTACGAGCATGCACACATGTAGCACTAGAAGCAACAAGAAATATGAAAAACCTTGCATATTTTTAATGGTTTGGAAGGAGCGCACTTTTTTGCACCAATTTCACCAAGTTATTGGTTCAAATGGTGCAAGAAAATTCACCCCTTCCCATTTGAGCCCCTAGACCTGTAACATGACCTCATTCAGCTCTTTCTCGTAAGTTGAGCCCCCAGCTTCTTTTCCATGCTCACCGCTCCAGCCAATCATGAAGTGCCACATGGCCCAATAGGGATGGGACACAATTTTTCACACCAAGTGCACCAATGGTGCAAAAAAGTGTGCCCCATCCCTATTGGGCCATGTGGCACTTCACGATTGGTTGGAGTGGTGAGCATGGAAAAGAAGCGTGGGGGTAAACTTACGAGAAAGAGCTGAAATGAGGTCATGTTACAGGTCTAGGGGCTCAAATGGGAAGGGGGTGAATTTTATTGCACCATTGGAACCAATAATTTGGTGCAATTTGTGCAAAAAGTTGTGCCACTCTCCCATTGGTTGGATTTCTAGCCCAGAAAAATGACTAATTATTGGAGCCTTACCTTGGGGAGTCGCATGTCGGGACCATATCTTGAGCTTCTGAAGGAGTTTTTGATGAAATTTTATATGATTCTACCTAAAAATGACCTTATGAATCCAATTTTTGGGGTATCAGCTCCTGATTCTTCCATTTACTTCCCAAAAAATAGGATTTTTATTATGACTCCAAGGTCGTGTATGTAAAAAACTGATTGTGGACCTAATTCACATAGGTGTTGTGAATAATATGATATTACCATCCTTTAGTTATCTAAAATACCTTTTATAAGATAATTTTTTTACTCCTAACTCCTTCCGGAGCTCCCGGAATCACTTCTGAAGCTCAAGGGTTGTTTTGACATTGTGTACTGCTTAGGCCTCTAAGACCCACTTTTCGAAACTGCTCCAAGACTTCCAAAACCTCCCAGAATCTTCCAAAACTGATTGAAAAATGTTCCTAGCTCTCTAATACACCTCCTATATGGATTTGGGTCTTTCATTTTGTTTTGGTGGGTGCTTGTATTGACCGTGAGAAGTCTAGAGAACAACCCTTCCCAAGCTTGTCAAAAATCTTGTCTTGGTGGATCTTTCTTTGAAAGCTCTGGTACTGTTTGGATACCCCTAAATCACCTATGGGAATACCAAAATGAAACATTGGAATGTTTAGAGATATGGGATAGGAATGACGTGGGGATTATGGTGATATGAAGGAGGACTCAGAATGACCTTTGGGCTAAAAATTTTCGAGTAGGGTATAGTTGTCATGCTTGAAAATTGGGAATTTTCTTGTTGCACATTTGCATGAAAACACTATCCCAAAGGGATTTTTTATTTGTTTGATCTCCCCCTTTTTCACTTTGATATTTGAAACAATTTCTAAGACAAAGTGGAATAGAGATAGAACCTCATACAATAAAACCTTTCCTTTTTTAATGATCTTCTCCACCCATTTGTCATTGGCTCTTCCTTGCATGATGTACCCTTAGGCTATCTTGATCAAATGGGGATAAAAAAATGATAAGAGAGATCAATTATGTAGTAGGGATAATGATGCATTGGTCTCAAGGAATTATTTCACATAAGTAGTTAAGGTTCTAATATGCTCCTCAAGTTTTTCCACTGTTTGCTTATTTTCTTCGTTTCTTACGAAAAATTGGGCTGCAGGCTCTTTGAGAAAATGCACATCTCCCTCATGCATGGCTTGCTGCAATGAAACATTTTTCAACACATAGTCATCTGGTGTCATCTCTTCTATAGGTTTATTCACTTTAGGATGTGCAACATCCACATATTGAGCTCCATAAGCCTCAATGAAGAAATGAGAAGTTTTTTGAGATTTATTGGTCTAATTAGTTTCGATGTACTTTGAGATGCCTGTAAATTTAGATTTCATTGATTATTAAATCATTATCGATTCTCCTCCAAGTCTCACATGTACACATGGTAAAGGATTAGAAGGTGTTGACATGAACTCATGCATCATAGGTGTTTGATCCATCACATGATCGAGATGAGATGAATCCATGACCTTCGATGAGACTATTGGATTCCTAGGATGATCAGGAGATTGAGATGGGTTGATCTGTCCCAGTTTAAGTTGCTCCATAGGAATTTCTCTGAACTTTTCCTTCTTGTGAAGTTCCATAGGGGAACATAAATTTACTCCTCTTCTATAATTTCTCTTGGATGAATTTTTTGAATGAGAGGACCCAATGGTTGCATCGGGTGCACTGTGAGAATAAGTGAAAGAAACTTTCTTGGAAGAATCTAATGTTTCTCCACTTTCAATAATAGAAAACCTTCTCCATTTGAACTATTATTTTTACCTCTTTATTATTTTCATGGTCATCTCCTTGATGTCACTAGACTCTCTAATATTCCATGGAGTGGGAGGAAGAGGAGATGACCACACTACTTAATACTCAGGGTCAAATAGGTTAGATCCATCATCATTCACTCCCTTAAAAACCATTCAAATTTGAAATATCTCATTTGATCCACTATCATTCTCATATATTACTATCTTATGACTTTAAAACCATCTGTAAAATTAGCCCAAAACTCCTCAATTTGTGAAATGTAATTCAATTATAGCAAGAGGAAGGACTCATGATCCTTCTCGAGATCATAGTTGGGCCTGGCCACATAGGAATACAAATTGAATGATGCAAGGGAAGATTCAATGTTTACTACATCAACTGTAATCTTACAAAAATATACACCCTTCCACTTTACATTCTTCCACTTGGTGTGAACATAGGACAATTTCGACACAACTCAATCATGATGATCTTGTCACTAAGATATTTTTGTAACCGGTGAGGGGAAAGGTAAAAAACTCTGACCCTAAGATAGGTGAACGTGGGAAATTGAATGAAGTGAATTTTTCACTTCTCAATCAACTCAATTTCCTGTGATGAGATTCTATGCTAAGGATTTCCCTGAAGGAGCCTTATGACAAACATGGTGAATGCATTGTTCACCCTCAAGAAATGAGAGCTACTCTCTCAAAATGTGAGTTGAGGATACTTTTCAAATGTGGGTGAATTCTGTGGCACATTTGGGGTAGTAAAGAGACCTTGGAAGGATCTTGTATATGTGAGAGCATACACCAAATATGAGGTCATTGAGAACTTCTTGGAGGTAGGAAACTGCACCAACTTCCTGTGAATGTTGTTACTTATGATTTTCCCCAGTCAATCATTTGATTTCCTATGTGACCACTAGAATAAATTGGTCCATATAATCATGGATGTACTTCATGGTTTCTTATCCCATTAACCTATTTAGTAGGACCACAATATCATATTAGGCCTCGTGAAATTCACTTCAGACAATGATTTAGGCATTTGAGAGGGTTTTCTTCCCTATTTGAGCCATGACCCCATTATCACTCCCTATAAGTATGAATCTATCCATGACCATTCCTGAGAGGAAAATTATTGAGTGATGATAACCATATTATTACAAGTGGGAATATGTAAGCATTTTGAAATTCCCTTCAGAGTGAGAACTACAAAAATTGAGTTGTCATAAATAATAATTGTTCTTGAATCAGGGTCATAGTGTTGGGCACAAGCTAGAACTAGCTCCATGCTTTGAATTGAAAATGAATGACCACTTGCCCAAAATAGAACACTTGAGAAAATATTCTCTTCCAAAGGTTCTTGAGGTTCATTCAACATCCTTTATTTGATATTTTCCATATCCATGTGAGAGACATCACTATCTCTTACATTGGGGTATTCATGGATAATGTGGAAATTGGCTCAAATCCTGTGTACTTGATATTCATGGTGACTAGAGATGGTGACATGAGAGTGAGATGGGGGAGTGTGAAAATTTTGAACACAATCTGAGAACTTACTAATTTTAGTAAGTCACAATTAGATGTCTAGTTTTAGCAAATTTCATAAATGTCACTTTTTACCTGTTTTGAATTTGAGAGAGAGGACAGTGTTGTTGAAAACCACCAATTTATATGACTTGTTATTATTGGAAGGTCATCTTGGATGGTTGAATCTTCCCATTAAGCTTCTGAGGGATGCCCTCATGTGACAAAAAGACCAAAAATAGACCTTTTTAAGCCTACGAGAACACTATTCTTTCATAGATCTTAGTAGCTTCAAGAATCAAGCTAGGTAAACTTTTCTACACATGTAACACACTTGAAACTCATGTTAGAAAATTCATCTCAACTAGAATGAGGGTGAAAAAATTAAAATGTTAGATGGTGGAAAGGTTTACATTGACTAGGAAAGGGAATTTCAAGTATGGGTTTGGTTCTCATGATAAATTTTTTAAATTTTGCATGGTAGGAATTTAGCATGACAACACCACCTAACTCATTTACTTGAGAAAAATAATGTATATTTTCTCAATCCTATTAATAAAAATTCTCGAAATTCGAGTCTTGTAAAGCAAAGGAAAACAATTCCAATAAGAAGAAATGAAAATCCCTCATAGCTAGAGTAACTCCATCAATATGGGTTATAGATTCCATTTCCTTGCACCACATGGGTTCCTCTCACATTAAGTTTTATGATGTGGAATCTTGAAGCATGTCCCAAATCACCTTGGGTGATGATACATCCATTGCAGTAGTTGGTAGTGGATCAGTGGAAGTTGATGGTGGAACCTTCAATGATGTCCTTAGTGTTCCCCAACTTTTCACCAATCTATTATCAATTTACCAAATCACCCATATTGGCCAAGATATGCATTTGGAATTCAACCCTAACTCATTGATCATTAGAGAGTTGCACAGTGAGTCTATGTTGGCATAGGTAAAGGTAGGCCACTAGGTCCAGCTGTATAATTTTCCCACTTTGCTCTTGATTCTTCTCTCATTGCCTTACTAACTCATGTTGATGATGTTAGTAAGATATGACATGAACAGTTTGGCCATTTAAACTACCGTTACCTTAAGCAATTGAGATAACATGAGATGGTCAATGGATTACCCCATGTTATTTTTTTGAAGGGTATTTATGAGGGTTGTGCCCTTGGAAAGCACCTCGAAGAGAAATTTTGCAAAGGAAAATCTTGGAGATATTCTCATACCTTAGAGCTTGTCCATAGTGATTTTTGGCCCTCTTCTATCTCCTTCATTTGATAGATCTCAATACCGAATTACCTTCATTAACAAATTTTCATGTTATTTGTGAATTTACTTTCTTAAATAGAAATATGAAATTTTTGATCACTTTATGAACTTTAAGGATCCCACTGAGAAAAAAGTTGGAAGGTCTATCAAGGTTCTTAGAACTGATAATGGAGGTGAGTACGCGAGAAATATATTTGACCAATTTTACACCCATGAAGGAATTTATTTGCAACGTACAATTGCTTATAGTCTAAAAAATGGAGTTGACAAAAGGAAGAACAAAACCCTTAAGGAGATGGGAAAATGCATAATCCAATCCAAATTCCTTCCTCTGTAGTATTGGGATGAAGCCGTGAAATGTGATTTCTACATTCAGAACTACATTCCACACAAAGCAGTAAAAGGGATGACACCCTTTGAGGCTTGGTATGGATACAAACCTGATTTTGAGAAATTTCATTTCTTCAGTTCAAATTCCATGGCTTGAATACCTAAGAAGAAATGAAAGTCCTTGAAACCACAATACAAACTTGTATCTTTTTAGGTATCATGAAGGTGTGAAGGGTTATAGACTTTTAAACCCCACCAACCATGAAGTCTATATCGGGAGAAGTGTGAAATTCCAAGAGACATATCCTACTTCCAATTCTCCACATGTAGAGGTCACTTTTCCCCTCTATGAACATGATTCAGATTCTTTTGATGATTTTTTTGAGCCTCTCACTCCTCCATCCACCGATTTTGATGGTAGTGATGATGAGGAATTTTTCACATCTCAATCGAGTGATGATTCAACATATTATGAGATTGAATCTCCTCCTGACCCCCACTGGGATATGTAGACCTTCCAGAGTGCTAGTGATTGGATAAGGGATCCTTTGGATGAAAAATAAACTTGATTAGAGTTTTCTAGGACCCATGCCTTTTTCACCCTAATTATAATTCGTCGTATTTTTGGGAGGCTAATGGGATTCTGAGTGGGATTATGCAATGGAATATGAATATTCCTCTCTCATTAATAATCATACTTGGGATGTCACCACTCTTCATAAGGGAAGAATTTTTTTGGTGTAGGTGGATATATCGAACCAAGTATGGTGTCGATGTGAACATCGAAAAGTATAAGGAGTGAATCATAGCTAATGGTTTCTCCCAGGTTCAGGGGTTGATTATTCGAAACCTTTACTCCCATTACAAAGATGAATTCTATTCAAGTAACCTTAGCCACAACTACTACTAACAGATGTAATGTCCACAAAATAGACGTTAAGAGTGCATTCTTTTATGGTGATATAGAGGAATAAATCTATATGGAACAACCTCCATGTTATGTCTAATATTCCTCCCTTGTTTGTAAACTAAGGAATTCTCTCTACATCCTCAAACTATCCCGTCGGGCTTGGTATGACAATATGGACTACTTTCTTCTCACTTTTTGGTTCACTAGGTGTCACTCTGACATAAATGTTTACATTTTATGGAAAAAAAAGTCCATGTTTATCTTGGTTTTGTATGTTGATGACTTGTTGATTACATGAAATTCTTCCTTGATCATTGATTATGTCAAGAATTCCTTAGAAAATAATTTCTCCATGACCAACTTGGGTTTAATCCACTACTTCCTTAGGATTCAGATCAATCAGTCTAACTTGTGGATCATCATTACTCAACCCAAGTATGACCTTGAATTTATTTCTAGGTTTAACATGACTGATTTTAATCCATATCCCACTCCCTTCCTTTCTAGATTCAAGTTAGTAGCTGATTGCTCTAATCCCTTAGTTGATGATACCTTTTATCACCAATTTTTTGGGATCTTGACCAACCTAACCCATACTAGACCATATTTATCATTTATTACTGGCATTATGTCTAGATTTATGCAGAAACCACATGAACCACATTAGAAAGTAGTGAAGTGGATCCTTCACTACATTAGAGGAACCTTCACTGATGGCATTCACTACTTGGGAGGCACAAAGATTGATTTATTTGGATACACAAATTCTAATTGGGATGGTGATCTAGATCATTGGAAATATACCTCCAGATACAAATTTTCTTTTGGTTCATGTCCTGTTAGTTGGTCAAGAAAGAAGTAGAACATGATTGTTATATCTTCTACAGAGGTAGAATATAGGGGAGTAATCAACACTTCCATAGAATCTATTTGGTTATATGGGATTCTGATAGAGTTTGGTATTTAGTATAGAAAACCTACCATCATGCATTGTGATAACCTTAACATGATATCCATATTCAAATATTTGGTTTAGCAGCAATGGATGAAGCACATTGAGATCCACATGCACTTCATTAGGGACTTGATTCTTAGAGACATAATTGTTGTAGTACTACCAAAATTTAGAATTAGATTACAGAAATTTTCACCAAACCATTCATTGAAGCCAAGTTTCTTCACTTGCGCTCTCTACTTAGGGTGATTTCTACTATTGCAACACATCTACTTTAGGATTTTGGTCATCTTTTCCTCTTCTTCTTCTAGAAATATTGTATTTTGTACATGGGTACACCATCAAGCCTTAGTGTGAGGACCCATATGATGGATTTTTTGGTTTTTATGGGAGTATTCTATCTCTTGTAAGTGGATTTTTTCCTTTGGGTTTTCTTCCATTACTTGAGATCCTTATTGTACATGGGTACCTCATTAGGCCTAGCTTCCGAGACCCATTTCTCTTTTTCTTTCCATGCCTCATTCCAAGATTTGTTGAAGGGGGGTGTTGGTGTGAGGGGGTACTATTTACCTTTTATTTATTTATTAGATTAATTACCCTCACCCATGGTGATTCATCTTACTTAGGTGAGCCATAGGTCATTTAGGGAGCTATATGATGTATGAAAAATTCTATCATAGAATCTGTCATATGTGTTAGTGTGTCATATGTCATATGGGAGGTACATTCCATTCATGGATTGTAACTTCCTCTCCTTTTTTGTGTATGAAAATTCCAGGCATGATATTTACACAACACTCCTTCATATGTACTTTCATTTTTGATCTATGAGTATGAGTAGACCATTTTTCTTATGCACAAGTTCCTTGAGATATTTTTCTTGTTAATTACTTGGAGTATTACATGTTTTCATTTAGAGTGCAACTTTGTCGATGTGCACATATTATGGATGATATTCATGCCCTCTTTCATTTTTAGGAATTCTTAAGGCACAACATCTCATTTTTCAGTGTAACCACCTTCATCATAGGCATATTTTTTTCAACATAGGTATTTTCATGCATGCTTTACATTTTATAAAAGGGTATTGTATGTTCACTTAAATGTGGGTATGAATTTTATAATTCGTCACTTGAAGTAGAAACAAATCACTTGTTGAGTGGATTTATGCTAACTCTTTGATGAAATGTTTCTCATGCAGAAACAAGGCCTAGAATGTGCAAGAGTACACCAGTGAATTCAGAAGAAAGTTATCCAAATGGGAAAATATGTTACGAGATAGGTAAATTTTAATGAAGTACATTAGTGGACTCCATAGCCACTTGAAAATACTATTCCTCTTGGTCAAGCCAGTGAATGTAGATGAGGCTTGTTCTCAAGCCCACTATCTAGAGATGGAAAAGAAGAAGAGTTCATCTACCTCTCAACATGCTTCACACAAATAAGGTGACACAAAGCAAAAGGATAAAGGAAAAGGGAAAGGTAAGAAGAATGAAACTTCCATTTCTAAGAAGGATACTAAATTTCATTGTGGTCCTTGTGATGTTGAAACTCATTCCGAGGAAAAATGTTGGAAGCTCTATCCGGGATTACATCCCTTCAAGAATAAGAAGAATAAAAATAAGGCCATGGCTTCCCTCCAAGGGGGTGATATATTTTGTAGAAAAGAGGTGGATGAAACAATGTGTTGTACCTTCTTCCATAGAGAGGTATGTTTGGGTAGTAATAATAATTTTCATGAAAGTGAACTTACTAATATTTTTGTATAAAAATCCAAGTGAAGAAAACCCAATTGGATGCTCTTTTTGATACTTATTCTCAAGATAATTTGATAAGTAAGGAGTTAGTTGATAAGATGAAATTATATACTTACAATAATCCAAATCCATACCCATGGGGTTGGGGGAAGAAAGGCGTAGACATCAAGGTTACAAAACAATGCAAAATTATGTTTGGTATTAATAAAAAGTTCATTGATGAAAGTACTTTGGATATTGTTCCTCTTGATGTGTGTGGCATAGTGTTTGGCATCCTATACTTATATATCAGGGATTCCATCTTCATGAGAAGAGCCAACCAATGCTGTTTGGTGAAGGATGGTAAGAACTACCTCATTTTAGCCTTTACAGGAGACTCAAAGATCTATTTGGTAAGTTCCTTTGAAGCTAAGAAGCTTATTAATGCTAGTGGGAAATTTGCATTACTTATTTTGAGAGATATACAAGAAGAGGAATTTGTTGCATCTAAAACCACTTGTAGCATGTTTACTAACAAAGAGCAAAAGTAGATGAAAGAGTTGGTTCAACAGTTCAGGGAAGTTTTCCAAGAGCCTACGGGGTTAAATCTGGTTAGGCCAATTGAGCATGAGATATAATTTCTACCCGATAGTCCGCTTCCAAACTTGGGATTGTACATGTAGTCTTTGAAGGATGCCAACAAGGTAAAAAATCAGTTACATTCTTTGATTAAGTAAGGTATAATTTGTCCTAGCACTTCTCCATGTGGTTCTCCTATTGTTTTAGTACATAAGAAAGATGGTTCATGGAGGATGTGTGTTGATTATAGGGCACTAAATAAAATAACCATAAAAATAGTTACCTTATTCTTTAAATTGATGATTTGTTGGATCGGTTACAACATGTTAAATATTTTACTAATCATGATTTGAAATATGGGTATCACCAAGTTTGGATTATGGAAGAGGACATCCAGTAAAATAATGTTCAAGACTACGAAAGGGTTGTATGAATGGTTGGTCTTACCATTCGGGATATGCAGTACATTAGATACTTTCACAAGGTTGATGAATGAGGTTATTAGACCATTTATTGATTCCTTTTTCATTGTGTACTTGGAAGGCATTTTGGTTTTTGGAAAAACTTTTGAGTAGCATATTAACCATTTGCATCAAGTTGTGCAAGTTCTAAAAGAGAACTGGCTAGTGTTAAATGAGAAGAAGTGTGAGTTTTCTCAACAATCGCTTGTATTTTTGGGGCATGTGGTTAGAGATGGAGGGTTGAGGATTGATCCAACTAAGATAGAGGCCATTCTGAATTGGCTTACATCATCTAATTTGATTGAGACCAAGATTTTTATTGGTGTAGTTCATTATTTGAGGAAATTCATCAAGAACTTCTCTTCCATAAAGCAACACCACTAAATTATGTGACAACATATGGAAAGGTTTTTGATTGGGGTAAGAAACAACAAAGATTAGTCATGCTCTAGTTTTGGAAGTACCTAACTTGCAAATTCCTTTCAAGTAGAAAATGATGCTAGTGACTATGTTATAGGAGGTGTCCTACTTGAAGGAGGTAGGCCTGTATGAACTATAATTTTGAAATTGTTTCAGGAGCAATTTTGAATAATTTTACATATGATAAGGAATTGTATGTTCTTGTGCAAGTGGTCAAGAAATGGAAACATTACTTGATGGGTAAGGAAACTATCATACACATGGATCACCAACCTCTTCAATATTTATAGGCTCAAAATAAAATTCAACAAGTTATACACTATAAGTGGGTGGGTTTCTTGCAATGGTTTCATTTGATCATAAAATATAATAAAGGTGACACTAACTAGTTAGTTGATATGTTGTCTAGACCTCCTTTACTTTTAGCTACGAGACACTTTAACTCTTCTTGAACCTTTTGTATGTGAAGCATATTAGGAAGGTTATGAGAAGGATCTATATTTTGGAGAAATATTTCAGCAGAAACCTCCAAGTGAGGGCTTTTCACTTAGGGAAGAATACTACTTCCAAGACAGGTTGCTCTACAAGAGTGAGAAACTTTGTGTTCCTAAGGGAGAAAGAGTTTAGTTTATGAGGGAAGCACACACTTCTAAAGTGGTTGGTCACTTTGGTGTGACAAATATTGTTGCACACTTACAGAGGTATGTTTATTGGCCAAACATGTAAGCAAAAGTTGCCAAATTTATCAGGGGTTGTGTTTTATGTAGTACAAACAAGCCTAGTAATATAAAGTTGGGTTTGTATATGTCATTACCAGTTCCTTCCCAACCATGGGAAAACATCTCCATGGATTTTATGGGAAGTTTTCCTACTCCCAAAAAAACCTATGATTATATTTTTGTGGTAGTGGACCGGTTCAGTAAAATGTGTATTCTCATTCCTTGCAAGAAGATAATTAAAGCTAGTGATGCAACTGAGTTATTTTTTGCTAATGTGTGGGTTCATTTTAGTTTTCATAATTCTATTGTGTTAGACAAGGAATCACGATTCATAGGAAATTTTTGTTCTACTTTTTGGGAAAAGATGGATACTAAGTTGAAAAGGTCTACTGATTTTCATCCACAAATAGATGGGCAAATAGAAGTGGTAAATTGTACCTTGGTTCAACTCTTGAGAGGGTACAATAGGAAACTTCCTAAGACTTGGGATGAGAATTTGGTGTATATACAACATTCTTATAACAAGGAAATTCATGCTTCCACTAGTAAGACACCTTTTTTGAAGCATGTTTTTGTTATTTTCTTAAGATTTCATTTGATGTTGTTCTAAGATTACCATGCAAAGACAACGAGAAAGTGGATCTGGAAGTACACAAAGCTGAGAAGTTCATTAAGAAAATTTAGTAGATACACCTCTAGGTATAGGAGAGGTTGAAAGAGTTACAGGCCAAGAATAAAGCAAGGCATGATTAGCACAAAACTAAGCATTCTTTCCTTATTGGTGACAAGGTATGGTTATACTTGAGTAGAGAAAGGCTACAAGGTAAAGCTAAGAAACTCAAGCCTCTTCAATATGGCCCATTTGAAATTATGAAACAAGTGGGGAAGAATAAATTTCACTTGGATTTTCCTCCTTATATGAGAATATATTCAGTTGTGAATGTTGAGAATTTACATCTCTTTGAGCCCTCCATGTTGGATCGGAAGAAGAAGGATTGTTGTTACCATATATTGAGGAAATTTATCTAGAAAATCAGTTAGAATAGGAGGAAGATGTGGAATTGTAGTGGAAAGAGAGGACACCATAATGAGGAGTACAAGATATCTAGTTGATTGCTTTGAAATGTCAATTACCTATCAAGGACCAGGTGGTATTCTAGAGAAGATGTGGGGAAGAAATTTCCTCATCTCATCAGTACTTGAAGATTTTAGGGACTTAAAATCCTCAAATTGGGGAGGTAAGATCTAAAATGGATCTAGAAGTATAAAATTCTATGTATTATCCTATGAAACTTTTAGTGCATACCCTCAACATGTTCATTTTCTACAAATGGTTAAGTCAATATGATAGTGATCCAGATACCTTCGAATGAAAATATAATCCATTTATTGTTCTATTTAGCGTAATGAATTTGTAAAGGTTACAAAACTTCCGCAATGGTTATAGAACTGCCACTCTTCGAAAGTATCGATTACTTAACCACTACTTGCAAGCACCGATAGTTACGCAACCACCACAACAGATTCGTAACTACATCTCGTAGACAAGTGATAGTTCGCACCCGATGAAACTAAAATTAGGAAACTCAACAATTGCAAATGTTTGGACTTCCCAATTTGATTTTTTTCACCTCTCCTTTCATCCTTGGGTAGAAAAACTATAAATGCAATAATTTCATTCATTTAGGCAGGTGATTTGGAGTGAATTCAAGGGAAAGAAAAACCAAAAAGTACGAATTGTTCTTGTTTTGTTCATATACAATTGAGTTCTTTCTTGTTGAGGATTGTAAAAAAGTAATGCAAGTAGGAGTTTGAATCCTTCTTGAAGGTTATCTATTGGCAGTGAACTTATATTATATTGGATATTTACATAGTAAAAGGATGCAATTACTTACCCAGATGGAGTTTTTCCCACATTGGGTTTCTCCATGATAAAATTCTAGTCTCCTTATCTTTCGTCTTTTAATTACAGTATTGTATAAATGTTTCTTGCATAACATACTTGTTAAAATATTTTTTTAAAGGTGTTCATTCATTATCACTAAGATAAGATATGTTTATTGTACACAAGAGGAAATTTATAGATCACTAAGGGTGGACACAGACCCAGATTACCCAACTTGTTTTCTAGTCTGGATTTTCAATAAATACAAATTGATAGAGAGATAACGTTCACAATTGTAATTACGGAAATGGGCACAAAAATGTATCTTCCTAAGGAAAGATAATGGTACACCTGGAAGGCTATCACAATGAAGCAAGCCATAAAAAATAGGTTAATGCAAAAATATAGGGTCGTACTCCCTCCTATGCCAAAGTCTCTCATGATTAGTGAGGGGTGGGAGGATGTGACACAGTACAACTGGTGCAAACCATAAGTGAGGGTCTAAAGGACCAAGGGTTGTATGTATCCACATTGGAGGAGGAATTCCTACTCTCTCCACCCAAGAAGAAAAGGACTGAAACAAGTCCTTTCATATTAGTGTGACTATCTATATTTGAAAAAATAGCTATCTAAAGTGGGGGTGTCAACACGTGCAAAAGAATCTCACTTACACATGAGGACCAAAAATAGAAGACAACTACACACCTCGTGCAAGAAAATCTTATGGGTGACATGGAGCAAATATTATATAAGAGATGAGAAGCCAAGGGGATAAAAAATAATATGAGAATAATATTGAATGTTGCAACTCAAGTATCAGGAACACCTTCTCCTCCTCTATCTTTGCAAGAGGTTAGCACTCCATCTGAAACTAGCACAATGGAAATGTTAAGTGTGCAAGAGATGCAAGAAAAAAATTTATCACAAACACTAGTGTGCATCGAGTGAAGGAACCAGTGAGAAAAAACAAACAAAAAAAGGACACATTTGAACAAAAATTCATGAAGAAGAAGGTAGCAAATAAGCATCCGTGTAAATAACAAGTTACAAAACAACAAAGACAAGAGGAAGAGAGAGTGTGCAAAGTGCATGAAGAAGAGTAACAGAAGATAAATATTGTACATGTCAAAGAAAAGAATGTCATGGACATGAAAAGGAAGAAAGGAGAAAAATTTAAAAATTAGAGAGTGGAAAAACAAGAGAAGAAGTTGAAGCACGAGCTACGGTAGAAGCGGAGGAGAAAATTAAGGAAACCAAGAAGAAAATAAGAAGAAAGAATAAAGAAAGAGGAAGAAAAGAGAGAAACATAAGAACAAATAGTTGTGAAGGCTAAGGAAAGCACATGAAAAATCAGAGGCCAAGACACTTAGTACAACATCAGAAAAGGACGAAGAAATGGACAAGGGGATGCACAAATAGATGGGAAGACAACACAATCAATGACACCAACATGAAAATGTAAGCTAATTCTTCCTTCATCCCATGTTTGTAGTGTACTACCACAAATTAATCACACAAATGTGTATGATACAACCTCCTAGTCTACATTCAACACACTAGAAGTAGATTTGGAAAAGTTACCATTAAAAACATAGATCAAAGGAGTACACACATTGTAAGCCAATATCAGAGCAACCACACTACATATGGCCCAATAGAAGGAGAAATTGGAAAATACATTGGGAAATCTGAGGTTGTATGTTAGAAAATATTGTCCCACATTGGTCACAGACACCATAGATGACCAAGTCATGAGTGAAGCAATGTAGATAACACATTTGGTTAACAAGCTGGTGGACAACTGGAACAACAATGAAGTGGAAAAAAAAAAGCTTAGAGTACAAGTAGTGAACTCCAAGAAAGAATTAAAAGAGGAAATAATGATACTCAAAGAGTATATCACAATGTTGAAGCAGAACAAAGGTCAGAAGAAACAACTAACCTTCAAGCTCCTTGATTGGAATACACACTTGTAGGATGTCATGTGGTTAATAAGAGTGACATTGAAGCAATGAAAAAATTACATCAGTAGATGCTAATAGAGGGTAGAGTATTAAGATTTTGAAAAGCATTTTTAGGAATAATTCCAAGCTAGGGATAATGTCAGTGAATGGTTGCGAGAATGGGAGCGTAATGTGAAAAGGAATACATTTGCAGGGATTTAGGATCAACGAATGAGGGATCGGTTGGAGACACTCATTCAGGATATCTAGGCCGTTATTTTGATTCGTGAAAAATATTCCCAACAGGCCAAGGAAGATCAACTTTATGAATTTATTTAGGTACTAGGATAATTGTAAATGTACTATGGGAGAACAAATGAAGCCTTTTCATATTGGAATATATACAAGGCACACCTAGAGGTAATTCTCCCAACTTCGCAAGAAATGAAGAACACACCAAGGTTCATTCTGCTGCATATAATTCTTCGAAGAGCCAAGGACATAATCATAATAAAACCCCCATCATTCACCCTCACAGTCAACCCAAGATTATGGAGCAATAGAAACAACTTGAGCAGTAGCAATACACAGGGAGCACCACAATTTTGTGGAAGGTAGTAAATTTTGTTGTATCTGTAAGCATGCTCCACATAGTATAAAATCCCGTAAGGGAAATCTATGAGGGAGTTACCATAGATTAAAAACTTGAAAGAGTGGTCTAATGGGAATTCTACTTAATTAAAAACCTAAAAAGGTGGTTAAGTAGTGCACAAAGGATGAAAAATGGTAAACAACATCCTCTGTGTCGATTGCGAATAGAGTAACTTACAATGCAACACAATCACCATTCAACACCAAAAAAAAGCAGACACAAAGTCAAGTCCCCAATAGTTTGAAGAAAATTTTGTCTTGGGACGAGACAACTATTAAGTCTAAGAAAGTGTTAGATAGTAAAATGTAATAGCAATTTGACATGGATATAGTTCATTATTTTGCAATCCTTTTATATGTATATAGTTAGTAGAAGACAAAAACTAGAATGTATATCTTCTTTGTGCATAGGTAGAGAATATGAAAATCCTCTAAATATAAAAGAAGGAGATGCAAGGAATGGTAGTTCAATAGTCATCGTATTTTGTATAAAACTATGTAATTCTATTTGCAAGTGAAATTTATCTTGGATCCTAATAGAAAGTAATTCATTATAGTTACTTTTTCATCTATGTTCTTATATATCTCTGTTTAATTATAATTGCCTTATGGGAATCCTGTGATATGAAACTTTTTCCTTAAATATTGTTTATCATCTATTGCACAATTGAAAAATTAATTATATTTCCATCCTATGTCTTAATCTAGACTATAACTTGTTGTATGTTCTGATGGAAAAATCTAGGAACCTCTACTAATAACCAACGACACCAAGTGAAATGTTTTGGTTCTAGATACAAGGATGTCATTACCACATTTTTCCCACTTGGAACTTGATGTAGATCAAAAATATCTTCATTTGGTTGATCCAGGTGATCGGATCATTCCGATTGAACTTGCACATTTTCACTTTTGGAATAATGTTACACCATTAGCTAGAAGATCCACCAAGTTGTGTAGAGGATCCTCCTTGGTTGGTGTGATTTGGATATGGTTACACATTGCTTGAGGAACCCATGTGACTTGAATGGGAATACATGCCAATCTTCATGCTTGAAAGAGTGTTCATCATCTCCTTCCGCATTGATTCAATCTCCATCTTTATTTCACCCTTCACTATGTTTAACCCATTGTCAAATTTTTCCTCATTTCCTCCTTTATTAAGTTCAATTGATTACCAAATAAGGTTTGTACAATGTTGAGGTCATCCCTATTCACCATATTGTTCACCTTTTCTTGAATTTGGTTGACCATTTTTAATACCTCTAGAAGATGAGGATTCAAAATCCACATCTTCTTTATATGGTTTCATTCTTGGGGTGGCTTGACCCTTCCCTTGGCCTCTAATTGACCTCCCTATCATGATGTAGGATTTGGGTTTTGGTATATAAGGATTAGGATAGGAATTTAGGGTTTGGGATTTTGACTTAGAGTTTTAGATTATAGATGGATTTAGCTAGAATGGAAAAATACACAAGGAACAAACCTTAGATATTTTTTGGAAAGCTTTCGCAAATATAAGAAACTTAGAAAAAATCCACAAATAACAACCTATGGAGAAAATTTATGAAAAACCATAAAATGGATATAAATTATGAAAAATAAGTCCACAGATATTGAAATATTGGGGAGAAACTTACTTGACTGATTTAGCCACTTAGTTAAAAATTGCATAAAAATTTCCCACCATTTTGAAGATATAGCCAAATCTTCAAAATTAGGGTTTACCCAAATCTGGCTAGATTGAAGCTCTCATACCACTTATAATGAAATTACTTAAATAAATATGAATATCAACAATAATAGGACACCAAAGAACACCAAAATATAGAAAAATGATCACAATATGCTATTAGAATGAATTAACCACTTCGAGAGGGCAACCTCTAAACCATACAATAAGACTCAAGTGCTCAATATGATGATAATCTACTACTCTCTAACTCCTATATACACCCTATGATGTTATGAAATGCACTTAGGCTGACCTACTAATGTAGACACAAAATCATGCACTTTAGGCATTATTTAGCCCGGTCTTATACTACTATTTAGAAGGTTATCAAGTGGATAAAGTACTAATTAATCCCACCTTTTGGCCATCTTTATTTTATATTTTATTTCATCATTCCCGCATATTTTATTGCACTTATCTTCCCATTTCGCAACTTCCTCGTCATTCTAGCCCAAAATCAGGGTGCACCGGCCTATCTATACTAGGGTGCCCATCTATACATATCCTTTCCTACTTATTTTAGGGGCCTTTGTAGCCATTTTTTTTCTTTATCTTTTCCCGGTCAGCCTTTTTGAGATTAATTATGAAATTAAGCTTGAGAGCCCTATAAATATAAAGCTATAAGACCATAATAAGGGTCCTAGGTCATATCATTACACACTACTATCACTCCATCTAGAGTTGCATCCATTACATCACTTGCATCCACATAGTGCCATGCATCAAGGCTAGGAGATATGCATCACACACACTGCATAGGGGAGGGATTCTATTCTATTCCATGTACACATGCTATTTAAATTTTCTATAGTTATTATTGCTCGCTACTTCAAAAAGTGCAAGTGGACTGACATGAGAGCACTTAGGGCACGACATGCACACACTCACCAAGAACTACATCGAGTCTGAAATCTAGTGCAATGCTTAGTGATAAGACCACTAGTTTGGTGGTTGAGGTCAGTCCAATCCATTCATTTGCATCTTTTATTTTTCTAGGGTTTGATACTTCCTTTTGCATTGCAGGTCATTACACAACTCACTCGACAGATCCAACACGATAAATAGGAAGTATTTGAAGACACCTTACGACCATATCATATCTAGGTTTTGAGAATTTACAGTGCTCAGAGAGCCCAGATTGTAGACCACAACACCCTGTGTGACCCAATCATCCCAGGTGCCCCATTCATCTCAGATCCTCTAGATTGTCCTTCGCAGGTATTTGAGTATTCGTATGCACTTCCTGATTTCATTTCCAGATCTGTGACAACTGTGACAATCACTTCCAATTAGCTAAGCCATTTCTTTCCTTTCTCTTGCATATTAGGGTTTTATTTCACTTAGAATAATTTACTTGCATTTATTCCATGCTATTTTAGTCCATTTATTACAAAGTTTTAGTCCTCCTAATTAGATTAACATTAATAACCTATTGTACCCTTTTAGGTCTACTAGATCATTATTTTTGTTAATCATTTTGGTGAACCTAATGTCTCTTTCTACCACCTTCTAGGGATCTTCATTCTACCATCATGAATATCTTTGTCACCAAATATCTACTTACCCACCCTGATTTGCTCCACCGATTTCAAACCCTCTTTGATACTACCAATGTTTCTATTAACATGCATTCAGATTCCATATATGACACATTTACGGAGGCCTTTTCCTAACATATTACATTCTGAGCCCATGCTTCAACTGAAATTCACCCCTTTGACAATGACCCACCACTTTATATCATGTCTCATATCTACAATGTCACTATCAAGTGCACTCTTATCGATAATGGATCTGAGCTCAATTTGTGCCCTATGTCCTTTATCCACACCTTAGGTCTATCTACTCACGACATTAGCCCCTCTTCCATTTCACTCTGTGCTTATGATGGTTCTATCCATCCATGTCTAGGCCACATTACCTTCCCTTTCACCATCGGTCCTAAGACTCTCCCTATTGTTTTCTTTCTCATTGATTTTCTTGTCTCATATAATTTTTTGTTAGGTAGACCATGGCTTCATGCCATGTAAGTTGTTTCTTCCACCATCCATAGTTGCGTCAAATTCTTGCATGAGCGTATTGAGTATACTATCTTCCGAGATCGTGATCCCTTCCAATATTGTGTCCATGACCCTCATACTAGAATCCCTATGCCTCACATTGATACTACAAATGAACCTCAACCTATGGATGATCAACCTCATTTACCACCACTTGAGGGCGCTATTTGTTTACTCGATGTTATCCCTTCCACACTATCTCCTCCTACCGCTATTGTTCCACATCAACCACCTGTTCCACCCATGCACAATATCCTTCCTTCTTTGTCTTCACCGTTACCTCACACCCCTTTTACATGTACAATTTTCATTCATAATTCTTATTGGGAACATGTTCCGTTTGACCCCACATGTGATGAAACCATCTATTCTCCCGCTGGTCTAGTTCATCTTGGCTTTACTTTTTAAGACCTTTAGCCTTCTACTCATGCTTCTCATCTATATTATGGTTTTGTCACTATCATTGCCATTTATGGCTTGCGTGTCTTTGATATTTTAGTCTATCTCCCACGTACCCCTTGTGCTTCTCTACTCACATTAGGGGACTCTTGGCTTACTTACATTGGAGGTACCTTAGACCCTAGTCACACTGATATTTCATTCCCTATGCCTTTTGGTCGTGTTTTCATTTACAATAGTTCCTTTCTTGGCTATTCACCTAACTACACTCATTGGTACACACATGGTTGCCCACATCCCCCATTCACTGATGAAGAATATGCTATGGGCATGTATCATCTATGCCTTACCGGCTCATTACAGGATCAACCTCATACTATAGCATACCATGTCGCCAATCCCGATCCATTTGATTTTGACCTAGAAAACAATGATCTCCTAGATGAGTTCACGTAGCCCTTTCCCACACTACTGATGGGGGCATAGTCACTACACACTCCCCCTTCCTCATATTAGCATAGTTTCACCCCTACTCTTTACATTCTCCTTCACACATACGTATACTTCTTATGCCTTCTAGCACCCTCGTTACCCGATGACACACTCTTGTGCTTTGGTTCACACTAGACTGTTGAGGGATTACCATTACACTAAACCCCACACACTGCATTATAGGTTCTACACATTTATATTCTATTACATACATCGTACATCTTACATTCTATCATCATCTCTATACATAGCCCACATCTTACATTATCCTATACATACCTCATCTATTAGTCATTTCTCCGTCATTCATCTCATACACGCTACACTAGTCATCATTATATATGAGTCTAGTTTTAGATTTCATCCACACATTCTATATTTACGCTAGGTCACATTATCTATGGGTCTAGCTTTACCTCTCATCACTACATATTCTATCCACACCTATATCGCATCTTGCATCATCTACACATCATACCTTTTTTACATTGTCTTATTCACATAGCACATCTATCCATCCTATCCATTATATACTACACTAGATTCCATCATATATATGGGTCTAGTTCCATCTATCATCTTTACATATTCTATTTTTATCTACACTTACTGCTACACCCTACATACCCACTTTGCACTTATACATCCTATTTATTCTACATGCTACACTAGATTTCCTTATACATGGGTCTAGTTTTACCTATCATCATTACACATTCTATTTCTATCTCCACACTTATTACATTACACATTCCATACCCACTACACATTCTACATTGCATTTCCTACACCGTGCATTCACATACCTTGGTCATTTATACTATGTTGTTTTCTACGCGCTACACTCACCACCCTATGACACACTCTAGTTCCTCGGTCTATACTCGACTACCGAGGGTTTACCAATCAAATGGACCTTACATTCACCAATACAAAATTTTCCTCATTCACCATTTCACACGTTAGTGACATACACCTTAGGTTAAATTGTCACCCATTCTTATCATCTTGTAGTGGTATACGCTTTAGGCTAAATCACCACCCTCCTTTTATCATCTTCTAGTGGCATACACCTTAGATTACATCACCACTCCCTTCTTATTCATCCTATAGTGACATACGCTTTAGGCTAAATCGTCACCCATTTCCACTCCTTCATCTCATAGTGATATACACTTAGGGCTAAATCATCACTCATCCATTCAACACGTCATGGTATATGCTTAGGCTATAAGGTCCACACACATCTTTCCATATATTTCATCTCCATACACTCATTCTATAGTGATATATGCTTAGGGATAAATCATCACTCTTACATTCCACAAGTCGTGGTATATGCTTAGGCTATAGGGTCCATACACATCTCTCCACATGTTGCATTTCATTACCATTACATATACACACTCATCACAATGCACTGCGAACACAACCAACACTACTCGACCATTTCGATGATGCACTCTCGTTTACGGTTCATTCTTGGTATCGCCGGGGGAAAACAAAATGAACCTCATTACATACACTTCCATCCACTTGGGGGGCACATTTCCCATATCATTCCATTCTATCCATCCACAACATATTACATTGTCTTGGTGGCATTTACTCTTGCTTATTGGTGTTTTGCATGCTCACTTTATTACACATGTTAGATTTCTTTCTTATATGTCATCATCATACACACATGTGCATTTATAACTTTGTTTATTGTGATCACATATATCGGACTCTACACATGGCATAGATGCTCGCCTTCTACCCTTCTTATACCAGTCGCTAGGGGCATCCACATTCATATTATCCGGTGTTATTGTTATATTTTATACTTAGCATATTATACTACTTTTTCATACATGTTTTGACATATTGGTTACCAATCTAACATGCTAATGGGTGTTCCATGTGCAACACTTGTTTTGCAGGATTACATGTTTCCATGACTACTTTTTTGTTTCTACTTGTCTGCTTTGTTTGCTATTGTATGTGGGCTTTTCCCTTTGCTTGTGTGCACACTTGTTTGTTATTTGCAGCCAAGATGGTCTTGTGTGTCTTACAACATCGTGAGTGATGTCCCATGTTTGAAACCGCTTTTTGTGTTCTACTTGTTCTTACGTGTTTACACTACTTTGTTTGGTAGTTTCTATATTGTCTACGTATTTTCCACTTATTGCATGCATGTGTTTTGGACTAACACTTGTTTTGGCTAGCCATCCCCTTTTGTGCGCACCTTGGTATCTACCAAGCGTTTCCCTTTCCCCTACATGGAAGAGTTCTACAGTCGAGTCTTTGTTAGGTTCTCTTTTGGGGCCACATTCTCCTTTTTGTGACATCGCATGCGCCCCAAAGAGGGGGCATCATTGAGGGTTTTCTACTAACACATCATATTTACACCGGTTTAGACATAATGAGTGAGTTCAAACTAGTCTACGAACTCCATACACAGTGGCCATAATAGGACATGGTGTCCTTTGAAAATTTTGTAGAGCGGTTACATGGATTGGGGGTTACAGTGGGTGTGCCTCTCTACACTTCTCTATCCAGTGGCATCGGATCACCCAAAAACTAGGATAGTACAAAGATCTCTTCACACATTTCAATAGAAGCGGTTAAAGTTGGAGGACACAACACATTTCCTCCTATACTTCTTCACCAAGGTGGCGGGAGATCACCCAAAAAACTTGTGACAATACATGATATCCTTATACACCCTTTTTCTCAACATGGATTAGGTGCACATGTTCCATTTACACTTTTTCTAGTGTATTTTACATTTGTGTACTTTACACATGTGTATTTACACAACGTTTTTACATACATACATATTTGACTACTTGATCATTTTCTCCTTGCATGTCCACTATATGAGAAACAAGCAGTCAAATTGGGGGAAACAACAAAAACAACAATGACAATGACAACACACCGCTATATGCACTTTCCTTTACTAACCATGCAGGTACACTACACACAACAACAACTACACACACATTCTACCCTAGGTTCACTCTCATCACTTTTTATGCGCATTTTTCATCTTTAGAATCCACGCTCCACATTTTTTTTTGTCATTCCACGCTTGAGTCTAGTCCATTGACACGTCTTCTTCTACACTCTACATGGATATCAGGTACACATCTCTATCTACTTTATGTTACTGAGCATTCCGCTCACCAACATAAAGTGGGGGCAAAATGTAGACATAAAATCATGCACTTTAGGCATTATTTAGCCTGGTCTTATACTACTATTTAGAAGGTTCTCAAGTAGATAAAGTACTAATTAATCCCACCTTTTGAAAATATTTATTTTATCTTTTATTTTGTCATTCCCACATATTTTATTTCACTTATCTGCCCATTTTGTAACTACCTCGTCATTCTAGCCCAAAATCAGGGTGCCCTGGTCCCACTTTTGGGTGCCCCGGTTTATGCACATCCTTTCCCACTTCTTTTTAGGGCCTTTCTAGCCATTTGTTGTCTTTATCTTTTCCCAGTCAACCTTTTTCAGATTAATTACGAAATTAAAATTGAGAGCCCTATAAATATAAAGCTATAAGACCATAATAAGGGTCCTATGTGATAACATTACACACTACTATCACTCCATCTAGAGTTGTATCTATTACATCACTTGTATCCACATAATTTCATGCATCAAGGCTAGGAGATCTACATCACACACAATGCATAGGGGGAGGGATTCTATTCTATCCCATTCACACATGATATTTATATTTTCTATATTTACTATTTCTTACTACTTCACAAAGTGTGATTGGCACGAGAGCACCGGGGCATGATATGCACACAATCACCGAACTACATCGTAGTCGAAATGTAGTACACTTTGCTTAGTGATAAGACCACTAGTTTGGTGGTTGTGGTCAGTTCGATACATTCATTTGAATATTTTATTTCTTTAGGGTTTGATACTTCCTTTTGCATTATATGTCATTACATAACTCACCTGGTGGATCTTGCGTGAAAGATAAGAAGTATTCGAAGACACATTGTGACCATATCAGATCTATGTTTTAAGCATGTATAGTGCTCAAAGTGCCCAGATTACAGACTAGGGTGCCCCAGTATGTCCCCGAGTGCCCCAGTCATCTCAGATCCATCATATTTTTCCTTCATAGGGTCCTTGAGTGTTTATCTGCACTTCTTAATTTCATTTCTAGATCTGCGACAACTTGCGACAATTACTTCTAATCAACTAAGCCATTTCTTTCCTTTCTCTTGCACATTAGGGTTTTATTTCACTTTGAATAATTTAATTGCATTTATTTCATATTTCTTTAGTCCATTTATTACAATGTTTACTCCTAATTAGATTAACATTAATACCCTAGTGTCCCCTTTTAGGTCTACTATATCATCATTTTTGTAATCAACTAAACATATGAAAACATAAATAAATATGATATGATATGATGAAAAATTATGTTAGCCATAGGTCTACTATCCATATCCCTATATATGACCTAGGTTAAGGACATAACAAAGCTTTGTCTTTGTCACTCAATTATTACACCTACTCTTCTATATGGGGCTAAAAATGAGGCTCCTTAGCTTATGAAAGTTAATAGAAGCTGAATTGAAAGATTGCTTACCTCTATGTTATCCTAGCACCTCTATGCTAAAAGATCAAATCCTAAAGACATCATTCTCGTTGAATTTGGTACACATCCCCTCTTATTATTTTTGTTCTATTTTAGGTGGTGATTATGATACAAAAGCTTAGTTAGATGGACAACTCTTCAGTTTATTTCCTCATATACCCATATTAAGCATTCAAATTATCTATGCAAATAACACAACGTGGGATCTACTCTAACCGAATGCCAAGGCTTCTACTTTGTTATTCCTTGTACATATTGACATAAAATAACTTCCCCACATGATTTTTCAGTTGATGCACTAAATCTAGAAGGGATATAAATAAAGGTACCAAAGATGAGATTTATAGAGCCTTCCTACAGTCCAAATGGTTAGAGCCTCTCAAACCTTTGAGGAAGGATTCATCCAACCTCTATGTTACACTAGGATTTAATTTACCTTATAATTGAGAGTTCCATTAGCACAATTTAGGGTTTGTTCACACCCCCTATGCATAGAGACACCACCATATTCCTATGGAGCATCATATTTGTGAAACTTAATCCATGAAACTTGAAAAAAAAGTATTTAGTGCTCTCTAACTTGCTATGAGATCCTGTGGTTCTTTTATCTCTTTAGAGATCATAGAACCCTATTTAAATCTTCATGGCTTATGAGGATTAAAAATTCTTGATTATTTTCTTTCAAGAGATGTTTGATCTTCACCAATATTGTGTTAGAGACTTTGCTTCTACAATACTTTACACTGCACGATTGCCTCTTTCATTCACCTTGTTTCTTCTTTAAGATTTCAAGTATGAAGCAACTTCATGATAGACTTATTGATATGAGAAAATCTATAAAACATTGAAAAATATTAATTGTTTTCACATATATTCACCTTCCCATTTAATTGACCAATTTTGGTCTTTTGTGGACATTAATATTATTATCTATCTTATCTTATTCATAGCCAAACAAATGGAAGAGTAAATCTAATAAGATTTGTCACTCACTATCATAATGATAAGATTATATTTTGTATTGGGTGATCTGACATTAATAACCACTAAGAATGAATTTTTATTAGATGTATATGAAAAATATTATATTAATGTTAGTAATCATTAAAAAATTATTTAAGAAATATTATTACAATTACAAATCTTACCAATTTATCTATGAAACAAAAAAATTAGTGAAAAAATATTTAACTAATACTAATTGGTATCTAAGTGCCTGAATAATTAACATTATGTAATTTAATGCTCAAAAGTTAGAAGATAATTATTTATTAAAAATGATAATTTAATTAAATATTAACAAAAAAATAATTCATGATTGTTAAACTATCTATATATTTGTGGACACCTAGAACCTAGAGGTCACACAAGGTAACAAAATGTCTACATCTCTATACTCATCAACCACCTCGTGGGTTACCATTTAGTCAACCAATGACTAAAACTTTAGAAATATGAGTTTCTTTAGTAAATAATTCCTTCTTCATTGCATAAATATTAAAATATTGTGTTTTATCAAGAGGCCTAGCCACTACAAAACCTCCTGCAGATGAAATAAATATGTGCTTGGAGAGAAAATTGATAAAAACTACTAATACTTAGTTTGGGAAAAATTGATTTTGTGAGTGATGGGAAGAATTAGATGTTGTGTTTGTGACCCTCCCACACATGAGGGCTCTTTTAAGTGTTCCCTCCATAGGAAAACAACAATAACCAGACCATGCAAATCCACTTGGGGAGCAACTGATAAGGTGACGATTGTTAGACCAGTTGATGGAAAAGTGGTTGCAGCAAGAAGGACTCTCCTCTCATCTTCAGGCTCACCCAATATTAATCCAAGAAATAGAAACCATTTTCAGAGAAAGCCAAGCAGGCTAGGCAACATGTGCTTAGTAGTTTCTTCTTCTGATGCCAAAAGTTAAATGGGCGATATTCAAACTACTTCTTCTAAGAGTTTGTAGATATATAAGATATCAATAATGATCTCTTTTCTAAAACAAAGGGGTCTTGAAATGTTGAATTTACAGTCTTGGAGTGCAATTTTAGTTAAATATTGGTTTCTTACATAACACTGTCTCAAGAAGCTTTTCAATTAATACTATTATGGACTATAGTATGAAATATTTAATCTATTGGAGATGTTTATAAGAGATTATGGAATATTTCTTAGTGTTAAGATCAATGTTGAATTTTAAATATAAATAAAATTTAATATGGTCTTAAGGACATTTTGGCTTTCATATTGGAGTTCACAAGATTTTGTAAAGTAATATTACAGTTTAGTTTTTTTCACATCCTTTAATGTGTAAACATCTCTACCATTAGGACTTTGCCTTCTTTGGTATGGTTCTTATTTTAAAAGAAAGGCTATCCAATAAAAATTGTTTTAAAGTGCTCGTTACTATTAAAAGTTAAATTGATATAATAAAATATTTACATAAGACTGCATTGTTTATAATAAATTTAGTTGGGAGAAATAAATAAGAAACTTTGGATAAATTATTTCCATTGATAATCATTGTGAGACAATGTAGGTTTATAGGATATTAGTATAGATGTCTACAGATGGCACCAAGATCACTAAATGGTATAATTTTAATGTTATTGTGTCCTTGTTGATTATTGGTTCAATTTAGACATTATTAATACATTTGTGGACTTTTAATGGTTTTTCTCTCTTCTAGACTGAACTTAAGGTATATACAATATGTTACTAGCACACTGTTAAGTTATATAGACTTAGAAAATTATATGGAATGGAATCATGTATATGTCACAAGGCTAAGTTGCAGAGCTTCTTCTAAGACAAGTGCCTCCATGTGTAGGGGAGCTCCTCCAAAGTTTTGTAAGTGATGACATGATTAATGTCCAGGTTCAACCAAAGTGCTTCAGTGCCTAGCTGCCACTACTTGATTAGAACCTTTCCTCTAGTGTTGACTTTGGCACTTTGTCAATGTGGATAGAAGGCTCACAATGTTGGTATTGGAAAAACATGTGGGTTGGTGCCTTGCAGACTGAAAGCCACTGTGACTGGAGTGATAATGACTAGAATAACCCTCACAGAATAAGTGTGTCCAACCACAACCAAACTCATATGCCAATCAGACTCTTTATAGGAGGGTGTGGCCATCAGCTATGTTGTTTGTGTGGGTGACTCCAACAATGCCCACTACACTACCATGTCTTGGGTTCCATTAGCTTGCCCCATCAAAATTCAACTTCATCGTTATTGGTAAGGAAGGTATCTATATAAGATTTTCCATATATATCTTACTAACACCTACCATTTTCAATGGAGTGCAAGGTTAGATATAGTAGAGATTTGGAAGATAGTGCCCCAACATTTTGATGATAATTGTCCTATCACCTTTTCGATAGGTTTCTTTCATGGAAAATCCAACGTTTCCTCTCAAGTCAAAGGCCCCAATGTATGGGTCATGGAAATTACATGTATTTTTCGTATCATATCTTAGTTGGATTTAAATTTGAGCCATCTGTTCAGGCATTAGTTAAGCTCAATTTTTGTGAGAACAATATAAAAAATAACTGCAATTATCTTCCATATACTCTGTTCCAAAGCATAGGAGATAATTAGATGCTCGAAACTTTTTCCATCTAAAAGACAATTCAGGCACCTTGAGGGGCCACACCATTTTTATTTTTTTGAGAACATATGCTACCTATATTTCTGATGAAGTAATGTCCAAATCAAGGCTTTCGATATCCGTAATTGCCACAACTTGCTCCAACTCAAAGGAGCGATTATACCATCGTCAATTAGGGGTTTGTAAAAGTTACCCTAAAGGTGCAATGGGCATGTTGGCATGGAGATTGAGAAAATGGATGAACAAAAATTTAATATTTCACCACTCTTCCACCATAATTTTCTGACTTCTTAAGCAAAAAAATATGCAAATGCATAGAAAACTTGATAGATGAAACCAAAATTAGTATTGTGTTATCAATCTTAACACTTCAAGAACTCAAATATATTTGAAATTTTATGAAAATAAAGTGAAGAAGAAATGTATCTTTACACAAAAATCCAAACCAATCTAGTCGCTCATCCTCCTCATAAACCAAATAGCCTAGGAAATCAATACAAATAATGGATTTAAAACTAAAAAGAGCTCAAAAGCCTAAGATGCATTTTCAAGAAAGAGGGGTTTATTATGCTAAAAATAATATTTTTCTTCTCCATTCTTTCTTTCTTGTTTCAAATGGTATTTTTTGTTATTGAAAGCATTTAATTGTATATTTAATAGGTTTAAAAACTAAATATATGTCTGATAAAAAAAGGCAACTAGTAAAAAAGCATGCCCCAAGAAGACACTAACCAAATTTCAAACAGACAAACAATCCCAAGAGAAAGAACAACAAGGCCCAAGGCCACAAAAATTACGACCACACACAAAAATCCAAGTGTCAACAAGCAAGTGCTATACACACAATAATTATAAATAAGAAACATCCGTTCTAAATTAGGCAACCAACATCACCAACCCCATCAACAAAGGAGGTGAACGACTATCAAGGTTACCTTATCAACCACAACCATGAGGATGTGAGGTATTAAGTATGAGATCCCAGCCATTTTACTCTTTATTTTTGCATCTCCCTCATCAACCCAAGGCCTTGGAGGAGGATAAAAAATCTCAAGCGAGTAAAATTTCATTTTCCATCCCAACGCCTTAGTCTATAGCCTCCATATTGTAGGGAAAACCACCCTCCATGGCTTGATGAGTGCTAGTGAGGAGTAGAAAACATGGAGCAACTATAAGACCTATGCCAACCCCTTTCACATTCCCAACATCCATGGCCTCTTCCAAGAGAATCATGCCTATTGAATCGGAGGAAATCTACTAACAATGAAAGGGGCATTACTCCAATGGCCAATAAAAGTACAAAGATGCTCCACCTCCAAGGCCACCTACACATCCTGAACTTGAACCTACAACATTGCATTAGATATCATAGAGATTCTATTAGAAATAGAGAAATATTTTTCTAGTTACTCATGATTGAAAACTGCATAATTTTTTCTTTCCAAAGCTGAAAGAGAATTTCAATGCAAAATATATTCGAAATTTACTTGAATTTTGCAGGTAGCAACACAATCCCCAAATATGATAATGTTCCAAACCAGTAGTTCACACAGTAGATATGAAGGGTTTGAAAAATGATTGAATCTACTTCCAAACCAGTAGTTCACACACAAAATGAAAAGATGTGCTAAAGAGCCTCGGTTTTCCCACAGACACGACATCTGGGTATGGGAATACCCATATGGACTAGGCTGTGACCAACAGGAAGCCCTTGGTAGATAATGCACCAAGAGTTTTGAGTATTTTTGGGCTAAACATGGCATTACCACACGGTCAGAAAACTCTTGCCTTAAGTGACAGAGGAATTGTTGAGATTCCAACATTTGTTAAGCATTTCATACGGCATCACCTTGGAGGAAAGCCATTGATAACCTAAATGGGGTTTGTACTGGAGCATAGGGGTAGCCAAATTCCAGTTCCAATATTTCCACCAATATGGGGGATATTTGAGGCCAATTTTGTGCAAGGCTTACTTAGGAACAACCATTTGAACTTCCCTAAGTAACTCAAAATTTCTAGAGATAAGCCCATACTTAATTTTGAGCTCAGACCAAGGTATTCATGCTCTCGAGTGTTTACCAAAAAGGTTGGCAATGGTGTGTATGACTTTTCTAAAATATCAAATCACTTTAACACAAGGCACCCCAACCAATGGTACTCCATGGAAATTAATAGTTGGAGACCACCACAAGGAATGAGTATCGATAGAAAGCCCATTCCTAAGTTTAATAGATTCATAGACTTTCCATATGTTTTTTTGTAACAAAAGTTTTCACAATGTTAATAGGCACAAAAGCAATGAGAAGGGTGTGAAAAGCAAGCCCCTTCCAAATAGGCCTACCATAAGGGCTACCCACAAATATGTAATGTCTAAACAAGACCTTCCAAGCCTCTTGGCCTTCAATTGCTCAAGGGACCCATATAGTGTGCAATCCCTTGTTTTTGGATGCCAATCAACCCCATCCCTCCAATGTCTTTAGGCCTCCAACATACATGAGTGGAAACTAAAACTTTAGAGAAAATTTGGAACATAAAAAACAAGATAAAGGTTTGGTAAGCCAATATGTCAACTTCTTTTTCACTCTCTACACAACGTAGTTGCACGACTAGCTTGGAGGGCAAAGGGGATATCCAAAAACTTGAACATTTATCTCTATGATATTCACTTATAGTTTTACTTTCGAACCATCATGATTTAGGCCCAAAGGATTGCTGTAGTAATTGGTTTTCTTCCATTAAATACTAGAGACAAAGAAAAGGTAGAAATTTTGGAGACACTCCATAGTGTTGCTGACCTCTTCCTCCTCTTCGAGAATAGAGAGAAAGTGGTCATTAGAAAAATGACAATTGATGAGATGAGAATCATAGGAGTTGAGGAGAGAGTTTCCCTTCACAAGCCCCTTAGAAGCATAATCACTTAAAATATAACTAAACCCCTCAAAGCAGAAAGCATGTAGAAAAAGGGAGCAAGAGGGCATCTTTGCTCGATATATTTCAAGAGACCTGTTATCCCCTGATTTTTCATCTGAGGATAATACACCCAATTTTAGAGATGAGTTGTCAATTAAGATCCTTTCCCTGATTTGACTTGCACATTGAAGATATCAGATGAAGGACATTCTACCATCATTCAAAGTGTTTGAAGACCCCTTCTATGGGTGATCAAATGCTCTGTGTTTATTTTATCTTAGTGATTAGTCAAGGAAACTATGTGATAATTGTAATTGGAGATACTGTCTCGTGTTAATGTAATTGTCATATGTCATGTAATGCTATAAATGACTCCATGGCCAAATAGACAAGGTAGTGTTCTAGCCTAGTGGCACGATGATGTTTTGTATTTCTATGTCATGAAATTATAATCAAAGGGAATATGGTATGTAGAATGTGTCTAGGGTCTAATATCTCATGTCTTAGCAGGTAGGTACAAGTCACCTTTGCACCAAAAAGTCCATTTAATTCAAGGATTAAATATTATTATATTGTGCAAAATATTAAATATTGCAACATATTCATAAGTTTTGCAATAATTATTTGAAAAGTGCCCGTGTACATGAGAATGAGAAAGTGGGTCAATTCAAGTTCAATTAAGTTGAGTAAAGGTCAAGTGTGAATTGAAAGTAGTTACATAACTAGGAGTTCAAGAGTAAGAGTACAAAAGTGATGAAATAAATTGTATGAAGGTTCTTCTCTTCCCCAATTCTTGGGACCACAATGTATTTGTTCTTTTGTAGCATATGTATGCTTTCGCATAAGTAAATGAAATTTGTTTCAAGTGTGCAAGGAATACAATGTTTTTGTTTCTACCTGCACTTTTTCTTGGTAAGTTGTGTGTTACTTGGATTTGATTCATGTTCTTTGCATCAGATGCATGTGGAGGATATTGATCAAAGATTTTAATATTTGAACTTGTTTTCTGTTCACAAATATCTAATATTTTTTCAATGAGAGGGAGAGAGGATCTGCATATATTTTTCTTCAAAATCCCATCATACGAGGGAATTTCCCCTCAAGTGCAAAGGAAATTTACTTGTTCCATGGTGTTTCCCGGATGCATTACGATTCTGATTACAATTGCCACCATGGGACGATTCAATGAAATAAGCAAAGAAATCATGATGACATAAAATATGCTAACAAGGCCAAATTGTTCATTTGATGATGATTTATTGTCAAATAGGTGGTGACACCCTTGAAAATAGTCTAAATCAATTACACAAATCTGGGACCAAATCCTAGGGGCCTTCAACATAGCAATGATGAAAGGTGATCCAATTAGATAGCAAGCCATCTCAAAATTCTCAAAATCAATTTTGATAAACAAATCCTTTTGATGGGAGGTGTGAGCCCACTCCATACCTTCCCAGAGAGAAATAATACTAACAATCGCATGTGTACAATGCAATGTGAATGCTAAATGATATATGTTATTTGATTTAGAGGGATAGTTATTTATTTTGTAGTTGATGTTGATAAGGGGTGTGATTGATTTTGTAAGTGTAGAAATATAGATGAACCACTTCATTTAAAGGTTTTGTCTACATTTAAAACTTGTTACAAATTCGTACATATACATTTGCAAATCTTATATCACGAGTGGTTGTATTTTGTGGAGTAGGTTGTTTGAACTTAACATGTATACATGAAGACTTCCGTACATGTGTAGATTTTATATCATGAGTGGTAGCGTTTTGTGGGAATTATTAATGCAGATTTTTTGAAAGCTATTAGAGAAATGATTCAGTCCCAATCTAAAGATAGGCTTAAGTTTTAACAATCCATGGAATAAGTATTTCCTTTATGGGAAAATTCAAAACTCCAGTTCAAGTACTCTCCTAAACGTGGTCGGAGAACATAAATATCTTGGTCTAGATTTTCACAACAGAAATGGCTGGGAAGCATGGTGTTCGAATAGACTCCAAGGAAGATGGAAGGCACCATATAATCACTACCAGAGGCATAACTCCAAGCTTTGTGAACAATACTAAAATTATGCCATTTCATTTCTAGAGTTGTAAAGCTATGACCATGGGAATAATAACTAATAACAGGTTTTTCACAGATATTATTAACCAATTTGTGCCCCAATATTGAAGTATCAAAACTTAAATTAGACAACAAAAAATTGTAGCTTTGTGACAATTTAAAGAAAAAACACATGTATATACACCCCAAAATTGAACAAGTAATTACACGATATATGTATAAAGACTTGATCATGTAAAGAGAATATAAAAATGTGAGCATAATACGTAAATTCTGAGTTGGATATGTAATGGAGATTTATGTAGAGATAACAATGTCATCTCACTGTAACATGATATACATATGTACATAGACTTCTTATAATTACATGTCAGAAACCCCCATATTATAATTCATTGTTATCACAAATAAATATAATTATAAAACAAATAGATAAATTAATGTTTAATTGCCACAATTCTCATCACAAAAGGATATGAGACCATCACCCCAAAATATAGCCATAAGGATTGTAATAATACAAGCATTAGAGCAATGCATATCAATCATCTATTTTCTCCCTAGCTTGCTGGATTGTAGAACTTATCCCTCAACTTACAACTTCAATTTAATATTTTCCAATTTTTGTTTTGAGTTTTGTGTTAGGCTCCTTTTAGAGATATCAAACATCAACCTTATTTTTCTAAAATGACATAATGAATGGAAAAGTAATCGGTTTAATAACGTTGGCGTGTAAACTAAAAGATAGACATACCATGATTTACAAAAGTAGGCATCATCAACATCTTTGTTTGTTGGTTGTGCTTCTTCACTTTGACTTGTGCTGCCATTGCCAACCGATGGGTTCTTTACCGATTGCAGATTATATACACTGTTCTCCATATCCTTTGAGTGGGATGACCACCAATCATTTTTCAGTAGAAAGAGTCCACCCGTTCTTCTTTTTGATGCATGCCTCCTTGAATATCTTTATAGTGTTGCCAGGTTGGGATTTAACACGATCTCCAACACAACCACTGCTTTGTTCAAAATGCCAATTAATAAGAACTGCTTGGTTGAAAAACATATTCATAAAAATGGGAAACAAGAGTCATTTAGTTCCTATTATTTTTCTCCTTAGATAACCAATACTATAAAATGAAGATAAAATGGAATCACATTGATATAATTCCCTTGTAGGTTAGACTAAAATGTAAGGGTGATTTTTTTATATGGTGATGTTGCAAAGAGGTAAAAGTGATCTAATACAAATAATGAACTGCTACCTATGAAGAATAAAATGTAGCATCATCTTATTTTGGTATTTAAATCAAAGAAGAATACCGGCCCCATGCAAGCACACCAAGCAATAGACAAGAATGTGAATTCCTTACAGTATTATCCAACAAGGGTTACCATTCACAAACACTCCACACTTTGATGTAAAAATTTAGTCTTGTCCAACAAGCCAATGTAGAATTTTCTTGAAGGCTGACGATTCTTGGTGACTCGCATGCTTCGCATTTCAAGAAAATAAAATATTCAATAATAAAGCATTCGTGTATGCCTAAGTCTTCTAGTATTTCATCCTAAAAAAGCAACTGAGGCATAACTTACATACTGTATCATTTGATTAACCACTAAAGACATTTATTTTGGTCTTTGAGAATGGTTACAAGAGCAGAGGAAACCATTGTTTTGAGTGTCAGGCATATCTTTGATCATGTTTCTTTAGGATATGATATTAGGGGCGCTATACAAAAATTTAGAAGTGTCGAGAGACACAAAGCTAACATAGTATTTTTATGGCCAGACATGGAATAAAAATGAAAGGCTAATTAACTGTGCTTTATCTTTAAGTGTGAAGCTATAGCAATGAAGAGAACATGGGATCATGTGAATAGAGAAGTTTAAGCCCCAACAGGATCAACAAGCATTGCATAGAAAGGAAGTCCAAGGAGCGGCGTTGGAAAATTAACTGTCCTTGACGCGAGAGAGGCACCATAACAAGCTAGCCGCGGCCATATAATCTTGTTTGAAGCTGGTTTGAGGCTTCCATGTGGGGTTTGAGGCTAAAAGAAATTATAGAAACCATTTATCCAAGAAATTAGATTGATGATTTGGCACCAAGGGCACACATTTGTACTTCAAAACAGTATGTTCACGTACTTACAAGGATAAGCATTTAACATAAATGGAGAAGCATTAAAGAGAAAAACAATGACTAAACACTACCAAGTAACATCAATTTGAAAATCCTATGCTGACTGGAATGTCTACCGCCTTTTCTCGGTCACAAATGTTTCCAAAACTGAGATGCTTATAGCAAATGACACGAGATCTTTGGTGGAAGTGTTGATCATTGATGTAGATATGGACTCTCCCCAGCCTGAAAAGGTGGGCTAGTTGTTTAATTGTTAATGTTTTGTACTTATGCATATCCTAAGTTTTGGGAATGCTATGGACTCTACAGCGGCTGGTTGTTTAATTGTTAATGTTTTGTGCTTATATATATCCTGAGTTTTGGGAATGCTCATTTGAGAGACCCTATTTCCTCCATGTTATAAAAGTTGGGAAAACATATATCCTAAAGATTTAGATTACAGCTGCAATAGAAAAATTTCACAAAGGCAGATCCTCTCTAATGCAGTAACAATTTTGCAATTTTAAACAGTGAAAAACTGTGAATGAGAAGAAGTAATTATTGTAGAATATGCAAAAATTCTTGCATGATAACATCAATAAAAATTCTCTCACATCAGAAAACCAGTGAGAAAAACTTGCTAACCTTCAAGATAATTCCACTGCCAAACCACACACATCACACCTTCAAACTGTCAAGGTCAATGATGTTGGGTTTGGACTTGAAATGTTCTAGGAAGTTGCCAACCTGTAGACTAGAAAAAACAAGCCTCAAAAATCAAGAAAATTGACTGGAAATACCATCACATAAAAGATATAACATAACAGCTTTATACTTTTACCTTCTTGAACTCGGGGCCCAAATCAATGGATGGATTTGCAGGGTTGACCCTTGCAGGATTTCGAATGACAAAACCATCTTCCAGAGTGTAAAGATCCGACTGTAGAAATATTATTGACAGAAATAAGAACTTTTCATGGGATTACTGCAAAGAAATATAGTATGGTGTTAACAAAATGATACTCTATATTCAACCTAAACGAGAAGTAGACTTGAAGTTTATTTTATTGGAAGAAAGTGGGATCTTGGAACATTGTCATCGATTGCATGATAAAAAAATAGTGTCAGGGAGCAATCAAAGTCAGTTTATCTGGCAAGAACAACAACTCATCAAAATGAATCTGATCAATGCAATAATCTTCTGCCACAATGCATATACCCTTATAGCAGCACCTTGCACCATGTCAAGCTGAAGCACCTTTATGCCATCTACTTCCTGAATAATGAGGAAACAATCCATGAATGCTAATATCATTTTCCAGAGGTTGGATAACTTACAGACACATTCAAAAAGAACAAGCTTATTTCAGAATGCCAAAGAGGCTATGCATTACCTTTGGATTTGGAATTATCTCCATTTTAAGAGCATCGGCCTCCACAAGCCTTTTAATGGCCTTCAAGTTCACCCACCTGCATAGTTTGAATGGTCAACATAAGAGAGACTCCAAACCACTTACGATTCATAGTAAAATATGGAACACATTTAACTTACAAGTTATTGGTATTGAAGATTTTGAACTTCTCAATTGACTTGAACTCGCCAACCTGAATCATAAAATCACAAAGCACGGAAAAGCATATCAATATGCCTAAAAACTATGCAAAAACTGGTATTATCTTAATTGAAACTTCAAGCCACCAGAAATATGTGAATATGCTCAATGTCATTTAACTTACACATTCTTCTGGAACCTGTGCAATCTCCAAAAGCTGGACTCAGACAATATTACATTACAAAATGTCAGTCATCTCAGGCATCTCTATAAGATAAGTCATCAAATAATTTCACGGGCCAACTAATATATCCATGTAACTGTATAGGATGCCAAATTCTTTGTCAGCAGTATAAGATTAAAAAAATAGATTCCTACGAAGTTAATTTGGAAGGTGTCGCCACTTCTTGAAAGCCATTTCAGGAGTGAACCCTCAATTACAGTTTCAGAAAACAGACTTCCATAGTTGACAAATACAAACCATTGTTATGTTATTTGCATTCATTCACCCAAGGGATGCAACTCAGTGGTGGGCAATTGGCTTACACTTTGTTGGGTCATATTGGCCCCCCAGTTAATTTGGCACCTAGGGGATGGCCGCAACCATTCATTTACCAATCAAAAAAATAGAAAAATCCCTTCATTCAAGTTGAGAGTCTACAATAGATCTTTGTTGTTGGCCATACTTGTTTAACTTTTAAATAATCAATAATTACCATAGGTGAGGACTGTGTATGGATAACAATGAATTTCTTTATTATTAAACTTAACAAAATTTTCCTTTTTGCCCCCTACAATCTCACCTTTTTTTTCCAGCTGCTCTGCAATGGATCAACTCTGGCTACCACACTTCACCTTTAAGGGTCATCACTGAGAAATGGCATTTGATACTCCAATTTTAGATAATTAGCTGAAGATTATTTTCATTATTTAGATAGAGAATATGCTAAAGGAAATAAAAGACTTGTTGGGAAGAGATTATGTGGCCCATGTCATGCGTATCAAAGTCAATTTTGAGGTAGCCTCTTTGTCTGTGGATAACATACTCCAGATTTGAATAAGTTGCGTACCAGGGCTATTGAAGTCTCACTGATCAGGGAAGAGCATTTGGTTGGGTTGTATAATATACTAAATAATAACTATGCAACTATATTCATATTTCTGAATGTATGAAACAAGGGGATTTTGTCTACCCAAAACATAGATATCTTCTAGAGGTGATGCATGCAGCCATTCATCCAACTTGAGGCCATTGTAAGGTGATTTGCCTCCTACATTCCATGTCGCCACAAATACCCTGTAACCCAAAAGCTTGAAGTTAACTTCTAGGTTGCCATTTAGCAAGAAAAATGGTTTGAAACAATAGTCCAAATTTTAGGAAATTTAATGATAGCTTGGTTCGGGTACAACAAATTTTAGATTTTAGATTATTATGGGGAGGCGGCCATGAGATTTGGCCGAGAGTAGTTACAGTTAAGAACAGAATAAGATGGTGCTTTCCCTACAAAAAGGTTGAATAAGGGGTGCATAAAGGGAAAAGGAGTCCAAAGAACGTTATAGTTTAGAACAGAATAAGATGGCGCTTTCCCTACAAAAGGGTCGAAGAAGGGGTGCATAAAGGGAAAAGGGGTCTAGAGAATGGGAACTGTGCTAAATAGAGATATCATTAATAGCTCCTCATTTTACTATATACAAATTGATTAATCTGGCTCTGTATCTGTACCTGGAGTGGGTTCAATGGTCTTTGAGAGGAAACTACTGCATGTGATGTTTTCTTTGTTGTATGCAGAAGAAGAAGAAGATTAAGGATTAGGTTGCACTTCATTTAGGTGAATTTTCTATTTGTATTGATTTTTCTTTTTACATTTACGAGCACCACATATACCTTGTAACCTTTATAAACATAGCAATTTAACCCACATAAAATCCAACCATATCTTTCCTATGGATCTAGATTACAACCCAAAATATAGTCTTGAGTTATAGAATAGCCGTGAACCGGGGCAACAAAGAGGAGGACATCAATGGCTATGGGGTCGGGAGTTTGAAGCATATTTGGAGATTCATGTGAATGTGAGAGTCTTTCGGGAGTGGATCAAGTGGGTCATAAAGTAAGAGGTCTAAGATCCAACCACTGCAAGTCCATGATTATGTTTCTTGCTGCTGTAAATCCAACTAATTCTCCCAACTCGATCCTTAGGTATGTAAATGAACATCCTACCAAATGGATCGAGAGTCACATTACCATCAACATTATTGAGAAAAGGAGGTTGAAATAAATTACCTGCAACAGGAATCTCGACTGCAAATTCCGTGTAGCAGAAGACAAGAAGCATGACAGATCGCCCAGAAAATACATTGTCGGCAGCCATTCCTATCGTTCTGTAAAACAATTATATATTTATGCATCCACCGTCGCGAGCCGCTGAAAAATCTAGGGCGTGAATATAAAAACGTGTAAACGCACGTAAAATTTAATCGTATGCGAAAAACGTTAAAATAGTCATCAAAATAAATCCGTGGTATGAGCAGCGAGAAAAGGATTTTCCCATAGGGGAAACACCTTCAACGTGATTATCAAGAAAGTGTCTACCTTTAATGAATCATGATTTTTAAGAAAAACCTAATGGGAAGAAAATGTTTGATCTTGGGGAAAAATAGTTTGTAATGGGTAAGAGACATTGAGAAGGGTGATAGGCATTAGTAACAAGTTCAAGATCTCTAGTTTTTGGGGTAAACTTAATGTTGCCCCTATTAAAGGGCTTAGCTTGAGTTGATTTGTAACGCGCTTCAAGGTAGACTTTATGCAAATCTGGTCCAACAAAATCTATGGGGTATGATGAATTTTATAAGGAAAAACATCAACCCTTTGGTGTTTTATCATGAGCCATATGATTGACTACATCCTGAACCTCATCAATGGAGAGTGGACATTCTGTTGAACATTTTAACCTTGCACGATATGAATTAATGCATATTTGAAGAGAAACTTCTCTCTCACCATTAAAATCTTGAGCTTGAAAGCCCTGTTTGTAGTGACTTGCAAAATCTTGAAAGATATCAAGGAGACTAGCAAGACAGTCTCCACCTTCCTAAAGCACCTTGATTTGAGAAGCGAAGTGCCTAGCTATGAGCTATTACAAAAATTCCTTGGAGTAACTATCTCTAAGACAATGGATTCTAGCTCAAATTTTAGCTCCACGAGCTTGATGAAATTCCATCATATTAATCTGGTGGTATAGTCTGATAGTTTCTAATTGTAGGAATTCATTCAAGGGTCAAAGCTCCACCTCCTAAGAAATCCTGTTGAGCTCTATGAAGAAGACCAACTACTTTCCAAAAACACTGAGGAAGGAACAACATCCTCCTACCACCCAATCCATCCCCTATCAATAGAAGGATGCAGGGCTCATTTCAGCCCCCTCAAATATGCATAAGGGTGTTCTCATGTTTAGAATGAGAAGGATTTAAATAGGATTGACTTATGAAGACTTTGGGAAGAGGTGTAGTCCACTCAATGCCAATCTTGATGGGATGATTGTTAAAGATAAGAACATTAAAAATTACAATATTAGAAATTAGAGATTAGAGACAACACTAATCAACATATCAAAACAATGTGAGAAAGAAAGAGTATCATGCTCAACTAGATTGAACACTCTTCATTAATGAGTGAATAATACAACGAGATGATAGTTTGAAGTGTTAAAAATATCTATTTCACTATAAAAAAATAGTTAGTATAAATAAAAACTAGGACACATTCTAGACTAATATCAATATATTCCTATCTCGCTTTGCATATATTCATGAGAGTTGAATATATAGCATGCAAAGCTGCACCATACTAACATAAAAAAATATCTTGATTAGCCTCTGCAAAGTTCAAAAATATGCCTTTGTATCAATAGTGCAGGTCTCCTCCATAGTTGTAGGAATGCATTTACACTTTGTTGATGTGGCACAATTTGTATGCCAAATATCCTACTTCATCATACAAAAATATTCATGTCAAAAAGGCCATGTTTGACATAACGAGAAAACAAATGGATTTACAATTTGTATTCACTTAAAAGTTACTCTCCCACTAGTCCTTAAATGTACAATAAGAGTCCTAAGTTTAACAATAATTTTTGATCTCACGTGTATTTCAATTAATTAAACATCATCCTTACATATTGAAGCATTCAAATTCATATAAGGATTATCTCAAATGAAATATTATAGAGAGTGACTTCCCTAACATTGTGGTGAAAAAAACAAAAATTGAAACAAATTAGAAATTTGTTTGAGTTACTTCAAGTTTTCAGTCTTGAATTAGATAAGGCATTACATACTTTCACAGCATCCAAGTTATCCTTAACATTGTGTACCCTCACAATGTCAGCCCCTCCCAAAACCCCAACTATCAAAAGTAATTGTCACGGGGTCTCGTTCATCGGACTTTTACACGACCATAAATCTTTCCCAAAAATCTTTTACAAGAGGGTCCAATCAAGATAGGCCCATGAGAAGCAGCCACACTAGTGGCTGCAAATCCCTACCAAAAACTCATAAACCCCCAAGAAGTTACAAGTTACGAGTAAGCAGTTTTGGAAAAACCAAGACCAGGATCTATTATGATTCTCCACGCAGGAATACCAAATGACTCTGCATTCTTTATCTTTAAGCATAACTCATTAGTGAATTCTTCACAAACATCGCCGTAAGTTGTATTCTTGTCATTCTACATTTTTATGGGTCACCTCATATGTGCATTAAGATGTAAGGTACTCCGAGATCTACAATCGTAGAAAACATATTTAGATCTAAACGACCTCTAGATACATCATTCATAACATGAACTCTATTCTTTATAGCCTCATATGTAACTTTCACATCAAAATTATCCTGAGATAGGATTTTATCTAGAGCTTTAGGAATTTGTGTCACTACTTCAAAAGCTGGAAAAATCTAAGACAACTCCTCCTCTATTGAGATCTTATTTGCCCCATGTCTTGTTGATTGTGATCAATATCGATTATATCCGCACCTTCGAAATCATCAATCTAACCCGTGTCACTACATCCTCTATAGAAACATAATGTCCTCCATCTCTAAAGCTATCCTGGGTGTCAAATTTAACAAACCCATGACATGAGTTCTTTTGGACCAATCCAAAAGCTTATTCCTAATGGGAAAAACTCTTTCCATTCCCTCTCTTCCAATAAAATGTTCGCCTCCAAGATTTTCCCATGCCTCAAACATGTTACCTCCTCTTCTTGACAAAGTGTGCTAACAAGCAACAATATCATCTTTGGCTTCCAATCTAAGAAGGTTGACAAGAGTAGCAAGAACAAAATCTCTCTCCCAAACATTTTGATGGGGTATTCTAAGAGTGTTGGATGCTGACATTGAGCCTTTCATAGAATATAATGTCTAAATCATTGGCCAAGGTCCATATCTAATGCCCTTAGTCCAACCCAAATCCTTCTCAATTTCCGTCAGAGCACTCAACAAAGCATGGGAACCAAGTTTTGTGATTTCCCTTACTACAAAATTGAGGAAGAAAGGTTGATTGGTCACATATGCAGGTGTTGTCTCATACAACTAAGCATGGGCCCTAACTTTAATCCCAACTTTTTTCATCATGTCCACAACTCTGTTAAAATTTTCAACTTTGTTACCAACATTACTGCCCAAAGAAATCACTACTTCCTCCTCTAGGGAATGAAATTCAATGAAAGAATCAGAGGATGATGTCTTTGTAGAGTAATAGAAGAGATGCCCAATTACTGTAAAATGAACATGCAAAAACACATGTATCAATAGAAATCCTGCAAGTCTTTTATTTTCTCAATTTTCTTGGTTAAGGACAATTTTTGGAGGCATTAAAATGGAACACCTAAATTTTTTTTATTCGCTTGGTTTAGAATAGTTTCCAAAATCTATTTAATGTAGAGCCTACAATTCTTTGCAGTCTTTGTCTCACAAGCTTTGTAAGTTTGGGGCCAAATTTGGAACACAAGGTTGACACCGCTCTCACCATTGATGACAGAGTGGTTTATACACTCACTATGTCCTTCACCACCCATAGCTCTCAGAGTGGTGAAAGTTTCCTCACCTTGTTCTTTCCATTTGTCCTCCCAAATAGGTGCCAGATGAAGATATCCAAAAGGGAAACAAATAATGGGTGGGATTGAGTCATTAAATATTGAATAGAGGAACTTACTAGGAAGGGATCCCAAATGACCGATTCCTCCCAATACATGTGTGAATTTCTTGTATAATCCATGTGTGAATCTATTGTACAATAAATTGGCATAGGTTCCATTCCTCATATCATTATGGTTTTCACCAAACCCACTTGAAATTCTCCCGATATCGAGCATCCAGAGATTATCTTGATTGAAAGTGCGGTTGCGGAATAATGTTAATGCGTAGAAAAAAATATTGGGAAGGAGCAGATATGTGGTAAGTAGATCTAATAGTAAGAGTGTGTTTGGAAGGTTTGTAATGATTGTAGGCTTTGGTTCTTAATTTTTTAGGTAATTATGATATTTTAGGGGAAGGAAATTCTAATTTAAATGTATATTTACTTTCATTTCTAATTTTAAAGCGTATATGTGGTTGTATTCTATTGTCTATTTTGACCCCTATTTAACATGTAAATATAATGTTTAATAACTTACAAATTATTTAATTTATAAATATATTGTTTATGGTGATATTCAATTTCATAATAATAATTTTTCTAGTTATTTAAAAATTTAATTATAAAAAGTATATTAGTATACAACAAAATACCATCGTAAAATTACTAAAAATTTATTTGTCCTTTGAGTTCAAAGAAGCTTCAAAAACTACATGAGAAGCTCTAAATGGCCATTCACATTCATGTAAAATACATCACAAGTACAATTAAAGAGGTCAGTTTGTCCATGTGACATGAAAAAACAAAAGGTTGGTACTTAGACCATGAGTTGATCCTTTGTTCCTTCTCTTGTGCCCATAAAAAGTATGAAACCACCCAATGTAGCTTGGTTCATTAATTAGACATCGACAACAATAATGTTAAACACATTCGTAACCTCTACAACTATTAGACAAATCACAATCATAATCGCATTTTAAGCATGTTAATGGTCATCACAAATGGAAATCCCAACTATTGAACAAAAATATTGTTAAGGGTTTTCTTCAATTTTTTGAGGCCTTCTTGCAACTCAACTATCTCCTAAACACAAAACTCCATGCATGATGTGAGTAAAATTGCAATCATTGTCTTTGAAAAAATTGTCCATATGTAAGGGTGTGTCTTGATAGTGAGCAAATTGAATCATTCTAGTGAAAACTACAAGTTTTTTGATGCATCATTAAATCATCGAGTGGATGGTCCCTACGGTGATAAAAATGTTTATTGTCTCCTTTCATACAACAACATTTTAAATTGTGGGAATTTAACATATGGGGATAGTGAGGATGGTGTTGAGGCAAGGATGAAATATGATGAGATTAACAATAAGGTGTGTCGGAAAAGGGTACTTGATAGGGTTGTGAAAGGCAACATGATTATCTATTCATAGTGCAGCCATAAACAAACAAGTAGTGAAGACAATAAAAGTGCATAACATACTAGAAAAATGTGTACGTTGAATATGCATCAATCATAAACCATCATATTCAATCTCAACATCATCATTGTTGATATAATCACGCCATTAATATCCATGTGTTTCGTAATTCATTTATAGATCAAAACATCAATATGTGAGAAAATATTGTGTCACGTTATAGGATTTTTCTTTTACAAAACATCATTAGCATCCTAAAACATCATTAGTAAACAAAGCTTAGTTTAGTACTAAAAATATGGTTATGGGCACTTGGCAATATCACTTTAACATTTATTCTAACATTATTCCATCTACCTATTTTTTTACTAGCTTAAAGTCTTTTTCTCGATCATATGGGCTAGAGGAGTGTTTCATATTCTCTTCCTAGGATCGAGGAGCATTGCATATTGTCTATTACCCTAATTCCATTAGGTCATGGCTATTCTTCAGCTTAGCACTTCAAGAATCATTGCACACTTTACAAAAACACATCTATAGACTATCATGTGTATCAAAACTAATTTCAAATTTAACCTTAACAGGTTCGTAGGCATAGGAAAGGATCAATTGACGAACATGTCCACATCTATGAACTTGTTCCATGTACTTGCAATGATCATATTTTCAAATGCATATTTTAGCTTGGTTGACATAATGGTACTTTTGGGTCAGTTGAGCGGGAAATATTTTAAATACTCACCTAGATAAACACATTTACCCTAACTCATTAGGGGCATTTAGGGATCCCAATTCAAAGGAACACTCTAAAAAGGGCATAAATAAAGCACTAAAATCACCCATTCCTTATAACACAACTACAACAAAGCTATTCAAATTCTGAATACATCTCTATTGTCTCCCTAAATCACAAATCCATGTATTGGCCTAGTTGAGAGATCCATATTGTTTACATTATTTATTCTTCTCCATCTCATCATAGGATTGGGAGAACTACATGTGGCTTGATCCTTCTTCAAAGTCTTGGTACACAGTGTAGTGCTCATCACATCAACGAAGATATGGTGGGGTCAATCTAGCGATAAATTGTGATTAATCCATTTTGAGGCCAACAAGTAAGGAGAAACAATATCCAAATAGATCATTATCATCACACTAATCCAGATATAAGAAATAGGTCTAAAGACATGGGAAAACCATATCCTAGAGAAAAATTTCATGTCATAACAAAAAGGGACACATTTGTAGCCCCTTAGATATGTTCATCCACAACTTGTCCTCAATTAGATGAACTTGTCTTGCACATACTTTTGTTCCCCAATTTTTACATACAACTTGATGACATTCTACCCATATTTTATACTTGATTTCAACACACTATCACCCAAGTTGATTCTAGTGCACAATGGTGTCTTTCTAACCTTTAAACTCCAATTATCCTTTTATTGATAAATATATAACATATCTTATGGCATAATACATTTACATGATTTAGGAAATTTACTATTATTTTCTTGTTTTTTGAATTTTATTTATGTTTACACCCTAATTAAATCTATGTTATGGAGGTGCACCACAATAAATAAGATGCAAGAATTATAAGAGGTGATTATTTTGATCAATTAACTTATAACATTAAACACTCATAATAAAAATAATGTTTTTATACTTATAACGATTGATAAAACAATAAGAAAATTCTCAAATACACATGAGGAGAAAAACATAGTTATACAAGTCATAATAGAGAGGATTTGGGGGTGTAGAACAATAAAACAGGAATATCAAAGACTGTAATGCTTTGGTGCAAGTTATAGAACTACAAACTTGGTAGGACGGGACCATACAACTATTATACGGTCCAATGTGGAACCATATGGTCATGACTAGGATTTTTATTGTCTCAAACCATTTGATAGCTTGGGTCTAAATCTTCCTATGTGCTCCACTTTCCTAGAAATGGCCTTCATTATATGTCTCTCTTACTCACATAACTTTAGGATGACTTGTAATCACCTACAACAAATTAGAAACCTTATAAACCAATATAACCCTTCATCGAGCATTAAAAACAAAAAGGAGAAAATATAAGTGTGGTTAGGTTGGACTACCCTTGGCGGTTAGACTCCCAGTTATTGAACCAATCCAAGTATTGCATTGCATTCCCTCATTGTGGGATCAAGCGACATGTAGTTATCCTAACTTCTTTTGCAAGTGTGAACAACTAATCAACTCCCTAGGGGTTCCCTCGTGTCTTTTAACACCAAGATAACAAGATAATTATATAGTATAAAATGTACCCAATGTGGTAGTAGTGTGATTTGGTGTGACTCAGCTATGTGATCTAACCCTTTGTTCCTTAAAATACTTAAACAATGCGTGTGTAGACAAAAAATCTATGCAGTTGGGTACATTTCTAGGTCCTAAAGCATAATTATGTATACATGATTCCTAAGCAAGAAAACTAGTGGTTGACAACTCATTTTGGCCTTTTGGTAGCTTTATCTTGCACTTTATTGGCTTTACACATCTTACAGTTTTGTCGGCATTTGACTGATTTACCTTTTGATGGCCTTAGACACTAGCACCTAGTTAGGAAAGAAGCGTCCAAGCATTCTTGTCCCTCTTAGGCACTCATGTCCCTCTTTTTATTCTTCTTAATCTTTTGGGTTATTTTCACTTCTTGGTCACCTTTCAACACTTTAGGTCGACCTTTCAGTTGTCAATTATGAAATTCAAACAAGTGAATCATATATATGCTTAGTTACTTCTTCTAAATAATGGGCCAAGCACTATAAGCATTATCTATCACCACCTAAGCTGCACAAAGGAACAAGAGCACTACAAATTACATATCTAGCACATCCATACAAGGGTCAAGGGCTACATTGATGTTCATACATTGCATAGGAGGGGAGTTTATTATATTCCATCACACACATTTTGTATACTTGGGATGAATATATATATATATATATATATATATATATATATATATCTTCGCTATCATTGTGCAACTTGCACAAGGGAAACCTAGGACACACACACACACACACACACACACACACACACACACACACACACACACACACACACACGCACGCACGCGCATGTGTGAGAAGAACTACATGGAGTCTGAGGATCAGTCATAAGTTCACTCTTTGGGTGACCATTGGGGTCATTCCCACTCCCCATTATGCATCTTTTTTATTATATTTGATGTGGTTTGTGGGCATGTGCAACTAGTCATTTTTTTTGCAGGTTACAAGTGCAATTGATGATCCAATAGAAAAATTGGAGTGACAAAGAGTGAGAAACATCGAAGACCTTTCAACCCAGAAGAGACAAAATTCTAATCATTTGAGGATACACATGCACCCATATAATTTGTTAGCACCTGGGGCACTCCTGCCCTCTTGCGGGCACTTGTCCTGTACATTATTGGGTTTTGAACCCTCAATGAGCCATTTTGACATTGTTTCCATCCTATTCTAGCATATATACAATCTCGATCACTCCCAGGTTGAACAAAATCAACTAAGTCATCATCCCTCTCATTTGCTTAGGGTTTTACATCTTTGAATGCTTAGTGTTGGTATATTGTTGTACTTAATCATCTGAATATCATTTGTTACCGTAAGCTACTCTAAAATAAGGTTTAATTCAAATTAGATTAAATCATTTGGTGAACCCCACATCTCCTCGAACATTATTCTTATCTTCTTCCATGGCTGAGACTCATAACCTCTTTACCGATATAGATCTTCATGATCTTTATGCTCATCTTGCTGAAAACCCTCAAGACCTAGATCTCTTATTATTCATTGATCATGATGAGGCCTAGCGGTTAGCAGAGCTCAACACTCTGGTCTCTAATTATAATTTTGTTCCTATTGTGACACTTCTACCTCCTTCCACCACTATCCTCTTCATGTACTCATGACCTCGTTGTACCATGATTTGCAAACCCAAATTCATCAGTTATAACAAGCCTCTTAATCCTCCTCTCCATCTCTAGATTCCTCACTCCTCCTTCATAGCCCTTTTTCACCCACTATCTCTTCTTATCCACTACCTCTTAATTTCATTACACCTAAGTTTCCTATCTTTAATGGCCATGGCGACCCTCAGGAGCACCTTCGCTCCTTTCACATTTCATGTCTTGACTATGTCGATGACCTTACACTATTGGAAAAATTGTTTCCTCGAAGCTTATATGAATATGTTATGTGATGGTTCTATCATCTACCTATCCATTTGGTAACATCTTTGACATCTTTAGCTAAGGCATTTCTTGCTCATTTTTCTATGAATATCAGCACTAAGATATCCTATGCACAACTAACTAAATTCAAACAAGGATCTAATTGATTTAATAAAAATAGCTATTAAATTTGATTTCAGAGTAACTAACAATGTACAATATAATAAAACACAATAAAATACAAATGATAAGTATTCAAAAACAAACAAAACTATAAGAAAATTGAAGAGACGGGTGACTTAGTTTATTTTTGAATGAACAAGAAGTGATCTGGGTAGGTGTGAATGCTGAACAAATTATAAATAGGGTCATCACTGCTTACTATGTAGAATTAGAGCCAGACAGGGGCACCCACGGGAGGGAAGAGATGTTTGGGCGTTAGTGAATAGATTTGGGTGGTGGAGACTATGCAAATCTTTGGGATCTATTTCATTTTTAGGTCTAAAGGTTGTTAATTTAATCTCGTTTTTGTCATATCAAATTCATTGATAGGGTTTTGAAAATATCGTGCTTACAATAAAAACACTAACTACCTTTACAAGCTCATAAACACATTAAATATGAATGAAATATGTAAAATATGAAGTTGGATGACCCCAACGCTCACTCGAAGAGTGAACTTATTACTGAGCATTGCAATATATTTCAGACTCTATGTAGTTATGTGTGTTTGTGTGTGAAATAGTGTCCTTAGGGTACCCTCATGCCAATGACACCATATAGCCAGCTATATCTAGATAAGATGTAAATGTGTGGTATGAAATTCAACACCACCCCTTCTGCGCAGTGTATGCATCCTAAAAATATAGTCCCTTTAATAGTAGTGATAGTATGTAGATGTGATCGCCCCATAGAATTGCCACCAAAATAATAGTGTGTATGTTTTATATATATATGGATCTCTTGATTGAATTTTGACACTAGTGACACGAAGGCCGAATATGAGCATGGGATAAAGAAAAAAGGGAGAAAAGGCTTACCACAAATGTCAAAATGTGTAAAAAGAACAAAAGAGGACAGAGCGCCTAGAATAGACACAAGTGCTTGGGTGCTAGTGTCCAAAGTGGGTGCTTTGGTGTCACGGGATAAATAACAATAGATGTTAAAAGACCAATAGATGTGACAAGAATGGGTGTTGGTGTCACGGGAAAGTGGGTCAATTCAAGTTCGAGTTAAGTGGACTAAATGTCAAGTTTGAATTTAAAGCAATTATGTAACTAGTAGTTCGAGTGTAAGAGTAAAAAATTGATGAAATCAATTATATGAAGGTTCTTAAATCTTCCCCAATTATTGAGAAATTGGGTCAAAACAAGTTCGATTAAGTTGAGTAAAGGTCAAGTGTGAATTGAAAGTAGTTATATAACTAGTAGTTCAAGTGTGAGAGTACAAAAGCAATAAAATCAATTGTATGAAGGTTCTTCTCTTCCCCAATTCTTGGGACCACAAATTCTTTGTTCTTTTGTACCATATGTATGCTTTCACATAAGGAATGGAAATTTATTTCAAGTATGCAAGGAATATAATGTTTTTGTTTCTACCTACACTTCTTTCTTGGTAAGTTGTGTGTTCCTTATATTTGATTAATGTTTCTGCATCATATGCATGTGGAGGCTATTAATAGCCTTTTAAGCTTTTGATATTTGAACTTGTTTTCTATTCACAAATATCTAATATTTGTTCAATGAGAGGGAGAGAGGATATATATATATATATATATATATATATATATATATTCTTCATTTTTGGGTTTCTTGGGCATTTTTTCGTGTTTGCTCCATAAAGGGTTCTCTATTCTTTCCTCATTTTCCTTTTCTTTTTATGTTGTTTGTTTTGTGTTTTCAAGTTAAAAGTGCTAAAAACACAAAAATCCCCATTATATGAGGGAATTTTGTCAAATGCAAAGGAAAATTATTTATTCCATGGTGTTATTCCTAGATCTCGTTATAGTTATTGTCTCCATCCAATTGACGATTCAATGAAATAAACAAAGAAATCACGACAACATAAAATATGCTAACAAGGAAAAATGTTCATTTCATTGATTTATCGTTATATAGGTGGTGGCACCCTTGAAAATAGTCTAAATAAATTACACAAATCTAGGACCAAATCCTAGGGGCCTTCAACATAACAATGATGAAAGGTCATCTAATTAGATAGCAAGCCATCTTAATATTTTGAAAATCAACTTTGACAAACAAATCCTTTTGATGGGAGGTGTGAGCCCACTCCATACCTTCTAAGAGAGGAATAATATTATCAATAAAGTATATACCTTTGATGAATCATGTTTGTTTAGGCCAAAATTTAATGGGAAGAAAATATTTGATCCAGGGAAAATATTTCTTAATGAGTAAGAGACATTAAGAAGGGTGATAGGCACTAGTAATGAGTTCAATATTTCCTACTTTAGGGATAAAATTAATGTTTCCCTATTAAAGGGCTCAACTTGAGTTTATCTATAGGGCTTCAAGGTAGACTCTATACAAATCCAGTCTAAAAATCTAGGGGTACGATGACTCGTTATAAGGAAAACCATCAACCCTTGGTGTTTTATCATGAGCCATATGATTGACTCCATCTTGAAGCTCATCAATGGAGAGTGGCCTATCAAAGGCTTCTGTTGAACATTTTAACCTCACACGACATGAATTAATGCATATTTTAAGATCAACTTCTCTCTCACCATTATAAGATTGAGATTGAAAGCCCTGTTTGTAGTGACTTGGAAAAGCTTGAAGTATATCGGGTAGACTAGTAAGCAGTCTCCACCTTCCTCAAACACCTTGATTTGAGAAAATGAGTACCTAGCTCGAGTTGTATTAAAAATTCCTTGGATTAACTATTTCTAAGATAATAGATTCTAGCTCGAATTTGAGCTCTATGAGTTTAATGAAATTCCATCATCTTATTTTAGGGGTATAGTCCGATAGTTTCCAATTGTAGGAATTCATTTAAGGGTAAAAATCCACCTCATAAGAAACCTTGTTGAGCTCTCGATAGTGGATCCATTAGCACTTCTTTTTTAGAAGACCAACTACCTTCCAAAACAATGACGAAGGTGACAATTTGAATAACAACAACCTCCTACCACCCAATTGAGCCTTTATCGGCAACATGATGTGGGGATCATTTCAGCCCTCTCAAATATGCATAAGGGTGTTCTCATGTTTCATATGAGAAGGGTTTAAATAGAAATGGCTTATGAAGACTCTCGCGGGAGGTACACTCCACTCAATGCTAATCTTGATGCATTGATGGTTAAAGATAAAAACATTAAAAATTAAAATATTAGAAAATAGAGATTAGAGACAACACTAATCAACATATCAAAAAAATGTGTGAAATAAAGATTATCTGCTCAAACAAATTGAACGCTCTTCATTAATGAGTGAATAATAAACGGATGATAGTTTGAAGTGTAAAAAATATCTATTTCACTATAAAAAATAGTTAGTATAACTCAAAACTAGGACACATTCCAGACTAAAATCAATATATGCTTATCTACTTTGCAGATATTCATGGGAGTTGAATATCTAGCATGCAAAATACATCATAAAAGCATAGAAAATATCTTGATTAGCCTTTACAAAGTTCAAAAAATTTGCACCATATCAATAGTGCAGGTCTCATCCATAGCTGTAGGAATGTATTTACACTATTGATGTGGCACAATTTGTATGTTAGACATCCTACTTCATCATACAATAAATATTGATGCCCAAAAAGGCCATGTTTGACATAGTAGAAAAAAATGAATTTATAACATGTATTCACTTAAAATTTACTCTCCCACTAGTTCTTAAATGTAGAACAAGATTCCTAAGATTCCTACATTATAGTCTAGAGAACGGGAACTATGCTAAACAAAGATCTCATTAATAGCTCCTTATTCTACTATATAAAAATTGATTAGTATAGATCCGTATCTATACCTGGAGTGGGTTCAATGGTATTTGAGAGGAAACTATTGCATGTGATGTTTTCTTTGTTGTATGCAGAAGAAGAAGAAGGTTGAGGATTGGGTTGCGCTTCATTTGGGTGAATTTTCTAGTTGTGTTGATTTTGCTTTTCTATTTCGAGCACTGTGCACCTTGTAACCTTTATAACCATAGCCATTTAACCCATAGAAAATCCAACCATATCTCACCTATGGATCTGGATCGCAACCCAAAATACAGTCTTGAGTTGCAGATCAATTGTGAATCAGGGTAGTGAAGAGGAGGACCACAACAACTATGGGGTCTAGGAGTTTGAAGCTTGACTAAAGATTCATGTAAATGTGAGAGTTGTCGGGAGTGGTTCAAGAGGGTCGTAAAGTAAGAGGTCCAGGATCCAGCAACCGCAAGTCCAGGATTATGTTTCTTGCTGCTATAAATCGGCCAATTCTCCCATCTTGATCCTTAGGTATGCAAATGAACCTCCTGCCAAAAGGATCAGAGCTGTTACCATCAACATTATTGAAAAAAGAAGGTTGAAATAAATTTCCTGCAATAGGAATCTTGACTACAAATTCTGTGTAACAAAAGATAGGAAGCATGATAGATCACCTAGAAAATACATTGTTGGCACCCATTCCTATCATTCAAAAAAATTATATATTTATGCATCCACCGTCACGAGCCGCTAAAAAATATAGGGTGTGAATATAAAAACATGTAACCGCACGTAAAATTTAATCGTATGTAGAAAACGTTAAAATAGCCCTCAAAATAAAGCCGGTGGCATGAACAATGAAAAGGATTTTCCCATAGGGGAAACACCTTGAGCGTGATTATCAAGAAAGTGTCTATCTTCAATGAATCATGTTTGTTTAGGCCAAACCTTAATGGGAAGAAAATGTTTGATCCTGGGGAAAAATATTTTGTAATGGGTAAGAGACATTGAGAAGGGTGATAGGCATTAGTAACAAGTTTAGGATCTCTAGTTTTGGGGATAAACTTAATGCTGCCCCTATTAAAGGGCTTAGCTTGAGTTGATTTGCAGGGCTTCAAGGTAGACTTTATGTAAATCCGGTCCAACAAAATCTATGGGGTATGATGAATTTTATAAGGAAAACCATCAACCCTTTGGTGTTTTATCATGAGCCATATGATTGATCGCATCCCGAACCTCATCAATGGACAAAGTGTCGATCAAAGGCTATTATTTTTGAACAATTTAACCTGACATGGCATGAATTAATGCATATTTGAAGAGTAACTTCTCTCTCACCATTAAAAGCTTGAGTTTGAAAGCCCCTGTTTGTAGTGACTTGTAAAATTTTGAAAGATATTAGGAGACTAGCAAAATAGTCTCCACCTTCCTCAAACACCTTGATTTGAGCAAAGGAGTGCTTAGCTATGAGCTGTTGCAAAACTTCCTGGAGTAACTATTTCTAAACCAATGGATTCTAGCTCGAATTTGAGTTCGTGAGCTTGATGAAATTCCATCATATTAAACGGTGGTATAGTCCGATAGTTTCCAATTGCGGGAATTCATTTAAGGGTCGAGCTCCACCTCCTTAGAAATCCTTGAGATCTATGAATAAGACCAACTACTTTCCAAAAGCGAGGAAGGAACATCGGCCTCCTACCACCTAATCCAGCCCCTATCAATAGAAGGATGTAGGGTTCATTTCAGCCCCCTCAAATATGCATAAGGGTGTTCTCATGTTTTAAATGAGAAGGATTTAAATAGGATTGACTTATGAAGACTTTGGCAGGAGGTGCAATCTACTCAATCCCAATCTTGATGGGTTGATTGTTAAAGATAAGAACATTAAACATTACAATATTAGAAATTAGAGAATAGAGACAATACTAATCAATATATCAAAATAATGTGTGAAATAAAGAGTATCCTGCTCAACCAGATTGAACACTCTTCATTAATGAGTGAATAATATAATAGATGATAGTTTGAAGTGTTAAAAATATCTATTTCAATATAAAAAAATAGTTAGTATAAATCAAAACTATGACACATTCCAGACTAAAATAAATATATTCTTATCTACTTTGCAGATATTCATGGGAGTTGAATATTTAGCATGCAAACTACACCATACTAGCATCTAAAAATATCTTGATTAGCCTCTAAAAAGTTCAACAAATCTACACCATATCAACAATGTAGGTCTCCTCCATAGTTGTAGGAATGCATTTACACTATTGATGTGGCATGGTTTGTATGCCAGATATCCTACTTCATCATATGCATACTAGACATCCTACTTCATCATACAAAAATATTCATGTCAAAAAGGCCATGTTTGACATAGCAGAAAAAAATGGATTTACAATTTGTATTCACTTAAAATTTACTCTCCCACTAGTCCTTAAATGTAGAACAAGATTCCTAAGTCTAACAATAATTTTTGATCTCACATGTATTTCAATTAAGTAAACATCATCCTTACATATTCGAAGCATTCAAATTCATATAAGGATTCTCTCAAATGAAAGATTGTAGAGAGTGACTTCCCCTGACAATGTGGTGGAAAAAAATAGAAATTGAAACAAATTAGAAATTCATTTGAGTTACTTCAAGTTTTCAGTCTTGACTTAGATAAGGCATTACATACTTTCATAGCATCCAAGTTATCCTTAACATTGTGTACCCTCACATTGTCGGCCCTCCCAAAACCCATATTGTCACAATAACTATTTTCGTAGGGTCTCGTTGATTGGATTTTACACGACCATAAATATTTCCCAAAATCTTTTACGAGAGGGTCCAATCAAGATATGACCATGAGAAGCAGCCACATTGGTGGTGTAAGTCTCTGCCAAATAACCGATAAACCCCCAAGAAGTTCCAAGTTCTGGTCAATAGTTTTGGAAAAACCAAGACCAGGATCTGTTATGATTCTCCATGTAGGAATACCAAATGACTCTACATTCTTTATCTGTAAGCATAACTCATTAGCGAATTCTTCACAAACATCGTCATAAGTTGTATTCTTGTCATTTTGCATTGTTGATGGGTCACCTCGCATGTGCATTAAGATGTAAGGTACTCCAAGATCTGCAACTGTAGAAAACATATTTGGATCTAAACAACCTCCAGATACATCATTCACAACATGAACTCCATTATTTATAGCCTCATATGAAACTTTTACATCAAAAGTATCCACAGATAGGATTTTATCTCGAGCTTCAGGAATTTGTGTCACTGCTTCCAAAATTGGCAAAATCGAGACAAATCCTCCTCCATTGAGATCTTATTTTCCCAGGTCTTGTTGATTGTGCTCCAATATCAATCATATCCACACCTTCAGATATCATCAACCTAACCCGTGTCACTGCATCCTCTATAGAAACATAATGTCCTCCATCACTAAAGCTATCTGGTGTCAAATTTAACACACCCATGACATGAGTTCTTTTGGACCAATCCAACAACTTATTCCCAATGGGAAAAACTCTTTTCATTCCCTCTCTTCCAATAAAATGTTCACCTCCAAGCTTTTCCCATGCCTCAAATATGCTACCTCCTCTTCCTAATAAAGTGTGCCAACAGGAAACAATATCATCTTTGGCTTCCAATCCAAGAAGGTTGACAAGAGGAGAAAGAACAAAAGCTCTCTCCCAAACATTTTGATGGGGTATTCTAAGAGTGTCAGATGCAACTTTGAGCCTTCCATAGAATATAATGCCTAAATCAATAGGCCGAGGCCCATATATGATGCCCTTCTTCTGACCCAAATCCTTCTCAATTTCCTTCGAACACTCAACAAAGCATGGGGACCAAGTTTTGTGATTACCCTTACTACAAAATTGAGGAAGAAAGGTTGATTGGTCACATATGCAGGTGATGTCTCATAGAACCGAGCATGGGCCCTAACTTCAATTCCATATTTTTTCATGATGTCCACAACTCTGTTAAAATTTTCAACTCTATTGCCAACATTACTACCCAAAGAAATCACTACTTCCTCCTCTCGGGAATGAACTTCAATGAAAGAATTAGAGGATGATGTCTTTGTAGAGTAATAGAAGAGCTACCCAATTGTTGCAAAATGAACATGTAAAAACAAATGCATCAATGGAAATCCTGCAAGTCTTTTATTTTCTCAGTTTTGCTTTGGTTAAGGACAATGTTATGAGGTATTAAAATGGAAAACCTAACAATTTTTTATTTTCTTGGTTTAGAATAGTTTCCAAAATCTATTTAATGCGAGCTTTGTAAGTCTTTGTAGTCTTTGTCTCACGAGTTGTAGGTTTGGTGCCACGTTTGGAACACAAGGCCGGCGCCGCTCTCACAATCGATGACAGAGTGGTTCAGTACACTCATGACGTCCTTCACCAGCCCATAGCTCTCAGAGTGGTGAAAGTTTCCTCACCTTGTTCTTGCCATTTCTCCTCCCAAACAGGTGCCAAATGAAGATATAAAAAAGGAAAAACCAATGATGGTTGGGATCGAGTAATTAAAAATTGAATAGAGGAACTTACCAGGAAGGGAGCCCAAATGACTGATTCCTCAAAATCCCTGTGTGAATTTCTTGTATAATCCATGTGTGAATCTATTGTACAATAAATTGGTAGAGGTGCCATTCCTCATATCGATATGGTTTTCACCAAACCCACTTGAAATTCTCCCGAGAACGAGCATCTGGAGATTATATTGATTGAAAGTGCGGTTGCGAGAATATTGTTAATGCGTAGAATAGAATAGTGGGAAGGAGCAGATATGTGGTAAGTAGATCTAATTGTAAGAGTTCATTTGGAAGAATTGTAATGATTGTAGGATTTGGTTCTTAATTTTTAGGTAATTATGATATTTTAGGGAAGGAAATTCTAATTTAAATGTATATTTACTTTCATTTCTAATTTTAAAGTATATATGTGGTTAAATTCTATTGTCTATTTTTTCCCCTATTTAACATGTAAATATAATGTTTAATACCAAGACTAAGGTATGTTATGATTTTCCCCACGGGAATACCATAATTTATTATCGACTTCTTCACACACATCACCTTATTCTTTATCTATAAGCATAACTCATTAGCGAATTCTTCACACACATCACCATAAGTTATATTCTTATCATTTTGCATTATTGATGGGTCACCTTGCATGTGATTTAAGATGTAAGGTACTCCAAGATCTAAAACTATAGAAAACATATTTGGATCTAAAGGACCTCAAGATACATCATTCACAACATGAACTCCATTCTTGATAGCCTCATATACAAATTTCGCAGCAAAAGTATGCACATATAGGATTTTATCTCAAGCTTCAAAAATTTGTGTCATTGCTTCTTGTAGACACTTAGAATTTGATCAAGCAATTTTAATACTTAAATTTTGATAACTATTCTCTTTCTCTTCATTTGAAAAATTGACAACACTTCGTCAAGTGAACAAACTCTTATCCCTTCATTGGGTCAATTAATGACACCTCGCTAATTGACCATGATCTTCACTCTCTTTTGGTCAAAAATGACAACACTTTGTCAATAAACCACCATTTTACCTCTATTCCCATTAATTAATTACACTTTGCTAATTAATGATCCTTCCTATCACTCAAGATGCCAATTAACGACCTTTCATTAATTAGTGTTTGCTTCTACTTGGGCTAATTAATTATTATTAATTAATTACGCTCACTACTCTAAATCAATAAATCGTCGTTTATTGGATTAAATTCCTCTAACACCCCTCAAATCACACTAATTCTCCTCTAATGGGATTCTATAAGCTTACATATACTTATTAATTAATCACACTTGATTAATTAAAACACCCCTCAACTCCCATGAGTCACTAATGATAAATTAAACTCTTCTAAATCAAGGTTACCTTTTCTAAAGCAACCTTATCCATTCCTAATCTTGCTTTACCCTTATCCCACATGCACTAAGATGCTAAGCTCTCTCAAACCAGAGGGTTATATAAAGAACCCTCCTCCTACCCTTTCTTCTTACACCTTCATTTGCATTAGTGTAAACTATAGGCAATTTGATTTGATCCATTCTCCATTGCTTGGAAATAGCTTTCTCCATTTCTCTCAAATTGAAGAGCATGGGAAGATCCAAAAATGGCCTTGTAGCCATTTCTTGGTGAGATCTCATCTTCAATCCTTGAGAAAACAAGACCAATTTGATTTCTAGGTGATCTAATTAGGTTCATTCATTAGGTAGCAATCTCAAAGAGTAGGAATGGCTTAAGCATTTAATGGATTTATCTTTTTTTATGCATGATAGAAGTTGTTTTCCTTTAAGCTCTTATCTTATGGTTCTATAGAGGTTTGATTATGATTTGAAGCTACTAGGTGTTAGCTTCTTTTAATTAGCATGCAAATTTGTATATGAACATATATGACACCCGATGGGACTTAATCCATTGTCCTTAACATCGATTTTAAGTTTTGTTAGTTTTATCTCAATTTTGGCTAACCCTTATTATGCACATGTTAAATAAATTGAATTCTTTGATGTATTTTTCTAACTTTACATGTGTTGAGTCTCTTTTGTAGGTTTAAAAGAGATGGGTTGTTGTTAATTTTGGGTTAAAATGATAAAAATTGACCTTTTTTAGTTTGTCTCGTGCCGATTTCCGTATTGTGATGATGTCATTCAAGGTACTTGTGTAGGTGTTGGGAGGGCCACGTGTGTGTTGAGATGGCCACGTATGTGTCAATAGGGCTTCATATGTGTCGTATTGGTTTCCTCTCTATTTCCCTACTACACTAGTGTGACTTCCCCACATTTTTGTTTCTATGGCTATGTATCCGATTTATACGCCTTCTATCTGCTATCTGTGCTCTTTTTCTAGGTTCATGTTTATGCCATTATGGATGCATAGGTGCTTCTCTTCACACATATGTGTAGTTATATGTTATGTTAGTCTGCTTTATTCCTCTTAGAGCCACATATATGTGTGGTGATCCACATATGTGTCATTAGGGTCATGTAGGTGTACTGTTTAAATTTTTTTCTTAGAGTCATGTAACTATTGTCTCGGCCATGTAACCATCATTTGGGCCGCGTATATGTTGTCATGGCCACACTAATTTTGAAAGGGCCTCACAGGGGTGATCGGTTAAAATTTTTCTTTGTTTTTAAAGTTGTAGGATTTTATCTTGAATATTTCTAACATCTTTTGCAGATTTTCGTAGTGCTAACATATGTTTGCGGAGGTTTTTAGTCATGTCTTTTCTTACTTGTTTGATGAATCTTAATGAATGTTTTGCTTTCAAATTCTAGACTAAGAATTTTGTATGCTCTTCCCTCACACCTTTTAGGTGATCTTGGAACCAGAAACAATTCTAAGTCTTGTTTCATTTGCTTTAAAAACACTTCATTAAATTCATGGTTAAGGGAATGAACAAAAATGGTTAAAACGAGTTGCTTGATCATTTTATTTACAATATTTTCCATTTTTTAATATAGTTGGATTTCTTGTTGCGTATACTCTTCTCTTATGTCTTAGGATGATCTTGAGAATCAGAAACAACATTTAATTATCTTTCATGATGTTTTGATCTTGTGGAAAACTATTAACCTTCTCTCGGGACCCGATTCAAAATTCAAAGAATCAAGATCTAAACAAATACTAATATAGTTTGATGCAGGTTACCAACAATGTACTAAACCACACTAAGATACAAGAAACAAAACAACACATATTCAAAATACTGTATTTGCAGGTTTAGTTAAGAGCTACGACTTGTCCGCTTAAAACTGAGGGAAGTGCCTTAACATAATCCATAAAACTCAATATGAGGATTACCTCAGAACTCAAAAGTATTCCACACCTTGAGGGAATTGGTGGAAAAAATGGGAAGCGCTCCACTTACCACTTGACTAGTACACCTTTTTGAGATTAGCATCAAAATTATCTTCACGTGACCCCAGTGAGATGCAACTGAACGCAATTTATTGCTCATTGTATCGAAGGGGTAAAGTAAAGTTGAGATACTCCTTGGTTTAGTTAGTGTGAATTCCTTGGAAAACCACACTTACAGAGATAATTTGTGACACCTAGAGAGTGAACTAATAGGAATCCATTTTGCATATGAGCCAAATTTACCAAAACCAATCATGTTTCAAAGAGATCTCACAAAGCAAGAACTTTTTGGAGTCAAAACCTTGTTATTCAAACAAGGGGAGAGTCCATTAAAATTTTGAGCCTAGTGTTATTCATCATGAAGCTTACAACATGTTACTTTGTCTTAGTTTTTCACTTTCCCTAAGGCAAGGTGAAACTCTATTGAAGTTACACTTAGTTTTTTTCATCACCACTTGGTCTACTCCTTTTCTCTCTTGTTGATATTTTTGTTATCAAAAGAGGAGCATCATACGTAGTGCTATTAAAGATTGTGTCCACCAATTTTACACCCACTTACATCCTTCCTTATTGCAATGCGATAGTAAGCATTGAAAGTGTGTTGGTACATCTTCATATCTTGATAGCCATTGTCTTGATACCCATGTCAAGATGTTTCATCGTAGTTAGGCTTGCTTCATCATCGATCTTCCCTTGAGGTGTTACTTTTCTTGCATTGTCTTGATACAATTTTGATACTTACATCTTATTTCTCGTAAACTTGATTTAAGTGTCTAGATTATACCATTATTACGTTGCTCACACTTTAACAACTCCTTGGTATACTTTGACCTTGTTTCTTCCAAACATTGCCTCAACCTTGAAAAGTGTTTTTGTTACATTGTTCACATTGTATCAATATTATTTCGATACTAATATCTTGCTTTTCCACAAATCTTGATTAATATATTTAAGTGGTATTGTTGCGTTGCTCACATTTGTAACTTCCACTTTTTAGGATTTAGGCCTTGTTTGTATCTAAATTGGTTATAATATACTTTGAGTCGGAAGTCACTTCAACCCCTTGTTAATACTTACACCTTGTTTATTTTAAACTTGACTTAAGTGTTGACATTGTGTTGATCATCTTGCGTCAACCTACCATTGAAAACACATTTACATAGGGAGTAGTTCCTTGTTGATTGGATTGGTTTATCAAACTTGTGTGATTGTTCCTTGTGATCATTTATCTTGTAGACTTGTTTCTAGGACAATCCTTTTTGATCCTTTGATTCTTTGGCCATCATTCTTTGACCATTATTGAACATTATTTTGTGACCTTTGTGATCGTCACATTATAGGTTGTTACTTAGGTTTATTATATCATTGATCACATTTGACAAAACCTTTGTAGACACTCCCTACTATGCCCCCTATCACAAGGATGACATCCAAGAGATTAGGGTCTAATCCTTTCATTGGTCATAATTTAGGACCCCTTTTCTCCACTACAAAGGAAGTAGAAGCAAAATACCTAATTGATCATAGTGGTGATGAATTAGAATCACCACGGGGTGATTTCGAGTTTGACCCCACTCATTTGGATGAATTCATTTTTCTCAATGGGGATATAGTACTTACATGAGTTGTATATTTAGTAGCCAAAATGCCACATGAACATGATTTTTTTCCACCTACCAACAACTTCCACGAGGAAGAATAGGCACAACATCGCCCTCTTATTGACATAGATGAAAATTTAAAACAAGGACAATCTTCTACTTCAAATCCTCAAAATGAAAAAACACGATAATGAGGTACCTAAACAAAAAAGTGGTTATAAATTACCACTTATAAAAGTGCCTTGCAAAGTTCGAGTGGAACATGAGCACACAAAATAAATCCCTCCACATGAAGACCAAGAAGGACCTCAAAATGATGAAGTCGGTATACAATAAAAATACAAGTCCTTAGTAGAAAATTAACTAAGTTAGATTCCCATGTGTTTAAAAACATGAACAAAGACACACATAGAAAATCCTAAGGCCAAGAATAGTGAACTTCACAAGAAAATCAAGGGGGTGAAACATCAAAATGTAGTCGGGTATACATGTTAGCTTTCCCTACTAAAGATCAACTCCTCACAGAAGAGTTGTACTCCATGAAAAGTATACTCACGACCCTTTAGGAAAGAAATGTTGGACATAGTAAAAAATACCAATATGAAGAGTTGTGTCCTTACCCCTTCGACAGGGCTATACTTATAGGCACACCATTCCCAAAAAAATTGATTTCCCAAAATTTGATAAGTATAAAGGAAAAGGTGACCCACATGATCATGTCAAGGACTTCTACATGGCATGCCAAGAAGTAGCCTAGTGACAACTACCTTATACACTTATTCCCACGTAGTCTAGGGGTCAAGATTTGGAATGGTTTCTTCACATACCTAAAGGGTCTATATTTACATGGCTTGAATTATTGGAAATATTTGTATGAAATTTCTTATTCAATGTAGAAAGTGATGTTACCATGTTGGACTTGTGTAGTGCTAAACAAAGACCTAATGAGACCTTTGCTAATTTCTTACAATGATGGAGAGGGTTAGCTAGCTGCTTCCCTTGTTCAATTCCAAAAAAATTGGTTATCATTTTCATACCCAATATAAATCCAAACATTGATTTCCATTTACAAATGCATTATGTCAACAAATTTGAAGAAGTCATAGAAAAATGAATCCAGATTGAAAAATATTTGTTGGCTAAAAGGACACTGAAACCCTTTTCACAAAACAATGAAACATCCAAACCTAAGTGCAACCCAAATACTTCAACAAAAGTAAAAATTTCATAGGAGATGGTATAACTGATTCAAAACATATCCAAGCAGTTCAAATTGGTCCTCCTTTCAAACTCACTAAGGGACCTATTCAACCCACAATCAAACATTGAGTGTTCACTCCTCTCATAGACTCTTTGTCCACAATCTTAAAACAATTGGACACAGTGAACATGGTTTAGTATCCTAAAACAATACCCTTTGTATATGATGTACCTAAACCATCATGGTATAGGGAAAATGAATACTATGAGTATCATCGTGTCAAAGGTCACAAAACAGATAAAGTGCCTAAAATTGAAACATTTTATCTAGGATCTTATTGACAATGGAGAAATTGAGGTTGATTCACCTGAATCGACCAAGAACCTAATCAAAATTTAGGAATTTATAAAGATCCTTTCCCTAAACATGACAAACAGGGAGAGAAGAAGCCATATTCATGGTCAATCTTCCAAGAACTACAAAGCTACCAACTATGTTTATGCCAAAACTAGTAATCCATTTGATTCACTTATTAGTTGTGTTCTTTCCTCTAATGAGCATGTAAACACTATAAGAATCAAGAACTATGAGTGTGTTATGGCAACATGATGCACTTGACTTGTGATTCTAGAACCTCCTCTACCTACCCCTCAAGATAGTCGATATGATCTCTTAGAAAAACTTGAGAAGACCACTGCTAAGATTTTGATCTCGATCTTCTCAAGATACCAAATACTCAAAGATATCCTTTATAAAACACTTGAAGGGTCAAGAGTGTAAAGGATATTGATCGACGCACCTCCAAGAGGTGGTCGCATACACTTTCTCCTATTGAACACCTTACCTTTAGCCAAACTAAGATTCCACACGTTGATCATACACATAAATTGCCCTTTTATATTGAGGTATTTGTTACTCATGCAAAAAGATAAAGCTAGTGCTTATGGAAAATGAGTCTGGTTTGAACATCTATACTTGGAAGTTAGTCAAACAACTAGGATTCGAGAGAAGAATATTTAGAGTCTCACATAATCACTATCATATCCTATGAAAATGTAGAGCATGAGTCAACAAGTACAATAATATTGCCTATGGAAGTGGGTCCTATCTATCACGACACCAAGTTCTATGTCCTAGACTTAGAACTTCCCTATAACATGTTCCTTGGCCGCCCATGGATCCATGCCATGCAGGCTGTACCATCAACCTTCCATCAATGCATCAAGCTATATTATGAAGGGAAAAACATCACTATTCAAGGAGATCGAGAACCATTTGTAAATTGTAAAGCCTTGAATAGCTTCTCCCACACATCGTATGAATGTCCGTGCTGACATTTTGCACCACGTCGGTCTAAAGATCTCACTTCTTGAGTAGATCCGGATGCCCCGAGTTCATGTGATAAATATGCTTCCATGTTCATTTCTCCCTTTACTTCATGGGAGATGAAGGTCATTAATTATGGTTGTGGAGAATACAACCTTCAGCAAGCCCTACATGTTTCTAATATTTCCCTATCACCCAAGACATGTGGTAGGCCAAGTTACCAATATAAATGGTCATGGGAAAATTTTTGTCAAGAATTTTATTCATGGTAGCCTCCTAGTGGATGAGATAATGTTGGATTCAACCACAACCTAGATCCCTGAAGGCACAACGACTTCTTACTACCAAACTCTAGAATATGCTAAACCCAACAAAATGATGTATGCCATGGGTACAAAGGATACAAGTGTGGTACATATGAACAAGGTATAAGAAATCCCATTCCAACTCCACGTAATAAAATGGAGAGATATGGCATAGTATTAGACCTTATGGATTACATCCTCTAGAGCATGATACTACCGCTTTTGAGTGTGAGGATAGCTCTTATAATTCAGATAAGCAACACGAGTCTGTCATATCCTACACGAGGATCTTACCTCTACGAACCTTTTTTTGGATACAACTATCCTTACCTTATCCCCTTATATTCCACCTTTTATTTCCCAGTCAACATTTTCCATCCCACTCTTGTTGACGGGGACAAACAACTTCACGTATCGATCAATCTATTTGAAAATGATGAGGCAATCATTGAATTCTTGGGTATTTATGATAACATTCCAATCGGTGATCACAAGAAAGGTTTCTTCATCGACTTAGACACATGTGCATATTTCAGGGAGGAGGTTGAGATGTGTGGTTAGAAAAATTTAAAATAAAGTGAGGGAAATAGTTCTTCTAAAAGGCTCGGAAAAAATGAAATTCCAAAGCGTATAGTGAAAACCTAGTGGATAAAAAAGTAAAAAAATCAACGGACATATAAAGTGACTACCCTAGGGTGAAAATCTCATTAAGATGCCCTTAGAAGAAGATCTTAATATCCCCCTAATCCTACATGCATGGAGGATACATCCAAGATGCTTGTGGAGGAGACCATTGATGTCAATATCGAACATAAGACAACCCTAAAATGGTCAAGTTGGGAGCTTCACTCTTAGCAAAAAAAAGAAAAAAGACTTTTGTAATGCTTCTACAAGAATTTTGGACATATTTGATTGGTCCTATGAAAATATTCCAAGCTTGGATCCATCGTTGGTAGTATATAATCTTATTGCACATGCAGACCCAAAGCCTATCAAAAAGAAGCTTAGAAAAATGCATCCATGTGTCACTCTCTTGGTTAAAGAAGAGATGGAGAATTTTTGGTAGTAGGTTTTATCAGACCTATTGATTACTCAGAGTGGATCTCCAACATAATACCTATGTAGAAAAATCCAATTGGTATCAGAATATGTATAGATTTCAGATACATAAACAAGGCATGCCCAAAGATGATCTTCCTCTTCTAAATATTTACATGATTATCAATTCAACTAGGGGCTATGAAATGTTGTTCCTCATGGATAGATTTTCTGGCTACAACTAGATCAAAATTACAAAAGAAGATCAACACAAGATTGCCTTTACAACCCCTTGGGGACATTTTGTTACCAAGTTATGCCATTTGGTCTCAAAACACCAGAGCAACTTATCAGAGGGCTATGACTATGATCTTCCATGATATGATAAATGACATTATGGAGGACTATGTTGATGACATTCTAGGAAAGTCCAAAACAAGAGAAGAACATCCAGACATATTGAGGTGCATCTTTCAATGCCTTCAAGATTACAAAGTCAAGCTAAATATGAAGAAATGTGTCTTTCATGTATTGTTAGGAAAGTTGTTAAGATTTATTGTATCCAAAAGAGGAATTGAGGTAGATCCAACCAAAGTTACAACTATCACTGAAATTCCTCCACCTAAAAACCTCAAGAAGCTATGTAACTTGCAGGAAAAATTCAAGAAATCCATCATTTCATCTCGACTTGTAGAAAATGCCATCCATTTATTCATTTTCTTAAAAAATATGTTGAATTTCATTGGGGTCCAAAGTGCAAAGCAAGGATTCAACTTACTCAAGAAGTATTTTTTTATGCCCATGTCCTTATGCCACCTACCCTAGGTGAGCCCTTGTTATTGTACATCTCAACCACACAATTTTCTATTGGTGCGTTGTTAGCTCAGTATGACTTGAACTAAAAAGAAAAAGTGGTCTATTATCTCAGTCATACTCTGATTGCATATGAGCTCAATTATCCCTAGATTGAAAAATCTTTCCTAGCTATCATCCTTTCTTTCCAAAAGCTTCACCATTATCTGCTAAACAAAAAAACAAAATTATATCCAAAGTTGACCCGCTGAAGTACCTCTTGTCTAAACCAACACTTACTGGTAGGATGGCTAATTGGATCATCCTCCTTAGTGAGTTTGATATCGAATATGTACATTAGAAGTCAATAAAAGGACAGGTGTTTCAGAGGCCATTGGTTGAAGACCCTCTACCTAGAACAAAGCCTTTGAGTCTGGATTTTCTAGACGCATCAATGCTATACATCAAAGAATATGTCATATGGAAAGTACACTTTGATGGGTCATTAGCTTTTTATGGTGCTCGTGTCGGAGTTGTGCTTATCACTCCTTCAAGAGACTTCATTCCTCAAGCTTTCCATCTGGGTTTTCCATGTACAAATAACATAGCGGAGTATGAGGCACTCATTGTAGGGGTGAAACTCACTATCAAATGGAATATTAGACAACTCAAAGTCATTAGAGATTCATCAGTTAATCATAAATCAAGTCAATGATGAATACAAGGTTAAAGATGAAAAGCTCATCCCATATAAGAAAATGGTGGAAACTCTCAAAGAATACTTTGTGCACATTACTTTTGAGAAAATCCCAAGAGCAAAAAATCAGTCTATAGATGCTATGGCTATAATAGGATCCTTGCTTTGTATTCCACCAAGGAACAACAATATGTCATTCTTCATTGAAAATCTACGGATGCCTGCATATGACATGTCGAATCATGTCTAGTTTGTGAAGTTGTTGGTCCTTTTTCCCCTGGTATGAACCCATTTTCAATTACCTCTAAGACGGTACCTTCCCACCCAATATTTCCCATCCTGATAAAAGGAACCTAATCTAAAGAATAGCTTGTTATACCCTCCTTGGAGGAACCCTATATCATTGTGGCTATGACGGGAACTTGTTGCGTTGTCTTAATTCAACCGAGTCCGTCCAAGCAATCAAAGAAGTGTATGAAGGTGTCTGTGAAGCTCATACAAATGGAATGGTGCTAGAAAATAAATTATTAAGAGTAGGTTACTATTGGCCTACCATGGAATCAAACCGTTGCAAATATATTAATAAATGTTCATCGTGTCAGAAATATGGAAATATCATCCATGCACCGGCGCAATCCTTACAGCCGATCACAACACCATGATCATTCTCCAAGTGGGGATTAGATATCATAGGAAGATCACTCCAACTTCCTTAGATGGTCACACCCATAGCATTATTGCAACCGAGTACTTTAAAAAATGGGTAGAGGTTGTGCCTCTTACATATGTTACTAGTGCCCAAAAATCCAAGTTCATCATGAATCATCTCATTTGCCATTATGGCATCCCTTCTACCATTGTAGCTGACAATGGTAAGTCCTTTAAGAACAAGACCATGAAAGCATTATGCCAATGCTTTTAGATACGCCTAAAGTGGTCTACTCCTTATTACCCCCAAGGTAATGGAAAAATAGAGGCCTCCAATAAAACCCTTGTTCGCATCATGGAGAAAATGGTAAGAAAAACTGGTTGTAACTGGCATCTACAAATCCATCCCGCCCTTTGGGCTTACATGACTTCCATTCACACCCCTATTGGTGCTACACCTTATTCCCTAGTATTTGGCACTAAGGCCATCATCCCATTGGAAATAGATTATCTAGAAAATAATGAAGACTCTTTGTGTGGCTAGACTGACAGAGCTAGAGTTGTTAGATGAAATATGCATTCACTCAACCACCTAAAAGTGTATTAGAATCGAGTGTCTCGGGGCTATAAAAAGTGTATCATACCTCACTAATTTGAGGTATGGGATCTTGTTCAATAGTTCAATATCATTGAAGAAAGAGAAAATAAGGGTAAGTTCGAACCAAATTGGTTGGGACCCTATGTCGTGGTAGCAAAATATGGATCAAGAGCTTACAAACTTTTACTGTCCTAGATGAGATGAGTTGTGTGAACCTATGAACACCATGCACCTCAAATGATTCTACACTTAAGCATGGGGCATATATCAAAAAAACCAAAAACGTAAAAAAAGATCAAAATACGATAAAATAGAAAAAGTCAAGAAAAAAGTAAAGAGAAAGTAGGTCATCCAAATGTGAAAACCACACAATTGTGGCACTTTGGGTAGGTCCTTTGGTGAAAACCAGTTTTCAACGCCTTAGGAGGAATTTTTGTTCACAAGAATTTCATATCTAGGGGGTCCCTTTGCTTTATCTGGGCTGGTTTTTCTACGTCGATATTTTTTAGAGCCTATCCTTTGTGGCCTTGATCCGGCTAATTCTCTTCATGTATATATGTGAAATTTTTTCCTTTGTACATTCCCATCTAATGCTAGCGGAATCTTCACATCTCCACTTTCTTGCACATATGCATGACATTCTACCCTTGTAAATTCCCATCTAACACTTGAGGGCATCCATGTTTCTCTGTTTTCCTATACACAGCTTCAAAAAACTTTACAGGAAATCCCAATACATTAGAAAACTGTCTCTCATAGTAAACCTCAAAACCATTAAACGTTATTTCCAAACACTCCCAAAAACAACACAAAATGTCTAAAGCTGTTTCACAAAAAAATAGTAATTTTCTTACTTGTTTGCTTCTTGTTTTGTTTGCTTGTTCGTACATTCTTGTGTAGCTTTACTTCTTGTTTGTATATTATGTATAGTTTGTTTTTAAACATACTTCTTAGATTGGTCTATTCTTTCCTTGATTAGATTCATTCTTGCTTGTTTATATTCAGTATGTTTTACATGCTTGTATATATTTGTACATAGTTGTGTTGTTAAGTTGTTTAGTGTGTATATTTGTTAACTTTTTCTTGTGCTTGTTTGTTACTTGTACATTATTTGTTATCACATCATAATCTATATAATCACATCTAACATCTAATCTATCATATATCATCAATAATTTCTAAGCTACATCATCATGAAAATAAACATAAAACATGTATGCTAAGCTACCATCATATACTATCATAAACGGGGTAATAGGGATCACATTTCATCCCCCCTCACCAATATAAAAAATTAAAAACATGGAAAATCAATAGTATCTCATTAAAAACAATGTGATATCATCTAATGCTATCTCATAAATCAAACACATGTGATATAATCATACATCATAATAAAATCCATCATCATCATGTAAATATGTCAAATATATCAATGTCCATATATAATTTTTCTCAGTACATAATCATCAGATACAATGTATTCCATCATGGGAAGGGGTCAAAAATGTGCCTTCATATCAAGGCATACCAAAAACAATACATATACATCATCTCAAAAATGTGCCTTCATATCGAGGTGTACATAAAAAATAGATACATATATACATATGTCATCATAAAAAGAGTCAACCATGACTCTCGCTTACCCCCTGATCGGCCCGACTGTGTCTAGGTGGTGGCATCCGATGTGATCCCTATGATGGTGCAACCTATTATGAACCCGACAATGACCCTTGTTGTCTTTGAAGGCATCGGAGTGATCTCGCCGATTAAGATTGTTTATGGGATTGTGATTGCGACGACTACCAACTAACTATAATCTATAGCCCTCTCGATTCATCGATACAACTATATGATATAAAATCTTGTAATACATGGCCTCACCAATGAGGGAAGCACACTCAAACACTAACTCCAGAACTCTTACGATTGTCCCTACTGTTGGAGCATAAGTACGCTCCGCTCTCATAATAGCTAACTCTGCTGTAATTGGTCCCTCTCTAATATCACTTGATCTCTCTTAGCTTTCAAATTCTATACCTACTACCTTAAGGTAGATAAATCCCCAACACTTTGAATCGTTTGTCTCGGTGGTGATCTCTCGAGGCAATCAGTAAGGTGGTATCCACCCCACCCTACTGACTATGTGGTGGGGTCCCCATCCATCACCTCCATCTCCTCCATCTCCTCCATCTGACCCATCTCCATCCCCTCCACCCCATCCATCTCCTCCATCATAGGGTGGACTAGCTACATGTGGTGGTGATGGTGGTGGTTCTATCACCACTTAATGTAAAACCTGTTGAACTACACAAATATGAATTTATATATGTTGATGTGGCTATAACGGCTGTTGTGGGGGAATAACCTATGACGGTGCTTACATATGTCCCTCGTGCTTGTTCCTATTCCCGAGCTCTAAGATCCCCGCCCTATAAGCCCCGTCTTTGCTTCGCTGCAACACTTGCATCTATGGCACCCGTGGGATAGTCAAACTCTACAGAGCATTTGTAATATACCATGCATGATAATATGATGTCTCCCCAAATCAACCACCCTATGGTTGTGGGACCTAGGGTTGTGGGACCATTTGTATAAAAATATCTCTATCCCATTGAGGTTTGATACGTGGGCTAATATCAAATGTCTCTCTGGATCGACGACCATACCACATCTCATCGCCACGGATACCCTGCACTCGGCCAAGATGTCTCTGGACATGATCTACTCTATACCACTATGTGATGTAATCTCTACGCCAATAAGAACATGTTTAACCTCTACTATACTCAGCTCTGCAGTATCCTCAGGCCATTAGTATAATCTGTATGGGTGTCATATCACCATACACAGTTGGATATCATTGAATGCATGCCTATAAAACACTGTGTCTCTAATATGACCTCACATATCATCGATAAATGGCACCTAGCCCATCATCGAAGGCTCATGTAGAGCCCTCACTCGTAAAAATCCTAAGGGGTGACCAATAGTAATATGGTCCCATGCCCATATATGTAGTAACATAGCTTGACACATGGTCTTCTCACTCCGGTAAGTGATCAAGTGTAGATCCTAGTAAAGGGGTGCTAGAATCCATTGCCCTAAAATAAATACCTTTCCAATGATGAGACCATGTATCATCTAATGAGACCTAAGGGAAAGCATTTTCTTGTATTGTCGGGTAGTAGAATGTCGTTGATAAGATCCATCACGTAGACTAGTACATGAGATAGATGACAATCCGCAAAGCACCTATATAGATGAACTGACATCCCCGATGTGCTATGTCAGGTACATCAAACATCTCTGCAATACACTATGGAATGTGGCACGGATCATCATCACGGGTGATCAAATGGCCTTATACCTACACTCAAAGTATATGCCACACATCCTCCAAAGTGATGCTCATCTCGCTAGTCACGAATCTAAAAGCCTGGCTCTCACTATACCATCTCTCCACTAAGGCCATGAGAAGTCTATTATCTAGAGAAATCTACAACATTTGAGCCACATGCGATAATTTGGTAACATCTAAAGTGATCTCCAGATAGATCCACTCGTGCCATGAGAAGGTCTCCATGAAGACTCGTGATCACGCATGTCACTCGTGTGACTCAATCAAGGTAAATCAACCTACAAGCTCAAGTGCAAACCACTTATTAACATCATTTCTTCTAAAATACATCCTTTAATTTCCTCTACTCATCACCGAGTTCTTTTATAAATTTCCTAAACTTCTTCTAAATTTTCCCAGAACTAAAAAAGCATGCTAGTGTGCCCATTTTAGCACTAGCACATTTGTTTTAGTGTATACACGCCCCAACGCTTACCTCCCTATCTTCACACCTACGCCCCAAATTTTCACCCTAGTTAACGTATGCGTGCCCACGTATGCATCTAGAGAAATCTGTGACATCTGAGCCACATGTGATAATCCGATAACATCTAAAGTGATATCCAGATAGATCCACTCATGCCATGAGAAGGTCTCCATGAAGACTCACAATCGCACATGTTGCTTGTGCATCTCAATCAAGGTAAATCAACCTCTAAGCTCGAGCAAACCACTTATTAACATCATTTATTCTAAAATACATCCTCTAATTTCCTTTACTCATCATCGAGTTCTTCTATAAATTTCCTAAACTTCTTCTAAATTTTCCTAGAACAAAAAAATCATGCTAGTGTGCCCATTTTAGCACTAGCACATTTTTTTTAGTGTATACACACCCAGTAGCTTACCTCCCCATCTTCACACCTATGCCCCCAACTTTTCACCCTAGTTAACATATGTGTGCCCATGTATGCATTTCCATGTATACGCGCTTACGTATGCACTTCAACGTATATGTGCCCACGTATACAATTTCCTCACACTCACACGCGCCCTAACAACACTTACTCGCTCCTAGGTCTCTACGCAAGTGTTGCCGCGCAATCTACTCTAAGCAATAAATTCACTTAAATGAGCTCAAAATGGAAAATTTATGCTTCGCATACCTAGGGTCCATCGCTAGGAAGCCTCATGTAATCTCAAATGATGTCTACACATATCGTATAGTCTTGAACTCGAGCCATCTCTCCCACACGTCGGAGAAAAATCACTCATAAAACTAATATGGTTTGGAATCAAATAACTCATTGTGATGATTTCCCCCAATGGTTTGGTATTTATAGTTGTTTGACCCCCACGTGATTTTCACCTACCACGATGGTCAAGCGAGGTGATGTGACCACCGTAACTATTCTATTTTTCTTCTACCAATCACTACGATAACTATTTTTATTAAATAATCATTTTTCATCCGTTTTCTCTACGTTGGGGCATGTTTTTGCTTCTGGTGACTCTTTACGCTACACGGGAATTTTTTTGCTTTCTAGTATTATTTGGCAATAACCACATATATTTTCATTCTTATAACTAATATTCCTCCTAAAAATCCAAAAATTCAAAACAGCTTTTTTTTTGTAAAATATTTGAAAATCCTAGACATTCGAAAATTGTTTAAAGATCCTAAATTTTTGTAAAAATCATTTTTTTCAAAATTTTTAACAAGCATGCACACAATTGAAGCATATGTCAAATGCATTGTACTCAAACATCAAAAAATTCCTATAAAACATCTTTATTTTATTTTCACCTATTCTTGTGTGCGAATCATGGATCATTTAGATCTTCCTCCATCAACAAAAGTTGGTTTTCTTGATCTATCTTCCTTTGCACGAACATGTTACTCGGGTATTTACATAGGGCATGATTGATTTTTCACGGACTTCTACATCCTCCGCTTATTCACCTCGTATGTATCCTTGCTTGGGGTGCCATTTTTAACCCTTGTCGTTAATTCACATAGGTCAGAATTGAACCTTGATAACAAAAACATTGGTGCAACTTTCTTGAATGTTTTTGTTTGAGTATTTGTGCTTGTACTTATTTCCTGTCGAGGTTAGCTTGTGTACTTTCTCATATTGTATTACATTATGTATGTTTCATTGAGTTAGTGTTTTAACAATGAAAAAATGTTCGTATTATAACTTTTCATGTTATGGTACACTTTTGTTGTATGCATATATTTTAATAAGGACCGATGATATAGATAACTAAACAACGTGATGAAATAAAGTCATTTTTACATCAATTGGATGAAAGATATTTCCAGCTATATTCATCTTCATTTTTCTTCCTCATCCTTTTCTTCTATCAACACTATTCTTCCAAATCACCTGGGGCAATAGGGATCACCTTTTATCCCCCTCCCCCTCACATTTCTTCTATCCGTTTCCTTCATCTTTTTTTATCATCGATCGACCTCTTCCATCACCCCATCGACAATAAAGGGGGAATTCTTCATTCTACTAATTTTTCTTCTATCCCTTCAAAATATACTTTTTGTACGTGTCTACTAACTTTGAAGTGGTGTTGCATGCTACCCAAAAGAGGGGAAAATTTAGACACCTAGAATTTGATCGAGTAATTTTAATACTTAAATTGCACTAACTATTCTCTTTTCATCATTTAAACAATTGACGACATTGTGTCAAGTGAACAAACTCTATCCCTTCATTGGGTCAATTAATGACACCTCGCTAATTGACTGCGATCTTCACTCTCTTTTGGTCAAATGATGACAATTTGTCAATAAACCATCATTTTCCCTCGGTTCCTGTTAATTAATTATAATTTGATAATCAATGAGCCTTCCTATCACTCAGGATGCCAATTAATGACCTTTTGTTAATTAGTGTTTGTTAGGAAATATAATGTTTACATTATATTTACCAAAAGGTAAATAATAATTAGTTAGTTATATTATTGTTATATAAACAATAATATATTAGTTGGAGTTGTTTAAACAACTCATAGATATTTAATATGTAAATAGGTTTGGTGGTTGTGTGAACACCCGTAAAATAGGTGTGAGAGATTTTAGGGTGGTTATGTAGTTGAGAGTTTATAGGAAGCTTGAGCTTAAGAATAGGATGTCATAATCCTATACATATGTAAACACTCTCGAATCAATATAATGAAGTATTATTCTCTGTGTAAATTTTCTCGCTATACCAATAGTGTTCGCTTCTACTTGGGCTAATTAATTATTATTAATTAATTACGCTCACTACTCTAAATAAATAAATTGTCATTTATTGGATTAAATTCCTCTAACACCCCTCAAATCATGCTAATTATCCTCTAATGGGATTCTATAAGCTTACATTTACCTATTAATTAATCACACTTGATTAATTAAAACACCCCTCAACTCCCATGAGTCACTAATGATAAATTAAACTCTTCTAAATCAAGGTTACCTTTTCTAAAGCAACCTTATCCATTCCTAATATTTCTTTACCCTTGTCCCCCTGCCGCACTAAGATTACAAGCTCTCTCAAACCATAGGGTTATATAAATAACCCTCCTCCTACCCTTTCTTCTTACACCTTCATTTGCATTAGTGTAAACTATAGGCAATTTGATTTGAGCCATTCTCCATTGCTTGGAAATAGCTTCTCCATCTTGCATCCATTCTCTCAAATTGAAGATCATGGGAAGATCCAAAAATGGCCTTGTATCCATTTCTCGGTGAGATCTCATCTTCAATCCTTGAGAAAATAAGATCAATTTGATTACTAGGTGATCTAATTAGGTTCATTCATTAGGTAGAAATCTCAAAGAGTAGGAATGGCTTAAAAATTTAATGGGTTTATCTTTGTTTATGCATGATAGAAGTTGTTTTCCTTTAAGCTCTTATCTTATGGTTCTATAGAGGTTTGATTATGATTTGAAGCTACTAGGTGTTAGCTTCTTTTAATTACACGTAAATTTCTATATGAAAACACTTCCAAAACTGGAAAAATCGAGACAACTCCTCCTCTATTGAGATCTTATTGTCCCCAAGTCTTGTTGATTATGCTCCACTATCAATCATATCCAAACCTTCAAAAATCATAAATGTAACTTGTGACATAATGTCCTCATCACGAAAGCTATCGGTGTCAAATTTAACACACCCATGGCATGAGTTATTTCAAACCAATCCAATGACTTATTCCCTATGGGAAAAACTCTTTTCATTCCCTCTTTTCCAATAAGATTTCCAACTCCAAGATTTTCCCATGTCTCAAATATGCTACCTCCTCTTCTTGAAAAAGTGTGCCAACATGTAACAATATCATCTTTGGCTTCCTATCCAAGAAGGTCGACAAGAGGAGAAAAGAAAAAAGGTCTCTCTAAATGTTTTGATGGGGTATTCTAAGGGTTTCAGATGGAACTTTGAGCCTTCCATATAATATAATTTCTAAATCAATAGATTGATGCCCATATCCTATTCCCTTAGTCCAACCTAAATTCTTCTCAATTTCCTTCAGAGCACTCAACAAAGTAGGAGGACCATGTTTTTGACTTCCCTTAGTGCAGAATTGAGGAAGAAAGGTTGATTGGTAATATATGCAGGTGTTGTCTCATACAACTGAGCATGGGTCATAACTTGAATTCTATATTTTTTCATCATGTCCACAACTTTGTTAAAAAATTTTTAACTCTCTTGCCAACATTTCTTCCCAAAACAATCACCACTTCCTCCTCTAGGAATGAAATTTAATGAAAGAATTAGAGGATGATGTCTGTAAGAGTAATTATAGTAATAGAAGAGCTGGCCAATTGCTGTAAAATGAACATGTAGAGATAAATGTATCAATGGAAATCATGAAAGTCTTTTATTTTCTCAGTTTTCTTGGTTCAAGACAATTTTATGAGGCATTAAAATGGAAATCTTAACAATTTTTATTCGCTTAGTTGAGAATAGTTTCCAATTTTTTTAATGCGGAAGCTACAAGTCTTTGCATTCTTCCTCTCACAAGCATGGGTTTTGTGGCATGTTTGGAACACAAGGCCAACACTACTCTAATAATTGATCCTTCACCAACCCATAGCTCTTAGAGTGGTGAAAGGACAACATCTTGAAGTAATTGGTTTGAGGATCCATTAGCAAGGAAAGGTTCCTCACCTTGTTCTTTCCATTTTTCTCCCTAATAGGTGCCAAATGAAGATATCAAAAAGAAAAAAATAATGATGGTCGGGATCGAGTAATTAAATATTGAATAAAGGAACTTACCAGTTTGGGAGCCCAAATGACTCGATTCCTCCAAATCCTTGTGTGAATTTATTGTATAATCCATGTGTGAATCTATTGTACAATAGATTGGAATAGGCGCCAATCCTCATATCCATATGGATTTCACCAAAACCTCTTGAAATTATCCCTAGATGTGCTTGAGATTGAGCATCCAGATATTATAATTAAGTTGACCCCATTTGAAAGTGTGGTTTCAGAAATGGGATTAATATATTGAGATGAAAGGGAGGGTAGAACCATGGAATTCAAAAAATGTTAATGATTAGAGTATAATAGTGGGAACAAGCAGAATCAAAGATAATAGGTAGAGTATTTGGAAATTTTTTAAAGGTGGAAGAGTTTTTAAGCATGATAGAAGTGATTATCCAATGGTTAGAGTGCATTTGGAAGAGTTCTAATGATTTTAGGATTTGGTTCTTAATTTTTGACATTCTTTCAAGGGAAATCATTCTATGAGGGACCAAGATTACAAAATTTAGTTATTAGTTCAAATAATAATTATGATATTATAGGGGAAAAAATCTAATTTAAATGTATATTTACTTTCATTTTTTAATTTAAAATTATATGTGGTTATATTACATTGTCTATTTTTACCCCTCTTTAAATTGTAAATATATATATTTTTTCTATTGATACCTAGGAGAAGGCCCTAGCCTACAAAATAATTACATTTAGTTCCATTCCATGATATTATTAATCATCAATGGACTCTCATAGTGAGTGAAGGCACATTATCTGCATAATACATACAAAATTCCTAGGGAACACCAAGTAAGCTATATGAAATCCCAAAAATACACCCTATCTTGTATACAAAATATATTTTCATAGGATTTATAATCCATAAAAACCAAATCCTAACATAAACCATCGGGAACAAGAACTTATGAACATCATCACAGATTCAACACAAGCCAAACCAACTACCCTATCCTTCCACTGTTGGCATCTCAATACTTATTTCAACATCTAAATTTTACCTACCATGCGTAGATAAAGAAGACAACTCCACATAACAGTTAGGAATTTAAATTTGTCACTTGCTAGAAGAATCACCCCCTCGTTCTCCGCCAAAGCTTCCAGCTACCAGGAAATAGCCTCCATTGGGTACCGTCTGTGGTGGCCCCATCGACCTCTGCCCCTATACCTGTCTCGTGGGACCCTGTCCCGCCCGCCTGTGAATCGGGACCCTATCTTGGTGCTACATAGGTGCCATCGACCTCGCACCGTGTGCTTGTATCTCGATCATGTAGTGCTGACCGTGCTATGTAGTGGCCAACTAGCCCTGCAACCCTATAACTTGTGCTTATAAGGTGGCCACCTACTCATCATCACCCTCTCCATCTCCACCCTGGGCCATATGGGCTCGCATACATCGGATACCTACACATGTAATGCGGCCACCTCCACCTCTAAAGTTGCTAACTACCCCTGTACCATCCCCAACTGGGTAATTAGGGTCGCCACCTACCCATGTAGGGCATCTCTCTGCACCATGATAGTGGTTAAATCTGAATGCCCCGGCTTGGGTGATATTACTCATAAATGGGCAGCCCACCACTATCCGTATCTATTTATCACTCTGACATCATCAATCTGTCGGTCTATCACCTACTCCTCCTACTCAATAGCCACTGTCGGCTATGGTAGAGGTGATGGCCTCTCCACGTCATCTCTCATGTATTGTGGGAAGGGTGGAGGTATATCCTGTGGTAGCCCAAACTCTTTGTCTCACCTGTCAATCGGGATCATCTCGGTGCTCCTCTATCCATCTGAGTAGCTAAATGCCATCTAGCTCATCGACCATTTTTCTGAATGAGGGATAGCCCACATATGGTCTCCAAACAATGTCCAAGCCAAATAATCCCTCTAAAGTAGCTGTCTGTAATAAGATACATCATGTGTTACCCTTTCCGCTCACCGTTCTCCATTGTAGGCACCCACTTCCACCTATACCCCACCCACAAAAACTAGGATCAAATACATCTACCTGGGCATACAATTGTACGAGCACAAACAATGTGCTCATAGGCCCAACAGTGAAGAATAAATGTACAACACATACTGAACCCGTAGAGCCTCCCATACGCCCATAGCTCTCTGTATAGCTGCACTAGGAATGTTGGTGCCCATGTGAAGCAAGTCCTGTCCATAATCATGTCATGTAGTACACCCATCAGGGATCATGGGAATCTCCCACCCTCTGCATCTAGCAAAGGCAAAAAATAGCATTGCCTCCATCAGTAATACTACTAGCCTCGTCTCCTCTAGACGGGCTAGGTACATCTCACCATAACTTAGGCTGGCACTGTGGAATGTCATCTCTGCCAGTCCCTCACCAAATACCATCAACATCAACTCCTCAGATGCCTCTGAGGAGATCGAATATACCTACGTCCCCAATATAGGTAATCACAAGATCGTATACACGTCCTCCAGGGTGACAGTCATATCCCCATCGGAAGGTGGAACGTGTTGGTCACGGAATCCATCTATCGATGAGAGTGACCATCAAGCTTGGCCGTGTACCACATCTTGGTAACATCGGACCCCAATCAGTCCCATATTAGTGACATGCCTCCACTCGATCACACACGCCCTACGACTGTCACGAGTAGGGGTGGTACAATGTCTCACATCCTCAATCGATCTCTTACCCGCATCCAACAAAACAATCACATTATTAAAAACACGACCATATCTCCATTCATCCATACCCATTCCCATTACCCTACCCCTTTTACTTTGCTACTTACCCATTTATCCCATGACCTACCCTCCACCCCATCCCAACCCTAACCAACCGACCTACCTACCCTAAACCTACCCGACCCAATATCACTTTACCTATTTACACACACCCCGACCCCTCACCTACTTTCATTTTTACCCACTCCCTGACCTTACCTATTTTCCCACACATCTATACATTTTTTTCCTAACATCTCCACCCTTACCTATTTTTACCCCTTACCTATGTTATGATTTTCACCAAAACCACTTCTCTTACCCCTACCTACCTCACCCACCCAAACTAGGGTACTTTTGGCCCCCTTTTTCCCTAAATTACGGCTCTGCATTCAGTTATCTCTAATCGACCCAGTCTCCCTAAATTGACATCGGTCACCTATTTTGTGACCGATACCGGTTCTATGCCACCAACATTGGCTAAACCTTGATCGACATCACCACCGCTGCCACCGAAAATCGCAACACCCAAAACCCCCTCTTCCTAAAATCCCCTTTCTCTCCCTTCTACCCACCCATTCAGACCTAATATACCCCTCCCCTACCCCTAATTCACCCAACCACCTCCCTCCCCATTCCTATTTTACCTAATTTTCCCTCCCAAAATTCAAATTCCCTTCCCCCAAAAAACCCATTTTCACCCACCCGACCTCTAATTCAATCTAATAAACAAAACAAAGAGTAGGATTGACCCTTACCTCATCTTGCTTCCATCGCCGTGGTGGCACGTCGGGCCTTTGCACTAGTTGTCTACACCCGATCCCTATCCTACCTCGCTTATCACCGAATGACCTCTTTCTCTCCAACCAATCAAATCAATCCCACCCAGCTCGTGGATCCACCTATCGACCAACTATCCCTAGTCACGTGGCTTGCCAATTTAGTTCTCCATATCACTCTATCACTTTCCACCTTTTTCTCTCTCCTTTGTCATTTTCCCCAATTTAATAAAAGACAAGATTTGAAAAATATGTAAATTTTTCTTTTTATAACTTACCTGACTTGACCAACGATGGTTTTCCCTTGACCGACATCAGTCCTGTGCCCTAGCTTACTGTGGTTGGTCCATCTTGACTGACATTGGTTCCTTCAAACCATCATCGGTTTACTTGCTTAGTCTTTTTCCTACCCCCTACCCCCAATTTTTGACCTAAATCCTTTTTACCTCACCCACACCTCACTTGGACACTCCACTTTATCTTCCTGACCTTATCATTCACCCCCTCACCTCATCCTCATTTGGGGACTCGTTATTTTACCCATACCTTGGCCTTACCTGTGCCGTGACCTAGATACTTAGACCTGGAACATTACTAGTGACTTGTGACCTCATGTGTTCATTATACCTTACGGAACTATTACCTGTGTTGATGGACATACTAACCTTACCTTGCCTCTTGTCATGACCATTTATTTTGACCCAACCTTTGGTGTACTGGAACATACCTAAACATTCCTACACTTGACCTACGTTATGTTTCCTAACCATATCCTATACCTTGGATACTGGAATCACTTCAACCTTGTTTAGATAAACCTATTGACCTTAGCCAATGTAGAGTTTGCATTATCTTCAACCAGTACCGTCTTGTAGTTTATACGTGTGACCGTGTTTGATTTATTATTACCTTTGACCCTAACCCATTACATGGATTACTCGAGTGGAATTTTTTTACCCCGTCGCCCACCTTCTTCCTCCTCGCATTCACCTTTTATCAAACCACTCACCGATTATACCTTCGCCTCATCAATTCTTGGTTTGAGGTGGATCACCTTCAAACACATCATATTTTTGTCAGCGTTTCTTACCAATACAAGCTACACAACAAAAGGGGCAAAATATAGACACCAAAATTGGGTCACACTCCCGTTGGTCCTTGTCAAATAAACACCTTGAACACATTGACCTAACCATGGCCCCTTTCATCCCACTCTAATATTAATTTAATTAAATTAATTCATTATCCTCACAATATTTATTATTTAAATATCCTAATTGGATAATGCCCACATATCCACCTCACCTATACACCTCATCTAGCCACCTTACCCTAAGACTTATTCTTAGTATGTTGCCATAACTCACTAATAACCTACCCAAACCCTAAAAATCAAATCCTATATGACCTCTAACCACATTCCCACACGTTAGAAAGGAATCTTCCATTCTAATCCGCGGAGCAAAACGAACGAGATCCCAGAAAATCAAGGGGATCTACCCAATTTAGTAAACCTAGGAAATTCCACCCTAATCGCCACGGCCAAGTCCCCGAGAACCACCGTCGGCTACCATTTAATCCCTAAAACAACCTTATTTTGAGGTTAGCACATATTCTAAGAGTGAGAGACAAAACCATAGCTGCATGCAAGTAGAACCAACATTCGTACACACATCAGAGCATCCACAGCCAGCACTTGAAGCAACCATAGAGCCATTTTCCTTCACGAGAGAATGGGAAGCACCTACACCACACCAATTTCCTTTCATTTGATTACCCACCATTACTAACTATAAATCACGCTCATACAACAAAGAGTATGTGTTTTATTAACCAACACTCATCCATTTCCATTTTTAATAGATTCTTTTACTTCGTGATTAGTTTTCGCTCCCATTTCCATTTACCCACCATTTGCCTCCATGCGGACTTGACCATTCCTTCACCCACACCCTTGAACTACCCATACTTGGATTTTAATCACCTCTAAGTATACCTAAGACCTACAAATACCTTGCTATAGCCCTCTCCATTTCCATTTAGCCTTACATCTGCCCTCACCTCAAACTTTTTATTGAGTTTCTGACCCCGACCACATCGACGCCTGATTAATCTCAACCTCTCCAGTTCACTTAAACCGACATCGTTCCTATCAGACCGACATTGGTCTCTGTGTTTTTACCATCATACCAAGAACAAAGCCTGAAATCTCTACCCAATATCCAAAACAACCTAGAACTTGACCCTGACCAATACCAGTACCTTGACAAATACCTTGACCCTCAGATTCAGTCATAGCTTAGCCTGTTGTGAATGAATTTTCTTATTGTAGACGAATGAGATACCTAAATCATTTTAACTATAGTAGGATTTCCTTTATTGTCAACATTAAGTTGTTTTAAACAGTGGATTGACAGCTGTCTAGGGAGTATCACACTTCTCGGATCTAGCATACACTAGGCAGTCCACTGCATATACTGTTTAACTTTCATTTGGTGGTCTTGTTTTCCATTTTCGGAAATTCCTCCAAGAAAAAGGAAGCTCTCACGATCAGATGTGGATCAAGAAGTCATACCCGTGCAACAACCTACAACCAACATTTGAAAGGTATTCCTCCCAGCTCTTTACCGTTATCTGTTTCATCAACATTCAAAGAAACGATCTAGAATCAAAGTGAAACAGTCCCTATGGCCATAAAAATGTTTTTGTCTCCTTTCATACAACAACATTTTAAATTGTGGGAATTTAACTTATGGGGATAGTGAGGATGGTGTTGTGGCAAGGATGAAATATGATGATATGGACTATAAGGTATGTTAGAAAAGGATACTTCATAGAATTTTGAAAGGCAATGTGATTATGTATTGATGCTTTGAAACCATAAACAAACAAGTAGTGAAGACAATGAAAATTGCATCACATGTCTAAAAATGTGTGTATGTTAAATATGCATCAATAATAAACCATCATATTCAATCTCAACATTATCATTGTTGATATAATTATGCCATTAATATCCATGTGTTTGTGCAATCTAATTATAAATCAAAACATCAACATGTGATAAAATATTGTGTCACATTGTAGGATTTTTGTTTTTCAAAACATCATTAGTATCCTAAAACATAATTAGTAAACAAATTTTAGTATAGTACTAAAATTATGGTTATGGGCACTTTTGCAATATCACTTTGACATTTATTCTAACATTATTCAATCCACCTATTTTTTGATTAGCTTAAAGTCTTTTTCTTAATCTTATGGGCTAGAGGAGTGTTTCATATTCTCTTCCTAGGGTTGAGGAGAATTGCATATTAGCTATTACCATAATTCCACTAGGTCAAGGCTATTCTTCAACTTAGCACTTCAAGAATCATTGCACACTTTACAAAAATACATTTATAGACTATCATATGTATCACAACTAATTTACACATTAACCTTAATAGGTTCATGGGTCTAGGAAAGGATCAATCGACGAACATGTCCACATCTAATAACATGTTCCTTATTCTTCGCAATGATCATATTTTCAAATGCACATGTTATCTTGGTCGACATAATGGTACTTTTGGGTCAGTTGAGCAGGAAATATTTTGAATACTCACATAGATAATTTTTTTACCCTAACTCATTAGGGGCATCTAGGGATCCCAACTCAAAGGAACACTCTAAAAAGGGCATGAATAAAGCACTAAAATCACCCATTCCTTAAAACAAAACTATAACAAAGCTATTCACATTTTGAATACATCTCTATTGTTTCCCTAGATCACAAATCTATGTATTGGCCTAGTTGAGAGATCCATATTTTTTACATTATTTATTCCACTCCATCTCATCATAGAATTGGGAGAATTACATGTGGCTTGATCCTTCATTGAAGTCTAGGTATACGTGTAGTGCTCATCACATCAACAAAGATGTGGTGAGGTCAATCTAGCATAAATTTGTATTAATCCATTTGAGGGAGGACAATTAAGGAGAAACAATATCCAAATAAATCATTATCATCACATTAATCCAAATACAAGAAATAGGTCTAAAGACACAAGAAAAACATATACTAGAAAAATATCCAAATAAAGGGACACAATATCCAAATAAATGTTCATCCACAACTTTTCCTATGTTAGATGAACTTGTCTTGCATACACACTTTTGTTCCTCAAATTGTACATGCATCTTGATGACATTACGCCCATATTTTATACATGATTTCAACACACTACCACACAAGTTGATTCGGCACACAATGGTATCTTTCTAACCTTTAAACTCCAATTATCCTTTTATTGATAAATCTATAACATATCTTATGGCATAATACCTTTACATGATTTAGGAAAGTTAGGATTATTTTCTTGTTTTTTGAATTTTATTTATTTTTACACCCTAATTAAATCTATGTTATGGAGGTGCACAACAATAAATAAGATGGAAGAATTTGTAAGAGGTTGTAGATAAAAATCATGCACTTACTCTTATTATTATCTTTGTCAAGTATGTTGTTTTATATATGGATTTTGTGTAAGAAAAATACTCATTGATGACCCATTCCATAGTCCATTTTTGTGTCTTGTTGGTCGTTATTGTGGTTTATCTTGCACACTTATCACTCACATACATAGTTAAGTCAGGTCTTAAGGAATCCATGTCTGTCAGTTATTACTCACTTTTCGTCACTTGTCTTTAGACACTAGGGCCCAAGGTTCGACAGTAGTGCCAAGTGCTCCTATCCATCCTGGTCACCCCTGTCCTTTTTAGGTTTGATCTTATTTTTTGATATTTGAGTTGTTCTTTTCAGTTTTTCCTCTCATCTCCCGAGGTACTAGTTGGCATGTTGGGTCATTAGTATTGAAATTCAAACAAGAGATCCCTATATAAACATAACATACATACCATTATATGGGTGGAATATTCTTATCAAGGGATATCTATCTACATAGATAAAGGGATTGCATTTGGGCCATTACTCTACATACACACTACATAGGAAGGGGATTTCTTTCTATTCCATCCACACATCTACATTTTAATTTAGTTATTGCCTACTATCTTGGCATCATTGGCATGAGGGTGACCTAGGAACATTATTGCACACACAAGCACACATAACTACATTGGGTCTGAGATGTAGTGCAACACTTAGTTGTAAGTCCACCATTGTGGCGGTTGAGGATAGTCCGACCCCTCATTTTGCATATTTATTTTTTAGGATTTGATGTTTATTTGAGGGTTTTGTAGATGTTTTCTTCATTGCAGGTTTTCAAATACCTCTAAAATCCAAGTATGACATACACACAACAAAAGGTGAATAAGTGTGAAAACCTTGCGGCCATATCGAATCGGGTTTGACCTTTTAAAAATCAGGGGCACCAGAAACAAGACCAGGGTGGCCATGGGCACCCCCATCCCTCTCCAAGTGCCCCTAGTCTAGCCTGGTTCCACCTCTGCTGCATTTTTTGTGGTTCATTGTGATGGTCTATTATTCTATTTCATCATCTTGCTCGGACCCATGTCACTGTGGGGTAAGAAAGATCAAGGTTAGTACCTTATACTTATCATTTCATTTTATTGATAAAAACCAAATAAATTGTTTAGAATTCATATTTTATTACATACATTTATATCATAGTTGTATATTTATATTCATATAAAATAATTAGATTTTTATAGAATCATTTCGGTGAACTTGAAGATTATAACTATTTTCCCTAGGATCCAATACAAAACCCTAATGGCTAAAGATAACTCTTCACCTTCTTTGCTAGTCATACCTCATGTGAGTGTCAATCCTCTCTATGATGAGGCAACCATGGATGAGCTTGCTACCCTATATCATGATATTACTATTTTGGAGAAACAACTCTTAGCTAATGAATTCCATGTACATGCTAGCTTTGATAATTCTACCATTGGCATTATTTCTGATCCAATGATCTTTACTCATTGCACACCTTGTTATATAGTTAGTTGCACCCATCCTTTTGGAATTTCTAATGAAAACTTGGATGATGATATTATTAATTTCATGTTTATTCTTGATGATAATAAATATGTGTGCCTGATGATTCTCATACTAGTCACGATGATACTCTAGCTACATCTCATGCCTCTCCTATTTCTAAAAATGCTAGTGCTCCTACTACTTCATTCTATGTTGATGATATGCTTAATGATATTCTTCTATTTGAATCTTTGTTTGATTTTGATGACACACTTGATAGTCATGATTCCACTTCTTTGCATACTATTGAGTGTGAATCCCCTGCTCCACTATCATCTTCTTATGAGGTTGTATCTAATAACATGCATGGGTCATCTCCTTCTATTAATTCATCTCCTCCTATCACTTCATCTCCTTCTATTAGTTCATCTCCTCCTATCACTTCACCTCCTTCTATTAGTCCATCTCCACCTACCGTCTCATCTCCATCTCCTACGGATGTTTCTGATGCTATTCCTACTGCTTATACAGATGCTCCATGTCCTTCACCATCTATTACTTCTTCGGCACCAATATCTAGTGTGCCCTTAACATCGGAATCTCCTATGTCTCCTCTTGATATTCCTATGATTACTCATAATGGAAAATTACAACCGCTTAACACATTATTTCCATCCTCTGCTATTCCTTCATAGGATATCTTGTCCCTTATGCATGTTTTTGGTCACTTACAATATCAGGTCCAATCTCTCACATTATAAAGAAAGGCCTATTATGATTCCATTGATAATAATTCATTACACAAAAATCATATTCCCAAAAAGATTCACAACTCAACATTTCCTAAGGATTTTGTTATGCCTACATTTTCATGTTTTGATGGTACTAGAAACCCATACTTACATCTCAAGCATTATCATATGGCTATGGCTTCATATTCCAATGATCAATTATTACTTAAATCCTTTTTCCATATTCTCATCGATGACGCTCTCCAATGGTACAAGTATCTACCCTTTGGATCTATTACCACCTACCGTGAGATGGAAGAAGTTTTTCTTCGTTGCTTCATAGTTAACGACCCTTAATTAAGGTATGATCATCTACCTAGCTTACATCAGGGAAAAATTGAACCTATCATTGATTAAATTTTATGATTCAATGCTTGCATATGCCAACTAGCCTTCCAACCTATTGAATTAGAGAAGTAGTTTATCTTCTGTTGTGGCTTGATTCCTCCCTTAAAATAACAATTGCAATATGACATATGTGAATAATTCACACTTTTATGATGTATAGTCATTGATTTAGAACAAGATCTCATTGCTACACATGTTATAGATCCTCCTCCTATTACTACTACTACTACATCATCTAGTTCTTCTCCACTCCCATTTGTTGAGCATCCTACATGGTCTCCATCTCCTCCACCTTGCAAACAAGTTTAGTCTACTCCATTACCTACATGCCCTCCATCTCCTATTCTACATCAAGATACCCCTCCCCCTGTTTCATGAGGACCATTACATTTTTGCATCACACTAAACCCCATGATGTGCTACGTGCCTTTTTGACAAGCATTTAATATGCTTACCTTCTAATCAACACCATCCACCACATTTATTTTAATGCCACATGATAGACCTTTAATGCAACTATCATCGTATGATTGGCCATAGGTAAAATTAATTTTATGCCCTTCATGATCACTTGAAATAATTAGAAGATAAGGAATCATTTCCTTTGGCTCTCGCTCATGTGAGCAATCTATATCTCCACTCCCTTGTAGGCATGTTATTACTCCTATTGAGTTATCTCCTTCAAATAGTTATAAGGTCATTGTCCATCCACCGCCACATGTTATTACTCATGAATTCTCTCCATCTCATCCATCCATCACCGCACCATCTCATTTGTTGCTTCATGCTACCATTCCACATTGGCTTCCTCATCCCTCCGCATTTGCACTTCCCACCGTCACTTTTCCCATCATTGGTGCCGCTCCATATGAAATTTAATTTAGCTCATACTTATGTTGCATTCATTCCATATGCTTTCACCATTTCACACTAGCTTGGTCTTTGGTAGGTGATTTCTATCACCTTACCCCTAATCCAAGCGCACTCTCTTCGTGTTATTATGGAAAAAATTGACATGTCATTTGCTGATGGATCTGTTATAATAAGAATATCTCTTCACGTGCTTTCTTGATTCATCTAGTGCATATTATCGACTCATTCCATGATGATGAACTCATGTTATTACAGTCCTTACATGAATGTTGAGGGATCTATTATAATAATGACCTCTCTTTATGCGCTCTCTTAATTCATCTAAAGCACACCTTATCAACTCATTTCCAAATGATGCACTCTTGATTTATGGTGCATTCTAGGCTTCCCCGAGGGTCTTATATAAATTAACCTTATCATCTATACACCGGGGCGTCACCAATCTTTCCCCCATCCTCATCATAATAATTTGTGCTTCACGACATTATACAACCATGAAACAACCATCTCATACTTTTACACATTATTCATTTTTACTTTATCATTCATCACAACATTACTCATACATATTATAAACTTTTTACAATCACATTACATTCATCATCTATCATCATATACCTTTGAATCATCATTTATCTACCTATAATCACATCATTCCACATAGACATTTACCCATTGCAAATCAATTCAGAAAATGTAGATAATATTCAACACATAATACAAAGCAATAATAATCATTGAATCATACATCATCATCACATCAAACACCAATAAAACATCAAATACAACAATCATATGCCAACAAGTCCATCTATATATCATTTTTGATCATGGGAAAAATCTAATCGTTGGGGAAATTCCCCTACATCAATACATCAAAATATCTCAAATCTCATCATCACTATCACTATTTGCCAATGCAAGAGCTCTAGAAATCGAAGTCTCGTTGCTCACCCTACACTGTTGATTCCGGCCACTATATCTCTCTATTTGTCTTCACAATATGGTAATCTTCTTCATCGACTGCTCCACGAAGCGACTTTGTAACTCAAAAAATTGAGAAAATACATTATGTGCTATAGTACTACCACCTATCACCTCTTTATCTCGTAATGTCACCTCTCGTGCTTTATCCCTCTCATTCAACAAAATGATACATGTCATTTTGTTATCACCACTAGCTCACACAAATGGGTATGCTCACTGTAATATTGTCTACATGCACTAACATGTATCCTCTTTAGTAAACCAATTCATGTGGGAAAATTCCATGTCAATGTGTAGATAGATGTGTCCACAATGGATGACTAATACACATCCCCTGTGACCATAAGAACAACACATTAGACAACAATGACCATTACACAACCAAGTAAAAAATCATACAACATAACTATACAAATACTCATGCTCTATTATCACCATTGCTACCTACATGGGGTAGGTGTTTGCCCTCTACTCCTCCTCTCGGTGGTAACCCCGCCGCATCCACTAAAACTGGAAACAAAAATACCCATCGATGTGAGGCCTACCATGCATGGTATGCCTCTGTACACCCTGCATCATATGTAGTTATCGTCTCTATCACTTATGATCGCATCTAGCATGCTGTAGACACAAAATCACACACTTTGGGTAATTATATAGTCTCAGTTTCATACTACTATTCATATGGTTATTATGTGAAAAAGTAGTAATTAACCCATGTTTTTGGCCATCTTGCTTTGTTTAAACAATTGCTAATCTTGATCTTACACTGTACTTTCCCAATGTTTACTTTCATACTATGTTTTCCCTATTTCTTACATTTGTAGTGCGAGCTTGAAAAGGGCACCCCAAGTTCCCTGGTCCCCTTTGAGCACTTGGTGATCCTCTTTGAACTTTCCTCTAACTTCTTGGGAATTTTCTATCCGTTTGAGCTTCTTATATTTTTGGTGGTCATCCTTTTTAGGGTTAATTATGAAATTAAAGAAAAAGAACCATATAAATATAAATTTATAAAGAAAACTTTTTGACCAGAATGAGGGACCAAACACTAAGCATATACTATCTCCACCTAAGGTTACACCGTCAAAGGCATATATAGCTCCATTTTCATTCATCTGTTAGAATTTGAGGATTCTATTAAATACAAGATTTAATCAACTTACATATTACATAATGTTACAATAAATATTTAAATAAATATTACATCATAACATAAGTAAATAAATAAATAGTTACATGAAATAAATAATATAGGTGACATAGTATTTATAGTGGAAAACCCCAATAGGGTAAAAACCACTTTCAAAATAACTTTTTATTTCAAAGAACTTATTTTACATCCATAGAAGATCACATCCTCCTTTAAAACCCTATTTATTAAGGGTAAAACCAAATCACTTGATTTTCGAACCTTTGATATATTTCCTGAATATATCAAATGAGAACCTAAAGTCCTTTTTATATAAGGTGATTGGGTATGTCTCCGAACCACCTTTTCAACCTAAAATGATTAACACATACACTTAGACATATTTCAATACCTTTATATTATTTAATATTATAAATATAATCATTTCATGATATTGAATATTTAACCTAAAGTATATACCTAGGTTAGCATATTTAACAATAGAAATATAAATATTTCATATTATTAAATATTAACCTATATATTAGTGATGAACCCATATACATTAAGGGTTGGCCAGACCACTTAATCATTATGTTCCAACACTCCCCCTTAATGTTAAGTGGGATAACATAACATATGTCAATAAACTATCATCATGGTACACTACAGATTTACAATCCTTAAACCATAAAGGTTTTAGGCTAGCATATCGGTTGAATGAATTATAACACCTTCATCATACTCAAATTATCTTTTGGTACAAAAGGATTTGGAATCCAAAGATCATCCCATGATCAGTAGCTAAGTATGATTTGTGAGTTTTACATGTTCTCACAGGTTCTCATAAAAGGTTATTGAACCCAAGCATATAGGAGCCTTTTACAACCAAGGACCTCCTTAACAATATGCTTATCTTTGGATATTTACCGGTAAACTCAATAACACTAAAGAGTTTACTTGAATACCGCCTTTAAGATCTTTCTACACTTCTTTCTAAAAAAGAATTCGAAGAGGTATACAAGCCGAAGGTCTTTTTATACTTACCCGAAGGTCTATTTTTACACTTTTCTGAAGGTCTTTTACAAATTCCCAAAGGTATTTTTACACTTTCTTGAAGGTCTTTTACAAATGCTTGAAGGTATTTTTATAAAAGGTGAAGTTCTATTAGGAGGTGACATTGTCATACACACTCCCCCTTATGGAAACTCGACAATCCAAGATTTTCACGAAAGTTACAAAACTTTGCAGCACTCAGGGACTTTGTGAAGATGTCAGCAACCTACTCTTTAGTCAATATGAACTTGAAATTTATCTCATCACTTTGCACTTTCTCACGGGTGAAGCATATATGTATCTCAAAGTTCTTTATCCTCTGATGTTGAATTGAATTCTTAATCAAGAGTAATACAACTTTGACCACCACATAGAAGAGAAATATTTCCTTTATCTTCCATGTGTATCTCTACCAACAGCCATTGTAGCCACATGGCTTCTTTACTTCTTCCATTGTACTTCTCTGCCTTAGTAGAAGAAATGGAGACTATTGATTGTATTTGTTGTTCCAAGTAATGGTTCCTACACCAAAAACTTGAACACATATCCAATATATTTTATAACACAACATTAGTATGGTTAGAATCACAAAATCCATATAAGATAGCATTTTCATTCTTATTATAATGCAACCCATAATTGATTGTTCCTTTCAAATATCTAAAAATTCTTTTTACAAGATTTCAATGATCTCTAAAAAAGGTTCTGTATAAACCTTGAAGTAATTCCTTTTGTATAGGAAATATTTGATCTAGTTATAGTTAGATAAATCAAACTATTAACTAACAATGTATATAAATAGGTTAAACCCTTTTCATATGCATATTTAGGATCAATATTTATTCCAACTTCCATTGAAGTAGAAAACGATTTACAATCAATCATAAGAAATTTTTTCAATACAATGGTTGCATATTGTGTTTTGAAAAATAACAATAGAATGAAATACATTCATATAAAGAACATGATGTGAGAGACCTAACTCATTCATTTCAAAGTATTGCTTCAATTTCCTTTAATCATATGAATTAAATTAGAATTGTCACAAGTCATAAGCAAATCATCAACATATATACATATAATGATAATATGTGAGTCTTATTGCTTAATGAATATATCATTGTTAGAAGAATAATTAACAAAACCTAACAGTTTAAAGAATGAAATAATTTTCACATACCAAGCTCTAAGAGCTTGTTTTAAACCATACAAGGATTTCTCAACTTACAATCATAGGTTTCTTTACCAGTTTCTTCAAATTCTTTAGGTTAAAACATGTAAAGTTCTTTTAAATCATAATTCAAAAAGTATTTTTATTATCCATTTGGTAGACTTCCCACCCAACTTGAGTGGTGAAATTGCAAATAAGGCCCTAACAATACTCATTTTAGCTACAAGAAATGTCTCAACATAATCAATACCAGGTTTCTGAGTGAAACCTCTAGCAACAAGTCTAGCTTTATGTTTGTTAATACTATCATCAACATTATATTTTACTTTGTATATCCACCTAGACCCTATAATGCTTCACGGCTCGAGTTCATACAAGGTAATTAATGCATGGTACATATGATGGCTTACGGTCATTTTCTTAAGGTTAATAGGATTTAAACTTTCTAACATAAATTAAACCTAATTTAATTTCTTATATAGGAAGATAAGAGTTTCAGAAACATCTATAACATCAAAACATCATCATGACCATTTATTAAATTAGAATCAAAACCATAATTTAGAAGTATTTAATGAAATAAATTCAAGAGAAGAAGACAACACATATAAACTTTTCACTAGATTATATCTAGACATTTCATATAAGCTTCGATAATTAACATGTCCTAACCTTTCATGTCATAGTTTTGAATTATTCAAATTTTAAGATATAAAACAAAACGCGGAAGAGAAATCATCAAAAATATACAGAACATTTATTTGAATTCCTTCAGCTATTTTACTCTCATTACTATCCTTGATATACCAAGTATCCTTCATGCATGGATTCTAGTTATGTCCATACCTCTTTCGGATGTTCGATATTACCAATGTGTAGAAGGTACTCATTATTCACATTGCATAGAATCATAGAAAGAGCCTCCTGCATTCGTTGCAAGAATGTATTCATGTTATCTACAGTTGCTTGAAAACTAATGGGAGCAACCTCAGATCTAAAAATAATCATCTAATTTTTTTCACCATAAATTTTGTTTTGACCCAAATGTTTTAGTTGGTTTCATTCAAGATTTAGATTTTGTTAAGACAGAAATAATTAGATGTCATTGTTTTCCTAAACTTGTAAAACACACCCCATTATAATATACAATGTACTATAGAGTTAGATACATATTTATCGATAATAAAAACAACACTTTTAATAGAATCAAATCTAAAGAAATTATTTGATCATAACTAATTATGACATTACAATGCATACTAATTAATCTCTCATGATCAAAATAATAACCCACAATATAAAGGGCTTTGCATTATATCCGGATCTATATAAAAATATTTCAACGATATAGAAGTGAAGAAGAGACCCCTAAGAATGCATAACAATTTCAAATTTTGAAAAAATTAATGTAGACAAAAATCTCACGCTTGACTTAAATTTGACGTTTAAATGACCATCATATTGTCTTACGTTTAGTATACCGTGACGGTTATTTGGTATCAATTTTAACATAGTTAAAGTTTCTTAGAACCTCTGAAGCTTAAATTTGACGTCTAAATAACCGTCATATTGTCTTATGTTTGGTTTACCATAATGGTCATTTGACCATCAAATTTAATCAAGCCAAAACTTGTTGTGTATTTCCAGAATGTGAAATTCCAGAATTTCTTCTTCTATATAATATTAGGGAGGTTATATTTTAACACATTATAATAACCTATTATAATTTATAATGTAAAAATATATACACTTTTAATTAAAAAAATGTATATAATTTATAGAATGAAAATAAAAAACAACATATAGTTCATAAAAATTAGAAACTATAGTATATTGTTTTTATATTAAAAACACATAACCCTTATTAAAGGGGTGTAAAGACATAGACCGGAGTTAAAAGAATTTTACGGTACACGTAGCTTTATGAGAGTATAAATTAACTGCATATTTTACGAGAGGGGACAAGTAATGTCACCCGACCAATGAAATAAATTGAAATTCTTATTTTCATGAACCTTGTCTCCTCCCTTCATTTACTCTTAATTTTACTCCGTACACATTTAAAAGTATGGAAATATTACAAAATATTTTATATAATTCCTGTAAGCTAAAAACTTTAAATTTTTTATGTGGCTATAACTACCAATATTTTAATAAATATTTACCACACTTCACGTGGGCCACCAATAAACTAGCCCCCTTTTTTAATTCTCCATTTATACTTGAGATATTATCTCATTTTATTCTCCACTCCCACTCTTATATAAAAGAAAACCTTTAAATAAGTTTATTTATATAGTTTTTATAAACTATAAGATCTAAATGAATGGGCAACCCCCTTACATGGATAATATAAATGGTTAGGGACACATGTTAGGTTTTATTTAATAAGTATTAAGATTTAAAAAGTAATCCCTTCATGGCCAAGAAATAAACACGGGCCCCCTTACTAAAAAAAGTAAGCACTTTGTTTTTTTTTAAAACATATATAAACCAAATCTAATAAAATTTATATTTTAAGCGGTTTAAAATAACCATATATATAAAATATAATTCAAACTTAGGTTTGTTTCTTTTTTTAAAAAACTATATATGCCTAGATTTATAAGTTAAGTTTAAATATGATTTAAACTTAGGCTTAGAATATGGTCTGTTGACTCTTCCTCGATCACATGTAATTTTAATATGATGTTTATATAAATTATTATATAAACCTTATTCTATATTCTATATTTTTATTTAAAAATAATAATATAGTTTTCAAATTATATAGGATTTAGTTATAGATTAACTATAAACTATAGTTTTTTAAATCAAATCCTTTTAAAGGGGACCAAAGAACATGGGTATGAATTTACCTTCGAAATATTTAACCTGCAAACATTTGAAATTATAGAAAACATGAAAATTATTTCATATAGTAATAAATCCTTTCTTTTTCGTATGTGACTTTCATGCAGGTAAATATTTGAAACCCCTTTCACCTGTGCACACATCAATCTTCAAACAAACATTAATTCCATATAATTTATAAAATATAAATAAAATTAAGAATCATATCATATTACATCTCCCCCAAAAAAATTAGGGATTTAAAATTGAAAAACCCTAAAAAATTTACCGAGAGTTTAATTGCACAAATGTAATGCCAAAATAAATTGGGGAAAAAAGAAGGGGACCGAGATACTTTTAAATACCCTTTCGGGTTGGTTGAAAAAACTCATACAAATTAAATAAATAAAATACAAAACATTTGATCTTAATTTATTTAATTTACCTCGCTTTGTTACCATGTTAGAATTTGAGGATTCTAATAAATACGGATTTAATCAACTTACATATTACATAATGTTACAATAAATATTTAAATAAATATTACATCATAACATAAATAAATAAATACGATAGGAAATAAATAACACAAGTGACACGATTATTTATAGTGGAAAACCTCAATAGGGTAAAAACCACTTGAAAATAACCTTTTACTTGAGAGAACTTATTTTATATCCAAAGTAAGATCACCTCATCCATTAAAACCATATTTACTAAGGGTAAAACCAAATCACTTGATTCACATACCTTTGATATATTTCCCGAATATATCAAATGAGGACCTAAAGTCCTTTTTATATAAGGTGATCGGGTATGTCTCTCAACCTACCTTTTCAACCTAAAATGGTTGACACATACATAAGTTTCTAATATTTAATATTATAAATATAATCATTTCATGATATTAAATATTTAACCTAAAGTATATACCTAGGTTAGCATATTTAATAATAGAAATATAAATATTTCATATTATTAAATATTAACCTATATATTAGTTATGAACCCATATACATTAAGGGTTGGCTAGACCACTTAATCATTATGTTCCAACATCATCTAGCTCCATCACAAGGGACATGAGGTTGGTTCGTCGCATCATAATTCATAAGAGGGGAGTATATTGTTTCCATGCACCATTTATCTACATTTTACATCTAGTTATTGCTCGTTACTTCACAAAACGTGACTGACACAAGAGAAACCTAGGGCATGATTCCGCACACACACACACACTTAGAACTATATTGGGTCTAAGATGTAGTGCAACACTTAGTTATTAAGTCCACCATTGTGGCTGCTTAAGGGAAATATGACCCTTTTATATGCATCTTTATTTTTTTAGGGTTTTGATGCTTTGTCTGGGGTTTTGCATGTGATTCTTCATTGTAGGTTTATAACGACATCTAGTGAAGTGCAACAACATTTAGGTGACATGAAGTGAATGTAGAAGAACTTGTTGCAACACCTTAAATAAGGTTTTTGGAGTATTTGTATTTACATAGACTAAGGTGCCCCTAATCTAGACCAAGGCACCCACAGGTACCCCTATCCCTCTCCAAGAGCCCTAGTCTAGTTAAATAGCTCATGTGTGATGGTTTCCTCCTCTTTTTCACCCGGTCTTAACCCTCTTTACACATTAGGGTTTCAAATTTTATTGCTTAGTTTATGTAGTCACAAAATCATGCACTTTAGACACCTATTTATCTCGGTCTCATCTTCTGCTATTTAGAAGGTTCTTGAGTGAAGAAAGTACTAATTAACCCATATCCTTTTTAGCCATCTTTTTTATTTTATTTCATAATTTGTGACCTATTATACCCATATGCCCAGCCATTTTATGACATCCTACGTTATTTTAGCCTTGGTGGGGCACCCATGGGCACTCTGGTCCCCCAGGGGGCACCCGATCCTTCTAGCACCTTCTTTTTGGGCCTAAACTAGCCATTTTTCATCTTTATATTTCTTGTGGTTAGCCTTTTCAGGTTTAATTATGAAATTAGAGAAAGAGAAATCTATAAATATAAAATTATGAGACCATAATGAGGGACTTATCATCATCTACTACTATCAATCCATCTATTGCATTGGCATCCACATAGCTCCATCATCAAGGCACAAGTTAAGACATCTACATCACATTTCATAGGGGAGGGATTCTATTCTATTTCATGCACATATTCTATTATTTTTTTACATTTACTTATTGCTCACTATTTCACAAAGTATGATTCACACAAGAGCACCTAGGGTATGGCATGCACACACACACACACACACACACACACACACACACACACACACACACACACACACACACCCCGGAACTACATCTAGGTCTTAAATGTAGTGCACCACTTAGTTTAGTAAGCCCACTATTGTGGCAAATTTGAGGTTAATCGACCCATTCATTTACATATTTATTATTTTAGGGTTTTGATATTTCCTTTTGGTCCTTTATAGGATATTTATTCCTTTGGGAATACTTGGAACATTTGGCGTAGTAAAAGAAAATTAATGTGAAAAGTTGAAGGATAACAATCATCTTTGGGACTTATGAAGATCAACTCGGACCTTTTCTCGAGACTAGGCACTACTTTTCCTACTAGAGCACTCGTGGGTGCCCTAGTCCTCTCCCAGTGCTCCCGTCCTAACTACATCACCCGGATATGTTCTCTGTCGAACCTCGAAATAGTTGTTCTGCTTTCTAAATTTATGTGCATCATTGCGGCCCGATCGATAGACATCCATTATTAATTGAGTTATTTCCTTTCCTTCTTGCACATTAGGGTTTTTAATTTCATTAGTTTTATTTACTTATTTCATTTACATATTGTCTTAGTGCATTTACTACATTTATATGTCCCCTTAAATTAGATTAACTATCCTTTTACTACATTAGTTTAGTTAATTTCAGTTAATCATTTTTAGTGAACCCGACGTCTTTCATGCTTAAGATCCTCCATTTTCCCCAATCATGGCTCCCAAAGTTTCCTAAGTCTCTTTATCTACCTTAAGAGATATCCTCATTTCCAGGCTATTTTGCAAAAATAACTAGACTTCATGTATATAGATGAAAATACACCACCACACCAAATTAGTTATATATTTGATCATTTATCGTGACTCTAATCTTAGTGATCCTTTATCTACTCAACCCCTATTAGATTCAATTCAATCACTACATCATTTATTTTGAGACAAATTTAAGGATATAGAGTCAACCATTACATCCCTTGGATCTTAAATTCAATGACTTAAGGATGCTTCTCAATCTCATGTTTTTGCTCCTTATCCATCTTATATGCGAGTCTATGTCCGCCACATCCCATCTAGTTGAACCTAAAGACATGCCATTGCCTAATAATATACCACATGCCATTATTATTCAACTCCTTAGTCGTCAATTAATCACCCTACCGCCTACTCATTACTAATCTCCTTATTGGTTAGAAAAATATCAAGGTCATCAGTACTACAATTATCATCGAATCAATGGACATAATGATAATGATTGCCATACTTTGCATCACATAATCCAAAGTCTTAAGCATCAAGGTCTTATTTCATTTAATGCAAAACATCCTATTACAAAGGTTACATCCGCATGGGCTCCTAAAGCTAATCCTTCTTTGGTTACTCACGATCCACCTAAGAAATCACCTATGGTATCACCAAGTCAACCACCTACCACAAGTAGTTCTTCAAATCCTCCTACTAAGTCATCTACTACATTACCAAGTCTACCTAAACAATCTCCCTTAAAGGTTAGTGCCACTTCATCTCCTCTCAAATCTAAGCTCCAACCAATTAATTTCATCCCAACAACTAACCCTCCTACTAGTAGTCAAGACACATTACAAACTCCACCACATCATGCTAATACTTCACAACAGTTCACACATGCTACACTTGATATACATTCCAATTCATATGCTCACATGCTTCCACCAATAAACACAAAATTTGTCTTTAGTAAGTGATGATCTTCTTGATGACTTTATACGATTTTTTGTGCGCCACTTGGGGGAATAGTATCTCACACCCCCTCATCACATTATCCTCATAGACATATCCTTAATTCTTGCATTATCATAGCCCTACATCACATTCTTAGCATTTACACATACATAATTGTAGCATTTTACTTACATCTTATCATTGCATTATTCAATTTCTTAACATACGCATATTCATTCTTACTATAGTGTTGTCCTTACCCGATGATACACTTTTGTGCTTCGGTTCACACTTGAATGTTGAGGGATTAATACTACATTTGAACCCCACACACGCACTATATAGGAATTACACATTGCACTTCATTACACATCACACACTATACATTTCATCATTTTCATCTTTACACCTCATACATTATGATATTCGTCATTAGGCATGCATCATTGTCTACGCATCTTACATCCTACACTACTTATCCTACACAATACATTATTCATTTATCTACATACCATACATACTACACCATGTATTTTCACACATATTCCACATATTCTACTAGTCTTCATTATATAGGAGTCTAGCCTTACATTAATATTCTATATACATTACATGTCATCTTATACACTACATTTTACACATTTCTACACACCTTGCATTGCATTCTACACACCATGTATTTACATATTCATTGTCTTCTACATGTTGCACTTACTACCCAATGACGCACTTTAGTTCATCGGTCCATACTCGACTATCGAGGGTTTACAAATCAAATGGACCTTACACATTTACTACTCGACCTTTCACCATGCGACATTTCTAGGCTAGTGACATACACTTTAGGATAAATCATCACCCATTCCATCCTTTTGTAGTGGTATACACCTTAGGTTACATCACCACACCCTCAATACATGTTGTAGTGATATATGCTTCTTGCTAAATCATCACTTATCTGTTCATCTTATAGTGATATAAGCTTAGGCTAAATCATCACTTATACGTTCATCTAGTTGTGATATACGCTTCAGCTATAAGGTTCACACACATTGTTGTTAGGTCACATCTCATCACTACACATACACATTCATCACAACGCATTAGATATAACACACACTACTTGACCATTTCTGAATTATGCGATCCTGTTTATGGTTCATTCTTGAATACTAAGGGGGAAAACCAAATGAACCTCATTGCATACATTTCCATCCGTTTGGGGGCATATGACTCCTATCATTCCATTTGCATTCCATTACATCCATGCATAACATACTACATATATGGTTGCTTATATTCTTGCTTGATTTTGGTGTTCATGACCACTTTACTACACATGCTAGTTAGCTTACTTGTATGTAATTTATCTATATCATACACACATGCGCATTCATGCATTTTTCTAGTTGTGATTGTAGATACATGTCTCTTACACACAAAACAAATACTTTCCTTCTACCCTTCCTACATTGGTGTTAGGGGCATCCACATTCATCTCTTCCGGGTGCTATTGTTTTATTTTAGACTTATCACTTTTCATTACTTGGTTCTACATGTTTTTGACATAATAATTATCTCTCTAACATGCTAATGGGTGCTTCATGTACAACATTTGTTATGCAGGGATATTGGTTTCCATACTTGTTTGATTACATTTTCATTGTTATGTCTGTCATTGTTTGCTATTGTTTTGCGGACCTTGCCCTATGTTTGGTGTGCACACCTGCCTTTTGTTGGCGAGTCATGATAGCCTTCCATGTATTGCGACATCATGAGTGATGTCCCATGTTTGTAACCCTCTTTTTGTGGCATACTTGTCTTCTTGTGTGTTTACATTACATTTCCTAGTAGATTTTACAATGTTTGTGTAACTTATACATTTTTTTCTTCATGCATGTGTGTTTTCACTTATGTTTGGCTAGCCTTCTTGTTTTTGTGTGCCTTGGTTTCTACCAAAAAAATTCAGCATACATGCGGTTGGCCATATTTTGGGTCCACATGTCTCATATCAGTGACATTGCATGCACCCCCAAAGAGGGGGCATCATTTGGGGTTTACATACTAACACAGAAATTCTACATCATTTTGGTTCAATTATATTCAGTGAGTGGGTTTAGACCAATCTACGAATCCCATACACAACTAATTTTACAGGACATGGTGTCTTTAACTTTTCTTAGAAGCGATTCTGAAGCTTTGAGGTTACTGATGGGTGTGCCTCCCTACATTACTTTGGAAAGTGGTGTCGGATTGCCTACAAAAACTATAACAACATAGAGATCTCTACACATAGTTCAGGGAATCAATTAGAGATTAGAGGACACAAAGCATTTCCTACCTACATTTGTTCGACCTATGGCGTGAAATTGCCCAAAAAATCATAGTACATGATATCCTTCTACATTCTTTCTCGACATGGATCAGGTGCACATGTTCCATTTACATTTACACTTACACTTACACTTACACTTAAATTTGTGTATTTTTCATACACATGCGTCTTTTACATAGTGTTTTTACACTTACATACATACATATTTGAATACTTGATCATTTTCTCCTTTTAAGTCTATTCATATGAGAAACAAGTAGTCAAATGGGGGAAATAACAACAATTACAACAACACTATGTGCTTGCACACTATAACACACTATTTTGTAGGTATGCTACACTGTGCGGTAGCTACACACACGTTTTTTTTCCCTAGGTTCACTCTCATCACTTTTTCTTTACACATTTTTCATCTATAGTTTCCATGCTTTTGTATAGTCCTTCAAAGCACGCTTGTTAACCTTTAAATTTACCTTAACGGGAAGGTGTTGTTAAAAAATTGTCAAAATTCCTTAAACCTTCTTGAATTCTTCTTTCCTGAATGTGCTTTTAAAATTTTGAAGTTTTCGAAACTCGAAGTCTGAATTTTTGGATTTTGGGTTTTGGGGATTTTTCACTTTTCAGAGTTTTGTTGATTGTGAAATAAAAAAATTATTTGGAGTTTTGAACTCGAAATCGAAAGTCTGAAATTTCATACTTTGGGTTTTAGAATCCTCTTTAGAATTTATTTTTATTTTTCTTTTAGATTTCCGAAGTTGAACTACGAAAGATTGAAAGTTTGAAATTTTGGAACTTTAGACTTTCGGGTTTTAGAGTCTCACATTGTTTTTGTGGATAATTTCACTTTGGAGTTCTGAAGTTTGAAACTCCGAAGTTGTAATATTTTAGAACTTCAGAATTTTAGGGTCTCGGACTTCGGAGTTTCACATTGCAATGATCACACTTCATTTTGGATTTTCGGGGTTACAATTTCAGATCTTCCACAAACATTTAATTTCCAACATCCCCGACATGTGTCGAATTTGAGCATTAATTCCAGGGTTTCCTATATAAACTCAAATTTTTACCTGTCATTTTCACCTAGATTTTTCTTTGACACTTTGTTTTTACTGCACCATTTTGTACTTTCAAGGCATCATTTTCAAGGTAAAATTTTTAAGTTATTTCTTTTTTGTTATGATTTATCGGTTTTTTTGTTTATTTTTCCTTTTTATTTGTTCTTCTTTTCTTGCTTGACATGGAAACCCTTATCATCTATTGTTCTTCCTTTAACCATGTCATCTGTTTATTTTCTCAATACTGTAAACTTCAATTCATGTAGGCATCTAGTTTTATCAAGTCTAAGAATTGTGCAACCATTTCCTTCAATTTTCATTCTATGTGTTTGGGTTTTGGATGTCACATTTCAAAAAATTTGGAGGTAATAGTTTTTTCAATTTTAGAGGTCACAGTTTCAGGTTTTTGGAGGTTGTAATTTGAGTTTAGCGCTTTTGAGTTTCAGGATTTCGGTAGTCGGGGTTTCAGAGATTCACTTTTTGGGGTTTTGGGATTTCGGTAGTCAGGTTTTTAGAGATTCACTTTTCGGGGTTTTGGGACTATGAAGAGTTCGGGATTTCGAGAGGTTTGTACTTTAGAGTTGAAGCCTTTTCAGAGTTACCATTTTTGGACTTTTAGACTTCGGGATTTTGGAACCTTTATGGTTTCTTACAAAATTTCCAAAGACTATTTAGATTCTGAATTCTGAATTAATGTCAACTTCCTCGTCAAGGGCAAGGAAAGATGAAGTACACATTCTTAGGAGTTTCTCCTCACTCATGCCTATCTTCATATTTGGGGAATATTAGAGATACTAACCTTGGAAAAATAGATTTTCTAGACTTCTGGGAAAGATTAAAATCTCCTAATAAGAAGCCTTGGATGCAGACCATATTTAACAGTGGGCTTTCTCTCCGTTGTAGGTTTTTCTTCATCCATACCTTTGTCATAAGTTTTTCTTAATTGTGGTAACCAATTCGGATAAGGATTATGAATCGGTAAAAGATGATGATGGTAAGGTCGTAATCAAGTTGGACGCCAATTTATTTGAGGATTTATTTAAACTTCCAGATGTTGAAGGATATGCAACAATTTCACCAGAAGCCATCGTGGAACATTGGGATAAAGAAATTGAACTGTGTACAAAGGTCATAATGAAGAGTTACTTGGCCAAGAGTGTCATCAAGCTTCCTAAAACATTGTTCCACTCAGACTTCATCCAGGAAGTAAGTGATCTTATTGTATTGTTGAGTAGAATTTCGGGTCTCGCTTCCATGAAGGAGTTTTGGAATGGATGTTCCTCTATATTGCTACTATCAAGAAGAATAAGGAATTCATACGATGGGGGGAACATATCAGCAGACTCAATTTTTTTCTAGTTGAGAAATGTTTTGACGTCTAAAAATTCTTCATGACTTCCTTCCTCATTTATGTTGTCGTTGCCATGGGGGAATTCAATGGTTTGAACACAAAAGGTGTCAGAAGTGTGTCACAAATTTATCACTTTTATCCTCAAATTATAATGGAAGAAGGCAACAAACATTTTTGTAGAGTCAATGATGTTTTGTTTACTATCCTCCTTTATCATTTTGATAAAATTTATATAATCAAAGGATTTCTGATGAAGCTTTTAAAGAGGTACGGGAATGGGGAGCCATCTATCTTCAGTTCCCAACATTTACATACATCAAGATTCCTAGTTTCTTGGGTGCCCCAAGAAAGTTACCAAGATGTCCTACTGACAAATGGGTTTTATTAGAATTGGTTCAGAAATTTTTGGATTATCACAAAATTCAAAACAAACGACATAAGGTGGGAGTTTAGTTTCCTATTTCAATAGGAAGGTATACTGTGCTAGTATTTATAAAGTGAAGAATGTGGATGGAGAAATGTTTGAAGTTACTTTGCAAACTTTCCATCCCATAACCAAATTTGATTACTGGGGTAAGTTCAGTGAAATAGGGTTGGCTAGTTCTCATGTGCCTCAGCTAGAGGATATTTGGATTCATTTTCAGGATGAGGTTATCATCAGACAACAAGAATATGAAAGGTTGACTTTGAATGAGGTTAAAAAATTTAGTATTGCGGATATTCCAAAAGGAATGGAGGACGATGATGAAGTATTGGATCCAGTGTACATGAAAAATAATGTTGTTGATCAACCCTTGCCATGGATCGATTGGTATCAAGAAGAACATTGCAATACTAAGGAAAGGGCGGGGCCCATTCTTCAAAGGACATATGATTGGTTGGATACCTTGGGAATTTCACCCAAAGGGATAGATCAATCTATAAGAATAGAATCCCAACCAACACTGAGTCTCCCTACACCCACGAAAGGTAAAAGGTCTACTCAAAAGGCCAATATAATTCCAAGGAAGATCTCATTTGTTGTTGGGAGTTCCTCTCTTCCAAAATTTCCCATTGCCAAGGTTGTGTCCTCTACAATACAAGTAAGAGAAGTTTTTGAAGTTAGTGATTCTCTAGTTGTGTCACAAGATTTTCCACCCCTTCTTCATTACCATTGTCACTATCTTTAGCTCCACTTTCCCAATCATTATCCACTGCTCCTTCACTCATCTTTACTTTTCCATCTCCATACATGGTAGGGGAAATGATTGGGTCTCCATTTCCACTCCATTGTCTCAAAAATTTCATTTCCTTCCATTTCAACTTCCAGTCTCATTGCATCTGCTCCCAAGGCTATTCTCACTTCCACCCCTTCTATCATTACCACCTCCATTTCATTGCCAACTGATATTACTAGTGATATTGTTTTATCTAGTGCTCCAAGTACCATACCAACCATACCACTTTCATCTGCATCTACTATACCTGAGTGGCTATATCACCAAACCCCAAAGCAGAAGAAGAAGGTTCCTCTTATAGACGTGATATATTTGAGTGTGTTGGAACCTACTCCAAAGAGACAGGCCAAATGGCCAAAGATCGTCTCTAGTTTATCAATAAACCAATTAGGAGAAAGGGTCATGGAAATAACTACCCCCATTGAGGGGAAAACTAAAGAAACTATTACAACAGCAAATTATCATATCTCTAGGTTTTCACTAGGGAAGGCAACACATGAAGGTGCCAAACAGGATGTTCAAGTGGCCCTTGGAAATTTTTGGAGAAGTATGATAAAGATAAATCTTCCAAAGATGAATTAAAGTCAAAGGTTGAACAACTCACTACTCTATTAAGGAAAGTAACACAACCCACTCCAACTACTCGATCCTTCAACTACAACTTCTTTAACAATTTCTTCCGGTTTGGATGATATTTCATATCATGAAATTGAGAAGATAGGTCAGAAGGGAAGATTAGTGGATGGATGGATAGAACGTATGCTTCAAGAAGCTAATCCTTTGGTTAAAACAATTGTTGAATTGTATAATGATTTACAAACTGAGAGGACTTCTATTCACATGATAGATGAAATTCTCTCTGAGGATAACAATAATTTGAATCTGAATTTAACTACATGGAGTGAGATTAGAGATGTGGACCTAGATTTACTCCTTCAAGAAGGAGTAATTGATGATGTTTCTAAATTGTTTGAGTTTCAAAAGGCCATGGAATTTAGATCCCAAGTGTTGTAGGATTTGATTAAGAAATTGGATGATAAACGCGTGGAAATAATGGATAGTCTAAATGATATTTCAAAGAGTTTGATAATATCAACTGTAAGTTTTTCAATGAGAATATTGATGCTCTTCCAGTGGACCAAATTAAATCAAATTTCAAATATTTGGTAACGAAGATGATGAAATAACTATTTTTTTAGAGATTATAGAGCTCTTTTTAGGCTTGACACGTAAAAAGAATTATTTACTAAGTTCAAAATTCTTATCAATCCTTTTCATATCTGCATAAATTGTTGTCTATCCACAACTTATTTTAATCATTCATAAATCATTTTAACTTATTATTCCATTTCAGTAAGAATTTCAAGTCCAATTACCTCTCTATCTTCAATGTTATCCCAACTAACTGGAGTTATGCATTTCCTTCCATACAATGCTTTGAAAGGTTCCATTTTTAAAGAGGAATGATATGTATTATTGTAAGAAAATTCAACTAAAGGAAGATATTCTTCCCATTTGTACTGTTGATCCATGTAGTACATTCATAACATATCTTCCAAAACTTGATTTACTCTCTCAATTTGACCATCTGTTTTTGGATGGTATGTGGAACTAAAATTTATTTTTGTTCCTAAGGTTGCATTTAGCATTTTCCAGAAATGAGATGTCATTCTAGGGTCTCTATCAGATATAATCAATTCAAGTACTCCATGTAATATGAAAATTTCATGCACAAATATTTTTGCTAAAACAGGTGAATCATCTTTAAGATTACCAACAATAAAATGTTCTACCTTTGTCAACTTATCAACCACAACTAAAATAACATCATGTTTATTTCTATACATAGGCAACCCCTAAACAAAATCCATGCTAATTACTTGCCACTTATATTGTGGTATGCTATGAGGATATAATAAACCGTTGGGTGTATATGCTCAGCTTTAACATGTTGACATTCCAAACAATGTGAAACAAAATCAATTATGTCTCTCTTCATTCCTTTCCAAAAATATTGTTGTTTTACATCAGCAAGCATTTTTGTAACACTGGGATGTCTTGAGTAAGGTGAATTATGAAATTCCATCATTAAATTTTTCCTTAACTCATTTCCGAAGGTACATACACCCACTTTTCATATCTTAAAATTCCTTCATTATCAAAGTTAAAACCTTTGTATCTTGCATCATTAGGATCTGCACAAGTGTTGTTTTTACCTGCTGAAAGTAAAAATTAGATTCCATGATACTCTTTACCTCATCTTTAAACTGAGTTCTCAAAGTTATAAGTGCAGAAATATGTTTCCTATGACTTAGTGCATCTGCCACTTTTCTTTACCTTTAATGTAACTTATGTCAAAATCATATTGTGACAAGAATTCTAACCATCTTCGTTGTCTTGCATTCAGATTTGGTTGAGTGAAAATATATTTCAGCCCAAGATGGTCAATATTTAATTCAAAAGGTCTTCCTAAGAGATAATGTCTCCATACTTGAAGTGCATAAACTATGACAACAACCTCTAAGTCATAAGGAGCATAATTAAACTCATGTAACTTGATTTTTCTACTCTCATATGCTATAACATGATCATCTTGCAACAAAATACATCTCATTCCTTCATCGGAAGCATATGTAATTACTATAAATTTTCCATTTGGATATGGTATAACCAAAATAGGTACAAAAGTTAGTTGTTCCTTTAGAGTTTTAAATGTTGCTTCGCATTTATCACTCCACACAAACTTTTTGTCTTTCTTTTGTAATGAAGTAATCGAGGCAGCGAATTTTGAAAAGTCCTTAACAAACTTTCTGTAGTAACCAACAAGCCCCATGAAGCTTCGACTTCATGTACATTTTTAGGTGCGCAGCCATTCAATTATGGAAACAATATTTGATGGATCAACTGCTATTCCATCTTTTCTTATGACATGTCCTAAATAGTGCACTTTTGTTTCATAAAAAGAACATTTGGACAACTTACCATACAATATTCTCTTTCTCAAAATTTCAAGTATTATTTTCAAATGCTCATGATGCTCATCAATGCTTTTAGAATAGATAAGAATATCATCCAAGAATACAAGTACAAACTTGTCTAGGTATTCTTGAAAGATATTATTCATTAAATTCATAAAAGATGCAGGTGCATTTGTCAAACCAAAAGGTAAAACCGTGAATTCATAATGTCCATACCTCATTCTAAAGGTTGTTTTATGAATATCTTCGTCTTTGATTCTTAACTAGTGATACCTAGAATAAATATCTATCTTAGAATATACTGATGCACCACACATCTAATCAAACAAATCATCAATTCTAGGAAGTGGATATCTATTTTTTATTGTTGCTTTGTTTAACATCTTGTAATCAATACAAAGTCTAAGTGTTCCATCTTTCTTTTTCACAAAAATTACCGGTGCTCCCCAAGGTGAGACACTCGGTCTTATAAAACCTTTAGACAACAACTCTTATAATGGTAGTCATTTGATAAGGTGCCTTGGAAATAGACTTAGATCTAGGTTTGATTTCTATTGTGAAGTGAAATTTTTTTGGCGGAAGATCAAGTAGTTCTTCTAGAAACACATCATTGAAATATCTTAACAACGGAAAATTTTCCAAGAAATCACTATCCTTTTCTATTGTTTCAGAAATTTTTACTACATACAAAGTGCAACCTTTATTTTTGGCCTTTTTAAGTTGCATAGCTGACAATTTTCTAACTGAAATTTCTCATTTTACCCCTTGAATGTAATCTGTTGTGTTCACGAGATCATTAAGGCAACTAATGTGTTTTTAAAACAATCAACTTTTTATTTATGATCAAAAATTTAGTTAGCACCAATTATTACATCATATGACCATAGAGGACCAACATTGAGATCTACTTTAGTGGAAAAATTTGGTAACTCTAAGATTGCTCCAAAAATACATTTACTAACAGTATGGACAACATTATTACCATAATGTACAGTCCAAGATTTTTCCATTATTCCTTCTTTTCTTTTTAATTTTGCAACTAATTTACTAGAAATAAAACATTTTGTAGCTCCAATATCAAAAATTATAGTAATAGGTGTATCAAATAATTTACCTAGCACTTCTATGGGCGTAACTTATTTTTCAACTTGTTTATTAGCTACTGTAACATGTATCTTATGCTGATGATTGCTGTCATCTTTCTTTAGAGGGCACTAATTTGCATAGTGATCCTTACCACATTGAAAAAACCCCTATAGGTCCTCTTTTTGGTTCAAATTTATTTCCAGTCTTGAAATTATTATTTTTTCCTCCATAGGACTTCTGCCCATTATTGTTATTCTTCACAAAATTGTTTTGAATGTTCACAACAAGTTTATTTCATTGTTTTCTTATTATTATCAGTCACAAACTTATTTTTGGCTCCAAAATTTTCCATGCCACCTTTTTGGGTGCAAGTGATGAAGAAGAATTAGAAATTTTCTTACGATTCTCTTCTTTATGAGCAGAAATTGCCTTTAATTTCTGTTCTTTCCATATGGCTTTTTCTACAACCCCTTCCATAGTGGTTGGGTTGTGCACATCTACTTCACCTCCTATGACATGATTTAATCCCATGATAAAATTGTGTATCCTAAACTTCTCGTTAGTTTGATATTGAGGAACGTACTTAAGAAGTTTGGTAAACCTCTCCCAGTACTCAGTTATAGTTAATTTTCCTTGAATTAAATTATGAAATTCTATCATTTTCTTATCATAATAGAGCTATGGCAGCCAACGTTGCCTAAAGTAGCTCTTAAACTGATCCCAAGTGATGCTTGATTCATCAATGTTCAATTCAACTTTACGATTATCCCACCAGGAGGATGCCTCATGGGAAAGTTGATAAGCTCCCCATATTGCTTTTATTTCCTCCAAGAAGTTCCTTATTGCAAAGTACTTCTCCATTTTGCTGATCCAATTCTCAATCCCATCCCCTAATGTAGTGCCATCAAAATTTCGTGGAATTATCCTCTTTATGTCATTAGTAAGTTCAATTTTTAATCTTTCCTTTTTATTTTTGGATGATTGGGTATATTTGTATTTGCATTTACAACATTATTATTGACATTCGCAACATTGTTATTTGCTACATTATTATTATCGCCCAAATTTCCAGCATTGGCGTTGTCCCTTAGAGGTGGTGATTGTTATTACTAGCATCATCTTCCTCCTCTTCATTACCCATTACTTGTTGTTCAAGTATAACGAGACGATCTCTTGTGTCCAATAGGGCAGCAATAATCTCGTCAAGTTTTTGTGTGGTAATTGCCTCTCCACCTGGAGGTAGATTATTTTTAGCACCTCCCCTTGTTCTAACCATTTTATGTTAACAAGAAATTAATTTTTTTATCAGATATGGAATCAATAGGTCCAAGAGCTGCAACCTTCAGCTTTGATACCAAGATGTAACATCCACTTTTTAAGACTTAGAAACAAGGGATTTTTTTATTTTTTTACATAATGTTCTCTATTCTAAATTAATATAATTTAGAACACACATTCCATTTCCAATCCATCTCATAACAAAAAACCATATGCAGTTGTAATGACTCAATGAAACACCAATCTCTCATTCCATGACTCGGTATTAAACTGATCTCTCATGTTAGTTGATTAAGTGTATACTTGGTTCCTTTACCCTTTTAGGGGCACCCAAGTGTTCTATATAAAGTCCTATATGAATATCTATTACCGATATTCATTTGAAATCCCGCATCTTAGACTAGGTGACATAAGACAATGCAACCAATAGCTTATGATACTTTGGCCAAAGTTTTAAACATGTCTACCATGTTTACATTCCAAGACGACATACTCGTCAAAAGGAATATGTCCTTCACCACACTTGTATTGTTATCTAGATTGGTCATCCTTGACTACTATCAACCCAAATCCAAATCAAATTTTCACACTAAACAAGGGTAATTACATGTACTAGTGTGGAAGACTACTCATGGTGACTAAGGATACATAGACATACTCAATCAAATTTCGTCGATTGGGTGTGTCTAGTTACCCTAAGTCAACATGAGTTGACCACTACACTAATCCATGTTTCTATCTTTGTTTAGAGTAGAACCATGAACTGAACTTCCACTTATGTCCATCAAGTTAATTGAACTAAGTGGGGTGTTGTAGCATAGTAGGTTGCATCATAGTATCCTCATAATGACTCATGTCATTATGAAGGTACTTTATAGTCGTTGTATGTTACAAAACATCCAACTAAGTTTCCTCAACTAAACTAACATACTTAAGAATATTATATTATTAACCCAACAATTATTATCTTAAATATTTTAATGATAACAACGCACTTAAGGGTCCACTAAGCACAATTTACCCCAAAGAAGGGTACGAGGTGTATTTTACACGAGAGAAAGGTATGCAGATAAAATATGCATTCCTACTTATTTTGAATTCATGCTTATGTTTATCTTAATCTTAACTATTTATTTTCATATATCAATATGTCTGAATTCGATATTAGAAAAGTAAGGTCATTAATTTTTCTCACTACAGGTTGACATTGTAACAAGCTTGTTTGAAAACTTATACATTAGACTTCAGAATATCATAAGTCTAAATATTTCTAATAACCCTTCTAAGCATCCATGCTTTAGAATATTGATATCAGATAAGGAACATACAACCAATCATCATTATGATTTATTCATAAACATTTAACAAGATATCATACATAGCTCATTATTTAATTACAAAGGAAAGCATCCTTTTCTTTCTCTATTAAGGACTGAAGTCATATTAGTGCAATCAGAAAACATATGGCTTAGTTTAATAATAAGAAGCCACACACATTTATATAAACTATCCATATTCCCTTTATTGTTTAAGGATCTACCAATGATTATCAACTTAGTTGTGCTCTTACCAAGTGAAATGAATCAAGCTATAAGTATAGATCCTTAATCCTAGAAGCTTTATATATCATAGAATCTATTAAGTTGTGTAATCCCATATTACATATATCTATATAGCCCCATCATGCATGATATTATCTAGTAATATTACAAAAACTTATGTCATGAAGGTCTCATAAGTAAATCAACAATCAACATCTTTACCAAAGCAATTCATTTATCAAAAAGAGAGTTCTCCACTCTCTAAACTTAGGAAGTATTTCAAAGGTTTACACAAATGTCTTTCCATCAATATAAAACTAGTTTTAATACATCTTCAGATTTATTTTTCCCAAAAAAGTACATTTCAAGTAAATGTCAATACATAGACATCACAATGAAGAGATAATTTCTTTATTAAAACAAATGTAAATTTCTATAAGTCTTTCTCCTTTCATCTTTTACGAATTCATCATTCAAAATTGTTAGCATGAGTCAGTTCACAAGAATTGAGCATGATAAATGCTATAATGTTAAAACAATATGATTTTATCTAACTATTTCACAAAAGGAACCTGTTGTTAATAAAAAGGTTCCAAATATGAAAATAAGATCAATCAGAAAGACTTTCCCTAAGATTACATAACAAAAAAAGAGAGGAGTCATAGAATCTACAAGAAATAATGTTCAAGAAAGAACTAATTAAACCAACATAATTAATTCTATCTCAAACATGGTTATGAAACTCATTACAACATGCTAATCATCTAAATAACAACTAATTAAGAAATAAGTAATTAACATTCTTATCCTAATCTTAAACTTCTCAATTTAGTTTCCAACCTAAGTTCCACAAAACTCAACCAGTTCTTATTATTCAAGAAGAAATGAATTGATCTAATCATATTGTCTTTATAAAAATAGTATGTTGTTCTTTTAACATTCAAATATTAACAACCTACTAATAAGCCTGAATGATCAAACAAGAAGATACAACTTGAATAACATCCTTTCCAACAACCTTTCCTAACCAAATCTCTTCTCATAATCAAAGGATTATGTTGATCAAGAACTAACCAAACATTACAGGTAAGAATAGTTGTAACCACACAAGAGATTTGGTACAAGCCCAAAAAAACTTAACCCATGGTAACAATTCCATGAGGACATGTATTCACATCCAAGTTTAAAACTTAAAAGAACAAGACATAGCTATCACAATTTTGACATCTAAAACAATCACATCTACATGTTCATTGTTTCCATATGCTACTAATGGAGAAAGGAACATATCATTTACAAGAAAACACACAAGGTTAAATTTTTACCGAAATAATGAATCCAAGATCAAGGAAAGGAACTTGAGAACAAAAAGAACAAGAAGTTTAGAAAACAACACAAGACCCCAATACAATTTTGAAGGTACAAAGTAAAAAATCGATCAACTCAGAATATGTCGTCAAGAAAATGCATTGATCAAACACAAGATTCTAAGGGAAATAAGATCTGAAATCATAAAAAGAATGCCAATCTACACTCACGAAGAAAAAAGTTCCACATGAAAATAAGATAATAATGAAAAACAAACCTAGGTTAAAAATATAATAACTTGGGACTTCCCAAAAGATCCATAAGATAAAAAATTGGAACCGACTCGAAGAGAGTATCTAAATAGTGAATAATACATACTCACAAGAAGAAAACAAAGTTTAACTAGAATATAATCTCTTACTAAACCATTTTAAAGTTACACCTTAGCATTGAATGATCTAAAATAAACGTTACCCGTTTCACGAGGCCAATCACGAAAGGGTATTCATTCAAAGTTAACTCAACAAACAAGAAGGAGAGATTATGCCAATCTCAACATTTCAAACGAGTTCACCCAAGAAGGGTTAAAGACTATAATCAAATAAATAATTTTAGACAAAAAACCACAACAGTTTCCCTCTTAAAACACACTTTCAATGCTTTAAAACAACTTTGTTCATGCCCAATATAGATCAAACAATATCTTACTTAAATCAAACTACAAAACCCAAGATGGTTAACACTTAAAATAAACAATAAAAAGAACTGAAACCAGAACTCCCCACAAACATACTTTCGCAAATCAACCATCAACGAATGATACTACCTCCAAAACAAAGATTTACCTTCTTGAGACTGAAGATGCTTTCAGTCCCTTTCTTAAGGCAAATACAATTGAATCCATAACAAATAAACATAACCCAATTTACTAACAACTGGGTGCTTCATAGATAAAGAGTACAGTCACGATATAAGTCAACCAAATATTGTTGGTCTCAAACTATATTCAACAAATAAAACTGACCAATGCTAAAATTCATAACAAATTTCATCATAACCCTGGCATACTTTTCACGCTTACAAGTTACCCATTCAAGGTGAACAATCCAACCAAGACAACTAACACATTCTTCCATCGATATCCATGGAATTTTAGTATAAATAAAAGATAAGGCAAACACCATTGTACTCCATAAAAACAACCCAAATTTCATGATTAAATACTACATACAAAGAATGATAATGTCCATAATCGAGAAATGGAATTGAAGCAGGAAGAAGCAAACAAAACACAAACAACAAAAACCAGAACAATTTCATAAAAGAGAAAAGTTATTTTAATGAAAACAATTAAGTAAAAGCATAAGATTTAATGAGATAAGGCCTATCATGCCTTGTAGTGCTCTTATCTCCTTTTCCGACCTCAATCCTTCACACAAATCCTCTACTGCAAGATTTCAACAAAAACACCAAAACCCAGCCTCTGAAACTTTCCTTATCTTCTTCTTATAGCTTCCATGCTTATATTTCATTACCATTACCGCCATACAAGGTGAGATTAAGAATGCATAGATTCAAACTGGAGGTTTAAAAGGATGAAAAACCACATGCAGAGCTACAAAACTCCCAAAAACAAGTGAAATAATAAAACCAAAACCATCTATTCCTCCAACCTTCTCCTATTTCCTAGGTAATTTTTTCTTTGGTCGAGAACATTAATTGCCAATAGGACTGACAGAGTCCTCTCCTACATTCCCACCATTGCCATCTCCTTTTCGGTTAAATGAAAAGTTAAAACTCCATGTAAATGAAATTAGCAGAGTTGAAAACTCATCCTTCCCTTAATTTCCATGCATTCGCCAAAATTGGTGGTAACAGAGTATTTAATGCCACATTCAAAACTTCTTAACACATTAGAAAATGGTACCATCGAAACCTACTTGCCATCTATGCCACCCCCTTTAGGCTAGCCCAATTCCCTTAGGTTAGGTTTAAATAATATTAGCTTATAAACCAAACTTAGGTCCTTAGGTATAATTTATTATTTAGTCTTAGAATAACTAGTATCAAGACTTAGGATTACCTCCTTCCAAATAATCAACCACAATAATAAAATCACCTTAGCTTAAACTTAGGATAAGATAATAATCATAGGAACTTAGATTAAATTAGGTCCCCAAAACTAATCATCAACATTACCTTATGATGAATAAAAATGACATTCTTGGATCACTATAAAGGGCGTATACAAAACATATCACCTATGATCCTACAATAGCCTAGGTTCAGAAATCAAACATTCTGCCCAACTTGGTCAAATGACCTAAATGTCATAAAATTGAAAGCATGCCTTGGATCACTAAAATTGATCCAAGGTATGGCTATCCTACATTAGAAATCAAATAGACTGAAGCACAAGTTCAAATGAAAAATAGGCTATGAATGAGTTTAGACTAAATTTATTTCTTCCATCCACATGCAGTGAACATTCAACATAAGAAAGAATGAAATAATTCATTTTAAATTTAGAATTGACATGGCATGATTGTATTCATTTTTAGAAGATAAACATATCATCTACAACAAACATGATTACTTAGTTCATGAGAGTACACCGCCTTCAACAATAATAACATATCATTTTTTACAACTTTTATTATAGAATCCATCAAGAATATCAACCATGCTAGAGACATTACATTTTCTACATTTTATTATCATTTATTTACTACTCCTATAGCATATAGATTTTACTAGAATATACTATTTTAGTTTAATCATTTTGGTGAACCCAATCATGACAGTCTTTCGGATCCTTCTTTGGCATATCATCTTCTTTATCATGGCTCCTAAAATACCTCAAATTTATATCGATTCACTTAAGATGCATCCTAATTGCCAAGATGTTCTTCAAAAATCCTTAGACACCATGTATCTTCCTAAAGATACCCCACCACATGAAATAAGCCCTATTTTTGATTGTCTATTTGATGACCCTAGTCCTCATGATCCTCCATCTAATCAATCTATGTTGGACTCAATTCAAGCTTTACATTATTTGTTTCAAGACAAGTTTAAGGCTATGGAATCCATGATTACATCTCTCAAATCTGAAATCCAACATCTTAAGGACGTTTCTCAGGCTCATGTTTTTTATCCTTCTACATCTCATCTTCATTCTATGTCTACTACATGTGCTCATATCAATGAGCCTCAATTCATACCATTACCAAAGCCTCTCACCTTTGATCACAATACTAAGTAAGATGAAATTATTATTGAGCTCCTTAGTTATCAATGGATCGCTTTATTGCCTACTCATTACTATCCTCCTTATCAGCTAATAAAATATCAAGGTCATCCATATTACAATTATCATCAAATCAATGGACATAATGAAAATGATTTTTATGATTTACAACGAAGAATCAAACATCTTGAGCATCAAGGCTTTATCTCATTCATTGCATAGCATTATGTTGCATGCCCATATATAAATTCTACATGTCAATGGGTTCTTAAATATGATTTGTCTATGTCTAATGAGAATCATGCCATCGTTACTCAAGTTCCTTCTATAATAAGTCAAGCACCTCCTAAGAAATCACCTCTCAAAATTAATATAACACCTCCTCCTCTCAAGTCATCTATGGCATTACCAAGTCAAATTATGCAACCACCTCTCAAAATAAGTCCACATTCTCCTATAAATTATTCTACAGGTCATCAATACCACAAAAGCTACCACCATTCAAAGTTCCTCCACATCCTACTCCACTTTTCTTTCCAATTAATTTTGTCAAAGAAACTACTCCTTCTGCTAATGGCAAGACAAATTTCTGCCACCATTGCATGGTCCTATTGTTAATATTTCCACACATGCTTCCACCGCTTCACACAAATTTGATCTTTGGTAGGTAGATCCTGATAACACACTCATCATCACACACTTGGGGGAATCACACTCACTACTCCCCCACACCTTTTAGCATTATCAAATGTCATACATATTATACATAACATCTAGTATTTTACATTCATCATACACATCTCGATACATTTGTATCAAAATTACCCGATGACACACTCTCGTGCTTTGGTTCACACTTGACTATTGAGGGAATACTATACACATAAACCCCACACACACCGTACTTATAGGCTATACACATTATGCATCTTCATACATCCTACATCTTAAACTTTGTCCTATATACATCATACACACTATATACATGTCTTGTACCTTACATCACATCTTGCACATTACACATTACACACATTGCATATCACACTACGTCTACTCCACATATTACACATTCTACTCATCTATTTCTACATGTTGCACTCATTACCCTATGACACACTCTAGTCTCACAGTCCATATTAGATTATTGAGGGTATATACTAAAAATGGACCACATCACACTCACACATTCGACCATTCCCACTCTTTCTTATGTGACATTGCTAGATTAGTGATATACGCTTTGGGCTACAAGGTCAATTCTTCTAGCATCATTTAGTGATATATGTTGTAGGGTAAATTATCACTCTTTCGTCATTTAATTGTGATATACACTCGAGGGAAAATTATCACACACTCACACACCTCATATCTATGTCACGTTTCATCACTACACACTCATCACAACGTGCTACACATAACACATAGTTTGACCATTTCGATGACACACTCTCTTTTACAGTTCATTCTTGACTACTAAGGGGGCATACAAAAATAAACCTCATTGCATACACTCACATTCACTATGGGGCACATGACTCCTATCATCTATTCTGCATTTCATTCCACCCATCCACAATATACTACATTTTATGGTTGCACTTACTCTTGCTTACTCATACTATTACATGTATACTTTATTACACATGCTAGATAGATATCTTGTATGTCATTCCTTTTACTAAACACACATTCGTGTTCACTTGCTTTTCTAGTTGTGATCATAGACTATACAAATCTATTACATGTAGTATGGATGCTTGGACCTAGTACCAGTCCCAAAATGGATCCGGGGGCATCCACATTAGTACACTAAAGGTGTTATTGTTTCATTTTTGTTCATAGCACACTAATTTATTGGTTTACACATGCTTTGACATAAATTTTATATTTGTAATATGTTAACGGGTGTCTCATCTGTAATATTTAGCATATAGGGATATTTGTTTCCATACTTATTTGTTACATTATCTGCTATTTTTTTCTTGTTTACGGGATTTTCCCTTTTTCTTATGTGTAAACTTGTGCTGTTTGCGGCCTTGAGTGTCTTGCAAGATCATGAGTGATGTCCCATGTTTCTAACTTGAATTTGTGCGACCTACATTGTCTTTTTGGGTGTTTACATTATTTTTTACACATTTTCTACATAGCTTACACTTGTTTTCTACATGCATGCTTATTTGTACTGACACTTGTTTTCTAGCCACCTTGTTTGCATGTGCCTTGGTTTTTACCAAGCACATCCCATCCCCCATGCAGGGCATAGTATTAATGGTTGGTCCTCTTTTGGGCCACATTCACCTATCTGTGACGTTGCATGCGTCCCCAAAGAGGGGGAATAATTTGGGTTTACACACACTACACAACGCAGTACCAATACAATTTAGTTTTCATTTTTGTCCATGACACGAGTGGGTTACACAGCGAGTGGGTTTAGATCAGTCTACAGAACTCCATACACAATGAATTTTACAAGGCATATTATCCTTAGCATTCTAGGGAGTAGTTACAGGTTAGAGGATAAACCAGACCTTCCTCTCTATAGTAATTCTTCTAGTGGCATCGAGATGACCCAAAAAAATAGACAGTACATAGATCTCTTTAGTTCTCGGGTAGTTACTGAGGTTGGAAGATAAATAAGAATTTCCTCCCTACGCTTCTTCATCTAGTGGCGTGAGATCACCCAAAAAAATTCATACGACATCGACAAGATCCTTTCTACACCCCTTTTCTCATCACGAGATCAAGTGCACATGTTCCTTTTTCATTTTGTACTTTCCTTACATAATTTTTACATATACACGCATTTTTACACATTTTACATGTGTATTTGACTACTTGATCACCTTCTCTTTTACATGTATATCGTATGGGAAGTAAGTAGTCAACATCACACACATAGTGGATACATCACACACATGATATTAACCATGTAGGTACACCAAACACATCAACATATACACACGCGTTTCTGCCATAGGTTCACTTTCATCACTACAAGAACAAATTTTGAAAATTTTGAGTCTAAGTGTTTTTTTTTTTCGAGATACCCAGGTCGTGAAGTCGAAAGAATCTAAGTTTTGGGTCATTTTGTAAGTATTTCGGGTCTGTCGGAACTTTCTGTCCCACCTGTCCCAAGTACGAAAGTGCAAGTTGTTCCCGATCGCCGAAATCCTAAACCTGCCCCATTCTCGGCCCGTCGGAACTTTTGTCCCAAGTGTCCCAAAAAAAAAAAAACTTTTGTGCGAAGCTTTCCCATTTTTTTCGAAACTCCCGAACCGCGTACTTCGCGCATTTTCGTCCCAAATATCCCAAAGTCAAAAGTGCAAGCTTCCTCTTTTTCGGCCGAAGCTTCCTAGTCGCGTACTCCGGAATTTTCTGTTCCAAAAGTCCCAAGTCCAAATAGGCCTGCTGTCCCAATTTCGGCCGAAATGCCTGAACCGCGTACCTCGCGCATTTTCGTCCCAATTGTTCCAAAAGCTTTTGTGCATTCTCTCTCCATTTCGCCCGAGCACAGCGTGCGCGCATTCGCGTCTCACCTGTTCCAAGCGTACCAAGTGTCATTCACACTTAGCTTTTCCCGCTCATTCCGAATATGACGCTCTTTCAAATTGGTGGTGGTGTATTCAATGCGCATTAAATTCATTCCGCTCCTCAAACGGCTATATAACCAAGCATACCACCTTCGCATTTTTCACATTGCTTTCTTGCTATCATTTGCTCAAACCCTTGCAACCTAGTTCCCCTTGCAAATTCCTTCCAGAGTCTGGGTCGCAGCTCCGAATCTATCAATATGAAGATCAAGTTTCAGGGACAGGAGCAAATTTCTCCACTTGAGTCCGCTGTTAGCAATCGAGACAAGTGAAGCTCGCCATCTCGACTTCGCGATTTTTGGTCAAGAATGACAGATGCAAACCCTACGCCGATGGCATGATGATTAATGATAGCGGTTTGGCTTTCGCCGAGGTTTCCTATCTCAAGCAAAGCAAAGCAGGCCGATACGATACTTTCACGCGGAGCTCACTTCGACCCCGATTCGAGCGACTTGACAAATGTACACGGGAGCTCATCGCAAGCCGGACGCCGCCGCCATTAGAGCTGCTCGAGGATTCCGGAGATGGACAATGCTATAGTCGCCTCTCGGGATCAAGCATGTGCCATGTTTGACCAAGACAAGTTGATAAATATAAAGCTCGAGTGGCGAGGTCTTCGTGAAGAACCCTAGGAAAGGAGCTTCTCGCCTCGACCAAAACCCTCTTCCGGTGGATTTCAATGAAGAATTGTCGATTTTATAATCCCGCCGCTCGGGTTATGGGTTTGCCCTCAACCAATGAGTTTCATTTCTCGATGTGCCCGCCATCAAAGATGGTGTGCGAGGGAACGCAAAACATCAATTGGGCGTAAATCATAAGCATGAATTTGGCCGAGCAATTATCCAATGTGCAACAAACAAAGAAGTTCTTCATGACTTCAGATTCGATGTATACCCTAAAGAAATGGTACACGGCAATGGTTTGGCTTTTCCTACATCGATGCACACAAAGACGATCCAAACAGTACGCCTATTGCCCGCAGCTCACCCTAGAGACCAAAGAATCGGAATTTCGTAAGGGTCAATGATGCCTTCACCATGTACGTGGTCGATTGCTCAAGGTGACACCGCCAGAGGTTTTCAGACGAAGCTATGAACCCGATATCACAATATGGAGCCTATTTCATCGGGCCTCAGAAATTCTCTTATATCAAAGCCATTGCTATGAGAACACTCCTCTCGCGGCTTCCCATGTTCTCGCAACGACAAAATGGCCTTGATTGAGATATGCAGCAATCGGACAAGTCGCACGTAACTTGCAGAGACAAGAAGATTTCTCGCTTACACTTTCCCATCTCTCTCGGGAAACTACACATGCAAAACGGCCCGGATGCTCGTAACGTAGAAAGAGCCCCGATCCCTATCATCGCTCATTTCTTCAAGCCAAGAACCTGTTTTGACTTGAAGAAGTTCATCAAAGGAACATCAAGATAGTCTATCATCACAGGCGTATACGTAAGACTACCGGGCCGATCGTGCAGATGATTTTGAAGCCGTAAGAAGGCATGTGGCAGTGTTCTCCCCGCACCGATCCAAGAACTCGGCCTGTACTCAAGTTCCCGAAGGTCTCCGTGATGACAATTTGAGTTATATTCATATGAATACGAAAATGTGATTAAGCACACACCCTCTCGGGAGGACTCGGATTGGAACAAAAGAAAGAGATGATCTGGCCGAGATTATTGCCCCCTGGGCCTTGATCGTAACTAGGGTCCGGTTCAAGAAGAAGATCCGAGAATTCAAGAGGCACTCAGAGAATCCAGCTCCAAAGATGATTCGACACCCATAAGGGAAGCATCGGGCCTGCAGTCCGGGACACCAAAGTGAAAACCCCTCCCGCCTCAATAGCTGTGGACTTGTAGGATCTACTCCTTCTCCATCTACCTGTATACAAGAAGAAACTCAAAGAGGTAAAGAAGGAGCCGCAGAGGATGACCCTCCAAGAAAACAGCAGAGTTGCCTATGGGGCCAGAGAACATCATCGCTCTCTGAAAGTGAAGACAAGTGAGGTGCCAATTCCTACAAGTGTTCCTGAAAATCCAGCAGATAAAGATAAAGAAGTCCAGAGCACCGAACTTCCAGGTACTACTGATTCTTCTGCCGCCATTACCTCCAGTGTTCTGCCAACATCTCACTTGAGTCAACAAATGCATGCACTGAGTGTCATGAGCTCCTCGCCTCTGTCCCCTTGCTTCTCCTGCAGATTCTTCTTCCTCTTTTGCTTGGGTACAACCTCTGGTTGATAAAAGGAAGAGAAAATCCTCCTCTCAAAACCTGGGACCAAATTTTGATGTAGCAGCCTTGTTGGGCACCACTCCTTCTCGTGCCAAGAAAGCCGTAACTACTTCCGTGATTGTGTCTGATGCTCGAGGTCAGCAATTCTCGGAGATCGCTAAGCCCACAAGAGACAAATCGGAATCGAGTTGCCGACATCCGACTTGAACTTTCAAGGATCCCTATGGGAGAGTCTACTCCTCGAAGGTGAGATTCATAACCGTGAAACAAATACCGTGAGTCATGGAAGGGTAGAGAAAGGGCAGCAGATTTATCAAACAACTGGAAGAACAAGCCCAAGTTCTCACGAAGTTTCATCAAGTCACTTTGTCTAAGGACAAAGTTTTAGACCCCACTCCCTCGATCGCTCTACCCCCTCCCCGTAATTCTAAGCCAAGATGAAGTGCAAGAAATTAAAGATATGCACAAGTATTCTCGTCTATGGTAGAGCTATCGGGCCATGGTGGATGACATGCTTGTTGCCGGCTAAACTTCATCGACGAAGCTTTTAAGCTACATGGAAAGGTAGACAAGTTGCAACATAAACTATCCTCTACCATCAAGTTATGAATAAGGAGCTTAAACTTTGGGGGCGCAGATCAGACCTTCGCCTCATGGGACAGACAGATGAGAACATCTTATCAAGGGCGAGTAAGATTTTCGATGATGCCAAGATAATCTATCAAAATCCCGGGTCTACAAAGTAGAGTGGAAAATCGTAGTCCCGAAGAGGTCAGAGGAGAAATGAAGAATAGCCGGCAAAAAGGAGAAGCTTTCAAGACGCTAAGAATGGCCGCTTTCAAAGATATGCATTGTTATCTTCAGATGAGAACTCGCATTCCCTCGCCTCGCAAGAAATCAAAGCTCGGGCCGAGCTTTTGTCAAAGATAATCTTTTCAAGGAAGACTCCATCTCTAAAGACAAGATAAAGGAAATTTGTTCTCTCCACCGCTATCAAGAAGCAAACAAAGACTATCATACTCACGCCGAGTTCGATAAAGAGATGGAGAAATGCTCGGGATTTTGACTCACCGCAACTAACACATCAGTCCCTCGTGGCAGTAGATATAGCCGAGTCATCAAGAAGTTCAGCAATGGATTCTCAAGACAAGGTCCCTCCCAAAGAGCTTCGCCACCTGCCTCCTCTCTCTCTTCTTTCCTCTTCTTTCCTTTCTTTTCGTATTCGTTGTAATTAGTTAAGGTATCGCAACCGCAATACTTAACTATTCTTTATTTAAAAGAAACGGTTACAAATCGTAACCGACTTCAGTAAGCTATATAATGGCCTTTCCACGCCATTTTGAAAGGGAGGAAGAACTTGGCATACTCGAAATCAAATAGATCTTGAACGTATCAATACAAAAGGGCTTTTCTTTTCATTCTCTATCCGAATCTCGTATCTCTCGTGTTTTCCTTTAGTATTGTGAAGATTATTTTGTACCTAATTCGTTAGTCTTGCTGATTGCTTTTGCAAATACAAAGGATCTCGCATTTACCAAGAAAGAACTTTGTGTCTTTGATTAATGAATCAAGAAGGTCCGCCAAGAACTTTGTGTCTTTGATCTTATTCAGTTAATACAAATAATCTTGTTCCAAATTCCCTGCAACTTCGCACTCGTAAAGAATTATTCTGTTATCTACAATTCCAAACGTTTGCTATTCTTCTTATCTTCGTACCCTCTTTCCTCAGCCCGTTCGTAACTGATGATCTTTGTGGAAAACATTTTCGTGGTATCCAAGTTCAACCATAAAATGACATTCTGTATATTTGTAAATAAGTTTGTGTCTCAATAAGGGAACCTCTCCCATTAAAGAGGAGGGACTTCTTGTCCCCTGACTGTTGTTCTTCTAAAAAGTCCTATCTGAAAACCAACAGTTTTTGGCGACTCCGCTGGGGAAAATCGCATTCCAGTACTATAATTTTTTCGATCATCCTTTGATCTGGCGACTCCGCGTTTCACTCGAGGGAGAAGGGCCCTTGGTATCGAAGATTCTCAGTTTCAGCTTTTGGAACAACAGGGTTTTCCTTTCCCTTTAAATAGAAGAACTCGTTCAACGAGCACTCCGCCTATTCGAGATAGAAGTCCTACACAGCCAGCTAGCCCTAATCTGCGAGCTCTGATACTTGCTGGTGTTAAAGTTCCCCTTCGGACCGTATTCCCAAGAAGAATGGCACAATTACCATGGGGACAACGTGTCGGACCTCTGGCTCTTGCGCACCCTTTGCATGAGTTACCTCGAGGTAACCGAAAGAACTTCCCAAAGTTTAAAGGAGATGGCAAAATTCACCCTGATGAACATATTGCAGCATTCATAGTCGCATGTGGAGTCTTGGGGGTTGAACATGAAGACGTCTCAGTAAGACTGTTCGTTGAGACATTACAGGATAATGCTGCTGACTGGTTCTATCACCTTCCGGCTGGTGCCATCACCGACTGGACTACCATGAGAACTCAGTTCGAAAACCGTTTTAAGCCGGCAGAAGATGTGCATGCCCTGCTTGCCCAGATTTCTCAGATAAAGAAAGATCCATCAGAACCCATGAGAGAATTTGTGGCTCGGTTCAACAGATTGATCAACAAGATTCCTGCAAATACTCGGCCGGTTGATCAAATTCAAAAATGTTTCTTTTTGAATGCCCAAACGCCTAAAGTCAGTTATGCTCTAAGAAGGGCTAATCTTGGAACGCTAGTTCTGGATCAAGAACTGGCTGTTAGTATCGAGGACGACCTGATCATGTCAGGGAAGTTGAAAAGAGATCCTCTCAAATCGAAATCTGCTGCTTCTTCCTCTTCCACCTCTGGACCCAATTCTGATCCATTAGTCCAGAAACTTGCAAATGATCTAGTGGCTATAAAGAAACAATTAGCCCAGCATGCACCATATGCAGATGTTCCGAGAAGAAATTTTCAACCCAGTAAACTGCCTCACATTTCCCCACACCAGATCGGGCACTCAAGGGCCTCCCACAAAGTCCCTGTGAACGCAACCTGTGAAGTTGAAGAGCCAGATGATGACGTGGACGAAGAAGCTCGTGAGGAGTTCCTGGAAGAATTTGACGATGAGGCGGAAGAACTCGAAGGATCTCGGGTTAATTTCTTTACCACCGAAGGCACTGATGATGGAGATAACTATGATGAAGTGGTAGCAGATATGAACAGTGAATCTTTTGCTGTCATGACTCGAGAACAGACGAGGCAGAAGGAGAAAATAACACAGCCCACGAAGAAATCTAAGGAACAGCCAGCAACCATTCCTGTAATTGCCAGAAGAGGATCCCCTATCCCGACCTCATCTGCACCAAAGGTAAGTACTGTCGACACTGCTCCCAAAGTTTCTTCTTCTTCCTTTTCTCCTAAAGTTGATAAATCTAGAATTCCAAATGATGATGGCCCATCCACCTCTGGATCCTTTGATATTGTTGATCATCTTAAAAGGACTAAGGTTCAAATTTCAGAAGCTGAATACTACCAAACCCATCCAAAAGCTTTTGCCAAGATGATCCAATTTGTGAATTCCCATTCCAAGACCACCTCCAAAGGCCTTTTGCCCACACCTCCTACTATACCACAGCCTAGTCTGGTAGCTGCTGTCACCTCGCCTGGAGACAAAATCAAGCCTTTTTATGTTACCCTCCTTATAGCGGGCCATAGGCTTAGTAACTGTGTCATAGATTCCGGGGCCTCTGATAATGTGATGCCCGCCAAAGTAGCTCATGCTTTAGGCTTGACCCTTACTCGTACTTATGGATCTTGCTACTCCATGGAAAGTAAGGAAGTACCTTTGGTGGGAAGGATTAAAGATGCACAAGTGGCTTTTGCTGCTTTACCTGAAAAGAAGGTCTTGGCTACCATACTAGTAGCAGACATTCCTCCTTCCTATGGAATGTTGCTAAGCAGAAACTTCTGTAAAGATGTGGGTGGAGAGATTCAAATGGACTGGTCACACGCTCTCATACCTGTCAATGGACAAATGAAGAAGCTACTACCTGAGAAGCAGTCCGAGTACATTGTGCAGAAGACAGATGATCCCAAGGCACAAATACTCTATGAGGACAGGGGCCATGGTAATTACATGATTTTGTCCCCTGATGAAATCCGACCCTGCAAAATATCACCTAAAGATCCCAATGGTGTCTGGATCTTAGAATTTGATGGCAGTTGTTCTTCGGCTGGTTCTGGAGCCGGTGTTCTGTTAATATCACCTGAGGGCTGCCTGTACCCCTTTTCATTCAAATTGCAGTTCGAGAACACTAACAATACAGCAGAGTATGAGGCTCTCATCCTTGGATTGCAAGTGGCCAAAGAACGAGGTGTAAAAAATCTTTTGGCTCGTGGTGATGCAGAGCTGATTGTGAAGCAAGTCAGAAACCTGTTTCAGGTAAAGAACGGGAGGCTGAAGCATTATCGGAATCAGGTTTGGGATTCAATTGAATTCCTTGATGCCTTCTCCATTGAAGCAATTCCCAGAGAAAAGAACAGCAGAGCTGATTCCCTGGCTGTCTCAGGGTCATTATTGATTCCTCATCCTGAATTCTCTCAGGATAAATTCACTATTGAGATGGTCCACCGACCTAGTGTCCCTGACAATACTAACAACTGGCAAGTCTTCAACGACGACCAGCATTTGCTTTCCTTCCTGGAGCTCAAGGGCAATTTTGAACAACTGTATTTCGAAGGAAGTGACAACCTGCCTCGTGAGAGCGTGTCTTCGGACCAAGCCGTCACCCAAGGAGAAGAGACTGATCAGGAAGGGTGCATTAAGCTCAAAGGAAACAAGATCCCCAAAGGTTTGGTGAGTTTGGAGGAGTTGTTTGATAAGCATGACAGGTACGTGAGATCTAAAGCTTCCATCGACCTCGCAATCACCGAGTATGATAAAATTGATATTGGGAGTTCTGATGACCCGAAGCTGGTAAATATCGGGAAGTGTTGCACATCAGATGAAAGGAGAAGAGCAATTGAACTTTTAAGGAAATATAAAGATGTGCTTGCTTATTCTTATGAAGATCTGAAAGCCTTCAAGCCAAAGGAAATGCAGCACTCTATCCCTCTCAAGCCAGGAATCAAGCCTTTCAAGCAAAAGCAGAGGCAGTACAACCCAAAGATAGCTGACACCATATTTCAGGAGATTCAGAAACTGCTAAAGGCTAAAATCATCTTTCCCATTCACCATTCGACTTGGATTGCAAACATTGTACCTGTTAGGAAGAAGAATGGGGAGATCCGTATCTGTGTTGATTTCAGAACTCGAATCAGCCTCTCGAAAGATAACTACCCTCCGCCTATGATGGATCAGGTTTTGCAAGTTGTAATGTGCTCGAGATGTTATCTATGCTCGATGGCTTTTTTCGATACAATCGTAGAGGTCGACATCACGATCAACATAAGACAGCCTTCACAACTCCTTGGGGTACCTTTGCCTACAAGAGAATGCCTTTTGGGCTGATTAATGCCGGTGCCACCTTCCAGAGAGCTATGGATCTGGCTTTTGGAAGCTTGAAAGGAAAATGTATAGTCATATACCTTGATGACCTGACAGTGTTCTCAAAGACAAGAGCGGATCACTTCGACCACCTGGAAGCAGTTCTGCAAAGATGCCGAGAGCATGGGATTTCCTTAAATCCTAAAAAATCTGTCTTCTGTGTTACAGAGGGAAAGCTATTAGGACACATTGTCTCAAAGGATGGCATCAAGATTGATCCTGAACGAGTTCAAGCCATCCAACAGATTCCTCTCCCTACTAGTAAAAAGGGCGTGCATTCCTTTTTCGGTAAGATCAATTTTCTAAGAAGATTCATCCCTGATTTTGCTGAATTAACTTTGAATATTTCTCAGATGATGAAAGGAAAGCAAGCATTTGGTTGGTCTTCTGAAGGAAAGGAATCCTTTGAGGGTATCAAGAAAGCTATTGCTAAAACTCCAGTTTTGGCCTGCCCTGATTTCAGCAAGGATTTCATTATCTATTGCTACGCTACGTGTAGTACTGCTCATTGCCTTAACCTGTGAGGATCCCCGATAAACATGAGCTACCAATTGCCTTCATGAGCTATATCCTGAAGAACCATGAGCTAAAGTACACCATGATGGAGAAGCATGCCTTTGCAGAGTCAAAGCCGCTGCCAGCCTGCTTCTATATCCTCAACTCTCACTCTACGTGCCGGGTCCCAGATACGATCAGTAAAGTCAATTCTCACGCAACAAGAATTTGGATCCAAGAGGGGAAACTGGGTGGCTAAAGTCCAGGAGTATGACCTTGATATCAAGCCAACCAAGCTGGTTCGGGGAAAAGGTCTTTGCGAGCTCATTGCTGAAGGAGCCCAACACGAGTTACTGGAGGAGAAAGCTGACCTTCCTACCGCTCGCTCTCGAGTTCGGGCTTGATGAATGGTACGCCGACATCGCCATTTTCTCACCTACGGGAATGCCCTCTCATTTAATCAAGCTAAAGAAAAGAGGACTGTTAAGTTGAGATCAGCACAATATGTATTGTGGGAAAATGCCTTGTTCAAGCGTGGTTTGGATGGGAGGTTCCTGAAGTGTGTAGACAAAGAACAACAGAGAAAATTGCTCTCAGCTTTTCATGATCAGGCATGCGGAGGGCACTATTCATCAACAGTCACAGCTCATAAGATACTCCGTGGAGGGTATTACTGGCCTTCTTTGTTCAAAGATGCATCCAAGTGGGTGGATAAATGTGAGGCCTGTCAGACTTTCGTGGGAAGACCTAAATTGGCTTCCTTGCCTCTCAAACCAGTTGTGATTGAAGAACCTTTCCAACAGTGGGGTCTAGACTTCATTGGTGCACTCAACCCTGTTTCCAGCGCTGGACATACTCATGTGCTAACTGCTACTGACTACTTCACCAAATGGGTGGAAGCTATTCCAGTCAAGAGCACCACTTCCGAAGTAGTGTGCAACTTCATTAAAGAGAACATCTTGGTTAGGTATGGTGTGCCTAACAAGATCAGTAATGTATAATGCCTCAAACTTCTCCTCAACCGAGATAATGGATTGCCACGGTATGGCATCTCTCTCGGCTCATTCTTCGATTATTATCCCTGTGGAAATGGACAAGGTAATCTACCAACAAGAATCTGGGTGACTATCATAAGAAAGTTGGTCAATGAATCTCGAGAAACCGGCATAAGAAACTTTACGATGCTCTTTGGGGCAGACAGATCACACCTAAAAGAGCCACTGAATGTCCCCTTTCAAATAGTGTATGGAGTAGAGGCTCAATCGCAAAGGACAAGTTGGAACTACCACCTTGCACCGATGAAGGCCATCAAGACACTAGTTTCAAAGTGATGCTCTGGACAAAAGGATCATGTACCTGCACAAACTGAACGAGGATAGATTGGAGGTTGCTGACAGAATAGCTGCCCACCAGCAGAAGGTGAAGATTCTGTTTGATAAGAAAGCTAGGAGCAGAGAGTTCCAGGTTGGTGATACCGTGCTGTTGTGGGACAAAAGACACGAACCTCGTGGTAGCCATGGAAAATTTGATTCTCTGTGGCTTGGACCTTTCAAGATAAGACACTTTGCTGGTAAGAACTCTTTCTATCTTGATTACATGGATGGTTCCCCCCTCCCACTTCCTTATAGTGGGCAGTATTTGAAGTTGTTCAAGTCCTAGGTGACTAGGGAGTCCCTTTGTATATTATGTACAAAGTGTTTTGTTTTTCCCGCTTTTGTGTGTTTCCTCTTCGTGTGTGTGTGTTGCCCTCTCGTATTGTTTTGTTTTTGACTCCTTTCGCCCAATGGATAAGGCACTGGTCTGCTTCACCGAGTTATCTAAGTTCTTGTCTTGTCTCATTCTATGAATTTATGCCAAGTCATCCCCAGAAGGAGCCAGCTGTTGTCTACTCAAAATTCCCCTCTCTAACAAGAACAAATTTTAAAAATTTTGAGTCTAAGTGCTTTTTTTTCTGAGATACCCAGGTCGTGAAGTCGAAAGAATCTAAGTTTTGGGTCATTTTGTAAGTATTTCGGGTCTGTCGGAACTTTCTGTCCCACCTGTCCCAAGTACGAAAGTGCAAGTTGTTCCCCGATCGGCCGAAATCCCCGAAACTGTCCCATTCTCGGGCCCGTCGGAACTTTTTGTCCCAAGTGTCCCAAAACTTTTGTGCGAGCTTTCCCATTTTCGGCCGAAACTCCCGAACCGCGTACTTCGCGCATTTTCGTCCCAAATATCCCAAAGTCAAAAGTGCAAGCTTCCTCTTTTTCGGCCGAAGCTTCCTAGTCGCGTACTCCGGAATTTTCTGTTCCAAAAGTCCCAAGTCCAAATAGGCCTGCTGTCCCATTTCGGCCGAAATGCCTGAACCGCGTACCTCGCGCATTTTCGTCCCAATTGTTCCAAAAGCTTTTGTGCATTCTCTCTCCATTTCGCCCGAGCCGCGTGTTTCGCGCATTCGCGTCTCACCTGTTCCAAGCGTACCAAGTGTCATTCACACTTAGCTTTTCCCGCTCATTCCGAATATGACGCTCTTTCAAATTGGTGGTGGTGTATTCAATGCGCATTAAATTCATTCCGCTCCTCAAACGGCTATATAACCAAGCATACCACCTTCGCATTTTTCACATTGCTTTTTGCTATCATTTGCTCAAACCTCGCAACCTAGTTCCCTGCAAATTCCTTCCAGCAGTCCGGGTCGCAGCTCCGAATCTATCAATATGAAGATCAAGTTTCAGTGGACAGAGCAAATTTCTCCACTTGAGTCTCGCTGCTAGCAATATCGAGACAAGTGAAGCTCGCCATCTCGACTTCGCGATTTTTGGTCAAGAATGACAGATGAAACCCTACGCCGATGGCACGATGATTAATGATAGCGGTTTGGCTTTCGCCGAGGTTTCCTATCTCAAGGCAAAGCAGGCCGATACGATTTTCACGCGGAGCTCACTTCGACCCCGATTCGAGCGACTTGACAAATGTACACGGGAGCTCATCGCAAGCCGGACGCGCCGCCATTAGAGCTGCTCCGAGGATTCCGGAGATGGACAATGCTATAGTCGCCTCTCGGGATCAAGCATGTGCCATGTTTGACCAAGACAAGTTGATAAATATAAAGCTCGAGTGGCGAGGTCTTGCTGAAGAACCCTAGGAAAGGAGCTTTCGTCCCACCAAAACCCTCTTCCGGCGGATTTCAATGAAGAATTGTCGATTTTATAATCCCGCCGCTCGGGTTATGGGTTTGCCCTCAACCAATGAGTTTCATTTCTCGGATGTGCCCGCCATCAAGATGGTGTGCGAGGGAACGCAAAACATCAATTGGGCGTAAATCATAAGCATGAATTTGGCCGAGCAATTATCCAATGTGCAACAAACAAAGAAGTTCTTCATGACTTCAGATTCGATGTATACCCTAAAGAAGGCCACGGCAATGGTTTGGCTTTTCCTACATCGATGCACACAAAGACGATCCCAGTTGTACGCCTATTGCCCGCAGCTCACCCTAGAGACCAAAGAATCGGAATTTCGTATAAGGGTCAATGATGCCTTCACCATGTACGTGGTCGATTGCTCAAGGTGACACCGCCAGAGGTTTTCGACGAAGCTATGAACCCGATATCACAATATGGAGCCTATTTCATTCGGGCTTCAGAAATTCTCTTATATCAAAGCTTTCATTGCCATGAGAACACTCCTCTCGCGGCTTCCCATGTTCTCGCAACGACAAAATGGCCTTGATTGAGATATGCAGCAATCGGACAAGTCGCACGTAACTGCAGAGACAAGAAGATTTTTGGCTTACACTTTCCCATCTCTCCGGGAAACTACACATGCAAAACGGCCCCGGATGCTCGTAACGTAGAAAGAGCCCCCGATCCCTATCATCGCTCATTTCTTCAAGCCAAGAACCTGTTTTGACTTGAAGAAGTTCATCAAAGGAACATCAAGATAGTCTATCATCACAGGCGTATACGTAAGACTACCGGGCCGACGTGCGCAGATGATTTGAAGCCGTAAGAAGGCATCGGGCGTGTGTTCTCCCCGCACCGATCCAAGAACTCGGCCTCTGTACTCAAGTTCCCGAAGGTCTCCGTGATGACAACACTGAGTTATATTCGTATGAATACGAAAATGTGATTAAGCACACCCTTCTCCGGAGGACCTCGGATTGGAACAAAAGAAAGAGATGATCTGGCCGAGATTATTGCCCTGGGCCTTGATCGTAACTAGGGTCCTGTTCAAGAAGAAGATCCGAGAATTCAAGAGGCACTGTGAGAATCCAGCTCCAAAGATGATTCGACACCCATAAGGGAAGCATCGGGCCTGCAGTCCGGGACACCAAGTGAAAACCCTCCCGCCTCAATAGCTCAGTGGACTTGTAGGATCTACTCCTTCTCCATCTACCTGTATACAAGAAGAAACTCAAAGAGGTAAAGAAGGAGCCCGCAGAGGATGACCCTCCAAGAAAACAGCAGAGTTGTTTATGGGGCCGAGAACATCATCGCTCTCGTGAAAGTGAAGACAAGTGAGGTGCCAATTCCTACAAGTGTTCCCGAAAATCCAAAGAGATAAAGATAAAGAAGTCCAGAGCACCGAACTTCTGTGTACTATCGATTCTTCTCGCCGCCATTACCTCCAAAGTGTTCTCGCCAACATCTCACTTGAGTCAACAAATGCATGCACTTGAGTGTCATGAGCTCCCCTCGTCTCTCGCCCCCTTGCTTCTCCCGCAGATTCTTCTTCCTCTTTGCTTGGGTGCAACCTCGGTTGATAAAAGGAAGAGAAAATCCTCCTCTCAAACCTGGGACCAAATTTTGATGTCAGAAGCAGCCTCTTGTTGGGCACCACTCCTTCTCGTGCCAAGAAAGCCGTAACTACTTCCGTGATTGTGTCTGATGCTCGAGGTCAGCAATTCTGGAGATCGCTAAGCCCACAAGAGACAAATCGGAATCGAGTTGCCGACATCCGACTTGAACTTTCAAGGATCCCTATGGAGAGTCTACTCCGAAGGTGAGATTCATAACCTCCGTGAAACAATACCGAGTCACTGGAAGGGTAGAGAAAGGGCAGCAGATTTATCAACAAACTGGAAGAACAAGCCCAAGTTCTCACGAGTTTCATCAAGTCACTTTGTCTAAGGACAAAGTTTTAGACCCCACTCCTGACTCGCTCTACCCTCCCGTAATTCTAAGCCAAGATGAAGTGCAAGAAATTAAAGATATGCACAAGTATTCTGTCTATGGTAGAGCTATCGGGCCATGGTGGATGACATGCTTGTTTGGCTAAACTTCATCGACGAAGCTTTTAAGCTACATGGAAAGGTAGACAAGTCAGCAACATAAACTATCCTCTACCATCAAGTTATGAATAAGGAGCTTAAACTTTGGGGCGCCAGATCAGTAGACCTTCGCCTCATGGGACAGACATGATGAGAACATCTTATCCTGGGCGAGTAAGATTTTCGATGATGCCAAGATAATCTATCAAAATCCCGGGTTTACAAAGGTAGAGTGGAAAATCGTAGTCCCGAAGAGGTCAGAGGAGAAATGAAGAATAGCCTGCAAAAAGGAGAAGCTTTCAAGACGCTAGCACTGCCGCTTTCAAAGATATGCATTGTTATCTTCAGATGAGAACTCGCATTCCCTCGCCTCGCAAGAAATCAAAGCTCGGGCCGAGCTTTTGTCAAAGATAATCTTTTCAAGGAAGACTCCATCTCTAAAGACAAGATAAAGGAAATTTGTTCTCTCCACCGCTATCAAGAAGCAAACAAAGACTATCATACTCACGCCGAGTTCGATAAAGAGATGGAGAAATGCTCGGGATTTTGGACTCACCGCAACTAACACATCAGCTCCCTCGTGGCGTAGATATAGCCGAGTCATCAAGAAGTTCAGCAATGGATTCTCAAGACAAGTGGGTCCCTCCCAAGAATCTCGCCACCCGTCTCCTTCTCTCTTCTTTCCTCTTCTTTCCTTTCTTTTCGTATTCGTTGTAATTAGTTAAGGTATCGCAACCGCAATACTTAACTATTCTTTATTTAAAAGAACGGTTACAAATCGTAACCGACTTGTAAGCTATATAATGGCCTTTCCACGCCATTTTGAAAGGGAGGAAGAACTTGGCATACTTTCGAAATTGTAAATAGATCTTGAACGTATCAATACAAAAGGGCTTTTCTTTTCATTCTCTATCCGAATCTCTCGTATCTCGTGTTTTCCTTTAGTATTGTGAAGATTATTTTGTACCTAATTCGTTAGTCTTGCTGATTGCTTTTGCAAATACAAAGTTGATCTTGCACACCAAGAAAGAACTTTGTGTCTTTGATTAATGAATCAAGAAGGTCGCCAAGAACTTTGTGTCTTTGATCTTATTCAGCTTAATACAAATAATCTTGTTCCAAATTTCCCGCAACTTCGCACTCGTAAAGAATTATTCTCATATCTACAATTCCAAACGCTTGCTATTCTCGCTTATCTTCGCATCTCTTTCCTCACTCTGCTCAGAATCGATGATCTTTGTGGAAAACATTTTCGTGGTATCCAAGTTCAACCATAAAATGACATTCTCGTATATTTGTAAATAAGTTTGTGTCTCAATAAGGGAACCTCTCCCATTAAAGAGGAGGGACTTCTTGTCCCCCCGACCGTTGTTCTTCTAAGTATAGTAACATTCACACGATATGAAGCAAACACGGGCGAATGTTCTGCGACACCTGCGAGAGGTTTTGGAGTATTTATGCAGACCAAGGTGGCCATATGCGCCCTATCCCTCTCTAGGTGCCCTGGTCTATTCAAATATCTCGGATATGCAATTTCTTAGGATCTTGTGTGACGATTTCCTCCTCCTGTTCACCCACTCTACACTACGACACAATATCGTGACATTTTTGAATCAACTAATCCCTTATTAACCCTCTTTGCGCATTAGTGTTTCACAACTTATTTTCATTTATTTATGCTCCTATAACATCTAGATTACACTAGAATATTATGTTTTAGTTTGATAATCTACCTCATCTAGCGTTGGAAGTACTAGCTACCCTATTGTGGGCCTTGGTCTTGCTCCAACCCTCCTCGGCACCTACATTCTCTAACCCATACATATGGTTCTTGGGGCATGTTTTGGACCATGTCGAATTTTTGTGAAACTTGTTTAACTTGAAATAACTTGGTCACCCCCGGACATTGATCCTCTAACCACATAGTATGACATACACATCGTAGCTCTACCAAATCCTCTTTCCATCCTCCATAGTATTGGTATGGCCTCCATACAATGGCCTTTGGCCCCATATAATCTAACATAACTTTATAGGTATTTGTGTCCATCTTCCTTCCTCATACACCAACCCACCTACCTGTAAATATATATAGTCTAGCCCACTCTCCTCATGGCCCACCAACTGGCCTCAATACTACAATATGTTCACAAATCCATACACGCAACAATTTCATAAATCTAATGCCACCTCCATGCTCCTCATGTGTAAATCTATATAGATCCTTATATAGGTGGGACAACACACATTGTGCTCAAGCATACCTAGTACTCTCCTCCTCTATACAAGTGGCATATATCATGCATCTTATATAATATGCTTACACCACCACCATCCACTGTAATCAATGACGCTTATCACCATGATAATGAAATTATGTAGTTACGGAACCCTTGATCTCATAATAACATCTGGGATAATATGGACCCTCGGTAGGAACTCAAGTCCCCCTAAAATAGTGTTGAGTGGTCATCATCTGTCTCTACATATCATCCACTGTCATAACATGTACCCTCTTACCCACAATAGGTAATTGTAGTATGCGATACATGTCCTCTAGTGTGACTGTCATCTCCCTTGTAGGTAACTAAAATGTGCAAGTATCTACACACCACCTCTCACATAGATCTGTAAGCATAGGAATATTATGGGGCACATCCCCTATCCTTGCTATGTGCCATGCAGGATGACACGGTCCAAAACATCCCACTCATCGTTGAATAACTTGACCCTAGGAAAGTACTCAAATTACATTTACCACAAAACTATCTTGAATGGACATGCCTTTGGGCACCACAAAACAACAAAAAAACAACATTAGCACATCATACATATACAAACATACTCATATACAACATCAACACACATCAACTTTCACATTTACATCACTCTAGCCTCAACTCACGCTCTCTGGACACGGGTACCTAGAAGTAGTAATGGAGCACCCAGGAGCAGGACATCAATGCCCATGTCAGGGTGCTCATGTCCCAAAGGTCATTAATGCCTTCATCACTCTTATCCAGGTTCAAATTTCCAAGAAATAAAAAAACAAATTTCACAAAAAATTATTAAAAAAACTTATATCACCACATTTTTCAAAAAAATCACACTTACCAACTCTGTCATCGTACGCGACACCACAACCGTCGCCACCGTCTTGAATCGACTCGGTCATGCTGCTCTAACTTGCGGTATCCTCACACACTCAAAGCTCACTATCACACTCACACAAAATAAAAATGAGTTGCTTATTCACTTTTACACTGCTATTTATAGTAACTTTCCATTATTCACTTTACTATGGTTAGTTGTTGCACCCATTCTCTCAACTAATTCACATCACATGGTTTCAATCATATCTTGAGCATACCTGCTCCAATTTTTGTCTCATTTACAACATTCTCTTCATAATTTTTCCTACTACCGTAACATAAACATTATATTACTTACTATTCACCGCATCGTTTACACTCAATATACACAACCTCTTGTGATATCCATCCCATACTTACCATTGCATCATTACATGATTAATTTTGGCTCAACATTCATTCTCATCATCACTCCCCCTTTTGCCAAAAGGGGGTATACAATTGGGGTCATCCTATAATTTCCCTTACTCTATTATGTGAAAAATATACATTGCTAACACACGATTATCAAAAATTTCTCATATACCGTATAATATGTCACACCGATTTTTAACAATTCCCTTAATGACCTAACCTTGGGGCAGCAAGCATAAAATCTCTCCATGAGTAATCAACCAATCAAAAAATTACATACATTCAATCTCAACATCAAAATTTCAATCTATCATCCATCAACATGAATGCAAAGTATATTTATTCTCCCAAATAACCTAACTTGAAAGTTACATCACCACTTTTCTAGATGACCTAACATGGGAAGTTATTCTACATTTTGCAATTACTTCCATATGACCTGACATGGAAGCCACCACGCACACATATTGTGACACCTATGGAGTGGGGGAAATGAGACATCATTTCCTTTCCTATACTACTCCTATATGGGTTATCACGTTTGATTGAAAATTGGATCCAAAATCAAAAAATTGATTTGTGTCTATCTCGTAGTGGCTAGATCTTTTGAGGATGTGGTTAAAGTTGGAGAGACACTAGAATTATCTCCCTACACTCTTCCTTTGGTGGAAGGATGCCCAAATCCTCAGTTTTTCACACATACACACACACAATCATGTTGGGAATTGATCACTCCCTTCCCCCATCACATCTCCATCAATAAAAATTGAAATATCCAATAATTCACTATTGACATCATCTATTTCACTTAGTGCTTCTCATAACAGTCCCACATCCATCATCACACCGCATGGATTAACACATTGATCCATGGTTCACCGCGCTATATGTTCTCACTCGGAATGTACTTCTACTACACTCTTCACATATTTTAGCGACATGAGATTCTCTAGAAATCTCAGGTATACATCTCTATCTACTTTATGATACCGATATTTCTCTCACCAACATAAAGTGGGGTAAATTTAGACACAAAATCACACACTTAATACTATTATTATACCATTAAGTATGTTGTTTTATATATGGATCTTGCATAGGAAAATTACTCACTAATAACCCATTCCATAGTCTATATGTTTGTCTTGTTGGTCTTTATTGTTGTTTATCTTCCACACTTGTCACTCACATACACAGTTCTAATCAGGTCTCATGGATCCTTGTCTGTCAGTAATCACTCACTTGTCATCACTTGTCTCTAGATACTAGCACCCAAGGTTGGACAATAATGCCAAATGATCTTGTACATCATGGGCACCCCTATCCTCTTTATGTTTTATCTTATTTTTATATATTTGAGGTTGGTATTTTTGGTTTTCCTCTCATCTCCTAAGGTACTAGTCGGCATGTCGGGTCATTAGTGTTGAAATTCAAACAAGATATCCCTATATAAACACAACATACATACCATTATATGGGAGGACTATTCTTATCAAGGGCTAGTTATCTACATAGAGCAAGGGACTGCATTTGGGCCATTACTCTGTATACACACTACATAGGAAGGGGAGTTCATTCTATTCCATCCACACATTTACATTTTTATCTAGCTATTTCCCAATATCTTGGCATCATTAGCACAATGGAGACCTAGGAGCGATCGCACACATATGTACACAAAACTACATTGATTCGAGATGTAGTTCAATGCTCGATTGTAAGTCCACCATGTAGTGGCTAGATGAGACAGTCTGGCCCCTCATTTTGCATCTTTATTTTTTAGGATTTGATGTCTTTTTGAGGGTTTTATAGGTGATTTCTTCATTACATGTTTTTAGATACCTCGGAAATCCAAGTGTGGCATACACGTGGCAAAAGGAGAAAATTTTCAAAACCCTATCGGCCATATCGAAATCAGGTTCCAACCTTTTCTACAGGCCAAGGCACCCACAGTGCCCCCATCTCTCTCTAGGTGCCTCATTCTAGCCGGTTCCAGCTCGATGCATTTTTTTGTGGTTCCTTGTGACGATATGTTCTTTTATTTCATCATACTGCTCAGTCCTAGGTCACTACGAGATAAGAAAGATCAAGGTTAGTACCTTATCCTTCTCATTTCCTTTTATTGAAATAATAATTTTTTTTTAGCATTCATATTTTATTGCATATCATTTATATCATAGCTTTACATTTAGGTTCATATAAAATAATCATATTTTTATAGAATCATAGGTGACTATTTTGATCAATTAACTTCTAACATTAAACACTTGCCATCAAAATAATGTTTTATACTTATAACGATTGAGAAAAGCATAAGAAAATTATCAAATACATAGGAGGAGTAAGAAACATAGTTATACAAGTGATAATAGATAGGATTTGGGGGGTGTAGAACAATAAAATAGGAAGATTAAATATTGTTATGCTTTGTTGCAAGTTTTAGAACTACAAATTGAGTAGGGTGGGACCATACAACTACTATATGGTCATGACTTGGATTTTTATTATCTCAAACCATTTGATATCTTGAGTCTAAATATTCATATGTGCTTCAGTTTCTTGGAAATGACCTTTGTTGTATGTCTCTCTTACTCGTATAATGTCAAGATGACTTGTAATCACCTACTGATAAATAAGAAACCTTATAAAATAATATAACCCTTCATTAGAGAAATAAAAAACTAAAAGGAGAAAACATAAGTGTGATTGGGTTGGACTACCCTTGGCGGTTAAACTCCTAGTTATTGAAATCCAAGTATTGCCGCATTCCCTCATTGGGAGATCAAGTCACATGTAGTTCTCCTAAGCGCTTGTGCAAGTGTGAGAAACTAATCAACTCCTAGGGGTTCCCTTGTGTATTTTAACACCAAGATAATAAGATAATTATATAGTATAAAATGTACCCAATGTGGTAGTAGTGTGATGTGATATGCCTCAACTACGTGATCTAACCCTTTGTTCCTTGAAATCCTTAAACAATGCATGTGTAGACACAAAATTTATGCGGGGTACATTTGTAGGTCCTAAAGAATACTACATGTATACATGATTCTTAAGCAAGAAAACTAGTGGTTGAACCCTCCTTTTGGAATTTTGGTAGCTTTATCTTTTACACTTTACTAGTTTTACACATCTTACAGTTCTGCTAACACTTAACTAATTTACCTTTTGATGGCCTCAGACACTAGCACCTAGTTAGGATAGAAGCGCCCATGAATTTTTGTCCCTCCTAGGTGCTCATGTCCCTCTCTTTATTCTTCTTATTCTTTTGGGTTATTTTCACTTCTTGTTAACCTTTAAACTCTTTAGGTCGTCCTATTAGTTATTAATTATGAAATTCAAACCAAGGACTCATATATATATACTTAGTTACTTCTTCTAAATAAGGGGAAAACATTATAAGCATTATCTATCACCACCTAAGCCTACACAAAGGCACAAGAGCACTAAAACATACATATCCAGCACATCCATACAAGGGTAAAGGGTGGCATTGATCTGTATACATTACATAGGAGGTGAGCTTATTCTATTCCATCACACACATTTTGCATACTCGGGAAAATCTAGATCTAGCCCACTATCATCGCGCAACTTGCAAAATGGAAACCTAGGACACAAATACACACACACATAGATAACTACATGGAGTATGAGATGTAGTGCAATGCTTGGTTGTAAGTTCACTCTTAGAGTGACTGTCAGGGTTAGTCCGACTCCCCATTCTACATATTTTTAATTATATTTGATGTGGTTTGTGGGTATGTGTGGCTATTCATTTGTTTTGCATGTTATAGGTGTGATCAACAATTCGACAAAAAAATTGGAGTGATAAAGAACGAGTAACAATATAGACCTTTTGACCTAAAAGAGACCATATTTCAATCATTTGAGTAGACACATGCACCCAAATCATTTGTTAGTGCTTAGGAACTCCTACCCTCTTGCAAGTGTTTTTTTCCTATACATTCATGGGTTTTTAAACCCTTGGGGAGCCATTTTTACATTATTTCTAACCTTCTCTAGTAGATACACAGTCTCAATCACTCCTAGGTTGCAAAAATCAGCTAAGGCATCATCGCTCTCTCATTTGCTTAGGGTTTTACATCTTTGAATGCTTAGTGCTTACATATTATTATACTTAATCATTTTTTATAGTAAGCTACTTTGAAATAAGGTTTAATTCAAATTATATTAAATCATTTGGTGAACCCCACATCTCCTCGAACATTCTTATGATCTTATTCCATGGTGAGACTCATGACCCCTTTACAGAAATAGATCTTCATGCTCATTTTGATAATAACTCTCAAGACCTAAATATCTTATTATTCTCTACTTGTGATGAATCCAAGCGGTAATTAAGCTCAACCCTCCGATATTTAATGATACTTTTGTTCCTATTATGACAGTTCCACCTCCCTCCACCACTACTCTCCCACCTACATCTACTATCCTCATTTCTAAGCCTGCCCCTAAAACTCACTTTACCATTCCCATTAATTCTCTCACACATGACCCAGCTCCTCTTCAAGTAATCATTACCTCACGTAATTGTACCATGATTTGTAAAATCTAATTCACTAGTTACAACAAGCCTCTTCATTCTCCTCTCCATCTCTAGATTCCTCACTCCTTTATATCCCTTTTTCATCTACCATCTCTTCTTATCCATTTCCTCCTAGCTTCGTCGCACCAAATTTTCCTATCTTCAATGGCCATGATGACCCTCAGGAACACCTTCGCTCCTTTCACGTTACATGTCTTGACTATTCTGATGACCTTACACTATTGGAAACATTGAACTTTCCTCAAAGCCTACATGAATATGCTATGCGATGGTTCTATGATCTACCTATCCATTTGGTAACATCTTTGACATATTTAGCCGAGGCATTAATTACTCATTTTTCTATTTATATCGACACTAAGATATCCTATGCACAACTAGATAAACTCAAACAAGGATCTAATTGATTTAATAAAAATAACTACTAAATCTGATTTGAGTAACTAACATTGTACAATACGATAAAACATAGTAAAATACAAATACTAAGTGTTCAAAACAATACAAAACTTTAATAAAATGGAAGAGATGAGTGAATTAGTTGATTTCGAATGAACGAGAAGTGATCTCGATAGGTGTGAATGGTGAACATACTGTAAACAAGGTAATCACCGCTTACTATAAAATATGGGACTTAAGGATAGAGTGGATAGGGGTACCCACATGAGGAAAGAGACACACTGGGTCTTATTGACTAGATTTTGGCACTAGTGAGTGTGTCAATATTTGATATGTGCTTCATTTACGGGTGTTAAGGTTATCGCTTTAATCTATGTTTTGTCACATCAAATTTGTTGATAGGGTTTCAACAATATTTGTATCGTAAGACAAAACTTAGCTACCCGCACAAGCTCACAAAAACATTAAATCTAAATGAAATATGCAAAATGTGAAGTCAAACTGACCCCAATGGTCACTCAAAGATTAAACTTATTACCAAGCATTGCACTACATTCTAGACTCCATATAGTTTTGTAAATGTGTCAAAAACTCATGAAAATGACACCAGGATAATGGGCTATAATTAGATTATATGTAAATGTGTGGTATGGAATTCAAAACTTCACCTTCCTATGCAGTGTATATAACCCAAAAATTTGGTCCCTTTGATATTAGTGATAATATGTAGATGTGATTGCCCCTTAGAATTACTAGCTAGAATAATAGTGTGTATGTTTTGTATATATATGGATATCTTGTTTGAATGTCAACACTAGTGACACAAAAGGCCGACTATGAGTGTGGGATAAAGAAAAGAGAGGAGAAAAGGCCGACCACACAGGTCAAAATGTGTAAATGGAATAAAGAGGATGGAAGTAACCAAAATGGACATAAGTGCATGGGTGCTAGTGTCCAAAGTGGGTGCCTGACATCCTGGGATAAATGATGATAGATGTGAAAATACCAAAGACAAGGATCTCTCGTGACCTAACTAGAAGTGGATACAGAAATGAAATATGTGGAAGAGAAGTATAATAAAAAGAAATCAAAGACATATATGGACAAGATAAGGTTTCCCCATCAAATACTTTTCTTGCTTAAGATCCATGCATATAAACAACATACTAAGGACATAGTAAAATAGTAATACGTGCGTGATTTTTTGTCTACATTTTCCCCCCTTTATGTTATTTTAATGAAATTTTAGTAGTGCAAAGGAAGTAAGTAAGATACCTGTATAGAATTTACGGAGAAGCCATGTTGCAAAGTACATGTAGAATGTAGAAACTTGTAGCATGGTAAACCATGGATCAATGCTTTGATCCATGTGGTGTAAGTGAAGATATAAAACCATCGTAAGGAGCACTTGGAGAAATAATTGAAATGATTTGGATACTATGGAGATTTTGAATTGTTTTCCAAGGTGATAAAATAGTAGTAGGAGTGACCAATTCCCAACCTAATTTTATTTGAAAATGGGAGGATTTGGGTGTATTTATGCTAGAGGAAGAGTTTTGGGGAGAGAGGTATAGTTTTACTCTCCATCCATGACTACATCCCCAAAAGGTCCAATCCTTCTTTGTGAGATAGAGACCAAATTTAGGTGCGATGAAAAATTGTTTTTTCCAATTGAAGAACCCACATAAGAGCAGTATAGAAAAGGAAATGATGTCTCATTTTTCCCACTCCTATGGTAGTGGGTGTTATGATTTGAATAGTGTTAGATGGATTCCAAGTTAGGTCATCTAGAAGTGATAGTAATGTAATGCAACTCCCAAGTTAGGTCATCTGGGAGAGATAATAAATGTGCTTATTATACCAATTGATTGATTTGATTTGAGTGATAAAATATTGTTTGAAATAATATGTACTTAGGAGATTACTCACGGAGAAGTTTTTCTTTTCCCCAGATTAGGTCATTTGGGGGAATAGATTTGAAATAGTAGAAAGTATTGAATGTCATATAGAATGATTATACCTTTGTTTGAATAAGATCAAAGAAAATTATGATAGTAATATGTTAGGAGTGTCGATTGATTGTATTGTATCCTGAGAGGGATTATAAGATGATCCCAATTATATGCCCCCTTTCAATAAAAGGGTGAAGGGCAGAGAAATGAGCATTGAGCCGAAAGCAAGATGTACAAGATGTTGTAATAGTAAATGAGAAATAGTATGGGATAATATTTTCAAAGTATGAGCAGATATTGATTAGTAAATGTGGAAGATTGAATATGAGATGTTGAAATTTATATGGTACGATGCTAGAGGAGATTATGATCCGTATAGTGTAAACCGTGAGACAAATGGAGTTACGATGCTCAATATATGATCAAAATTGTGTAACATGTACTAGTTGTGATAATATTAACAAAGAGTAATATAGTATATGGTAAATTAGAATTACTATATATAGTAATAGTAGAAAGGTGAATAGTAAATTCATTTGTACAATGAGTGTTTGATATTTGAGCTCTGAGCTATGAGAATTACGCATGTTAGATCAGAGAGTTTGATGAGATTTAAGAGAGTGGAGGCGTGCGTGGCTTCACAGACGACTGAGGAGCTCGTATATATAATTATTTTTGGAAAATTTTGTCAAATATGTTCATTTGTATTGAATTTAATAAAATTTATGCTTTTGTATTTTTGTGTATTTTTGACCAAGAAAGTGGTGGACAAGGCATTATTGTTCTTGAGGACACTAGTGCCCAGTTCTTGGTGCTAGTGACATGTTTCTCGGGAGCCATCCTCCAAGGCGGGGTTTTAATAGTATTTTGTTAAATGTGCATATTCTAAATAATTTTATGCTATGAGGAGTGTTTTTTTCAGTATGTATTGTGTGCTAATATAAAATATTCGTTGCTTTTTGTGTTTTGTAGAGGGATATACACTCTAGAGAGTTTTAGGCGGACCACCATTTGAGTACATTACTTACTTTGGGGTTGTCGGATGCTGATTGAGATCTATTAGATTGTGTTGGCCTACACATTGCTAGATTGGGGGAGATACCACATAATATGCCTATGCTTATGGTGTTGTGTGAGATAAGGTGTAAAAATTCTTGTACATTCGGTTGCCTACGAGCGAGATGACGGTGACCTTAGAGGATGTATATAGGATACTTTGGTTATTTATAATAAGAGAGAGAGTGTAGATTATGGCCATATTAGATGTCCGTAGTCGGATGAGGGTGGAATTAAGGTATTTTATAGGGACTCGGGTGCAAGCCGAGACACATATTAGTTTGGATGCTATTTTGAGATTTGGGGTTCCACGATTGTGGAATTTTATTACAGTGATTATAGATTTGTCGTGCAAGAAAGAGAGGGTGGTGGAGTTAGGATTTTGTACAAGATGCATGATATTTGTCACAACATAGAGGAGCATGGGACTAGATATGCCTGGGCATTTTGTGTATCGATCCATTTATATAGGAACTTGTATATATTTACACAGGAGGATCATGGAGGTGGATTAGGAGATAATACATTGTTGCATGTGTGGGAATATGATAATATAGCTATATTGAGGCCACTCAGTGGGCCATAGGCCGATTGGGATCAACCCGAGATATTTGCAGCGAGGTGAGTGGGTGCCTGTAATAGGAGGATGGGCATGACCGCATATAAGTTGATGCTAGATCGGATGGGCCCTATGGCCATTATTTTTAGATCGTATAGATATTATGGAGGATGGATGGAGGATGGTGTGGAGTTACGGTGCATATGATGTACCATGTGGTTAGAGGATCATTTCCAGGGGTGAATGAGTTATTCTAGGGTGAGTGAGTATCTAGACAGTTTGGCATGGCCTAGGATGTGCCCGAAGCCATATATATGGTGTTTATGTACTAGGGCAGCGAGACAACTAGGGGTGAGGCCTAACATGAAAAGAGCACAACCACCGCATCCAAGTCCGGATGAGGTAGATACACCATAGAGCCTATACGGGTGGATGACACAAGATGAACTCAGTGTATAGTTAGTAGTGGGAAACACACGGATGGGTGTTTCTATTTCTAGTAGTGGTGGATGTGGCTGGTGAACCAGAAGTAGGAGGAGGTGAGGGCAGTGCCTACACCTAATGTAGATGATATAACAACAACAAGAGCATAACATAATTATTGTTTAGTGTTGTGTGTTATTTGTTGATTTTTTCTTAATTAATGTAAATATGCGCAATAACTAATGTTTATTGTGGGATTCCAAGGATACCTATTTTCATTGATTGTGGAATCCTTTATACACACATTGACTCGAAACATTCTCCCGAGATGCGATCATGAGAGGAGGCATGCTAGAGCAAGTTGATGGTATTAGAGGCAAGCATGCCCATTTGTTTGAGTTAGTGGCTATAGAAACAACTACATGCATGGTTTTTTTGAGCGAGTGTGATGAGGTTTATAAAGAGGTAAAGTGAGAAAAAGAGGTCATAGGAGGAGGAGGCCTAGCTTAGGATATTTTTCATGATATGTGGAGCTATAAGGTCGATATACGAGTAGATGATAGATCTTGCTATGGGTTGGAGATGTCTTGAGAGATAAAGAGGATGAGATCATCGGTGTAGAGTGAGTGGTGAAGCCTCTAGTTATAGAGCTCCCAAAATTGTGTATAGTGATATAAATTATGATAGACCATGTATCGACGCATGGGGATTACCCCCAACAATTATATTTTGAAACTTGTGATTTTGGATGATATATGTATAGAGGGATGTTGATGTTGCATTTGTTGTTGATGCACTATGTGATGATTAGGATTTATACATGGTAGATAGATTTTATTTTCATTGTTGAAATGGTTATTTTGATTGATGAATGTTGGAGTGTATTATGATGTGGAAAGATAAACCAAATAAAATTATGTATGTAGATAATAATGCATGGTATAACATGTGATAAGTAGAAATTTATTTATGTGTTGTAATGTAGTATATAAGGAAAAGTAGTAATGTTATTTAGGTAAGATAAGAGAGTGAAATAACGATGTGTTGATAATTGTTTGATGAGGATACGTAAAATAATGTATGTAAAATCATGTAATAAGGACGAAGGTGGGGGAAGATGAGAGATTCCCCCAATGTGGGAATTCTGTTCATTTTAGTAGCAATTCCCTCAACAATCATGTATGAACCTTAAGAACACGAGTGTGTCATCAGGTAATGAAATAGAAAATGGACATCATTTACTAGAGCTAAAGAGGCCTAAGAGGCATGGAGGGAACATGTGAGGTAACAACAATGTGAGAATAAGTTCTGAATTAGATGTTAGAGGAAATGGAACCAATGAGAGGAGGTATGATGAGAGAAAGTGGGGAAGCCTATTTCTTAGGAAGTCAATGAGATGTGGTAGCAATGTGTGAGGGATGAGAGGATGTAACTATAGGAGGATTAGTTAGAGGACGCAGATGGATGATGACCTTAGGAGGTGGGTGGATGATAACCTTAGGAGGAGGTGAAGGATACAAGTGAACAGTTATAGAAGGCCGCTTATGTGGAATAGGAAAGAGAGAGTGTTCACAAGAGAAAAAGCGAAAAGTAATGACACCTTTATATTCTAATTGTTGTACAAGGTCATGAAGAGCATAACATTCATTGTCATGGTGGCTATTGATGTAGTGTAAATTACAAAAATGAAGATCATGATGGCGATGCAACATATGAGGTGGATGATGTTGAATAGAAGGGAGATGTATTAACCACTTATCATGTAAAGCACACGAGACATCATGTGGTTTAGCATAATGTGAAAAGTGTAATGGTTCATGGGTGGGAGGTGGAGAAGGCTTAGGTGAATTCCGATGCAGTGGTGGGGAATAAGGATGCTTATGTGGAGGATTTGATGGTGATCAAGAGGGAGGTACAATAGATGGAAGAGGAGAGGAATGAGTAGGAAAATAAGGAATAAAGAAGTAGAATAACGTGTTATGACATTATCTACAATTAGATATTTTTCTAAATCAATAAATTTGTAACATAAAAGAGTAAATGATTCACATGTATCATATAAGATATTCTATTTTAATGGAGGAATTAAGCCATGAAAAATATAAATTGCATTTCCAAATCAATAGGATGAAATAATAAATGATGCATGCAATAATTGAATCATAAAATGTAATCTAAAATTGGTTCTTTCTTTCCTTGATGCAAAGAAGGAAAGTGTTCATATGTTACTTTAGGACCATTTTTACAAATAAAGCGTCTAAGAAAAGCATCCTCCATATCATAGTAAGTACTAATAGATCCATTAGGAAAATGAATATACCATTGGAGAGCATGATCAATAAGGCTATTATGAAAGGATTTTAGTAACAAACGATCATTAGAATAATAATCCGTGACCAAATGGTAATTATTTAGATGCAAATAAGGATTTCTTGTGCCATCAAAACATGAGAAAGTAGGCATGATGAAACCTTTAGGGAAAGAGGAATTGTGAATATTCTTGGGAATAGGATTTCCAAGAAGGGAATTATTATCAATGGAAGCATAATAGGATCTACTCTCAAGGGTAAGGGTATGAATTTGAGATTGTAAATTACCAACAACATGCATGAGGGATATGATATCATGTGAAGGAATGGTTGGATAAGTAATAGTAACATTTAGGGGTTGGATATTTCCATTTTAAACGATCATGGGAACATGAGAAGGAGGAGTGGATGTGGAAGGAGGAAAAGGAGGTGTGAGAGGAGGAGAATAACATGAAAACTCTATATAGATGCTAGGTGTAGGCTCAGGAGATACAATGAGAGGTGCATAAGTGGAATCCTCATGGTAAACATTGGAAATAACTTCAGAAGCAGAAGAAAAGGGGGGTAGGAAATTCATATTCAACAGTCTTAATAGAAACAAAATCATCACTAACATGTTCATGATCAGACGCATAATCAAAATCATTATTCGTCATATTTTCACAAGAAAGGATTTCATCAAGAGTATCATCAAAATATAAAGAAATTGTAGGAGTACTGGCATCATATCTATCATTGCAAGTATTAAAAGAAATTTCAAAATTATGGAGAGGAGGAGATATATATTTATACTCATCTTGACTACTAATAGAAACATTATTAAGCACATTTACATTGAGATTATTAGAAGTAGAAATAGTAGCATCCATGTTTTCACAAATAAGAACCTCATCATGTAAAGAATCTATATGAATGTTATCATTTGCTATAAGATAATGAGAGGGGGATGAAGAAGCTTTAGTAACTATAGTGGATGAGGTAGAACATGATTAAAAAAATTTGGTCGGGGAGACTATGCAAAAAATAGGGGTTTCGTAACCAATAGGAAAGGGTTTTGGAATTCAAGGAGTAAGGACATTTTCAAAATCTTTGGTTGTATACACGTATAAGTAATATCATGCTTGAAAGATGGGAACCTCTTTTTATCCATGAGGGTTTTGGGATCCTAGGGAAAAGAGTTCGAATAAGTTCGGGTTCATCAAATGATTTAATAAAAATAGCTATTAAATATGATTTCATAGTAACTAACAATGTACAATTTGATAAAACACAATAAAATACAAATTCTAAGTGTTCAAATCAATACAAAAATATAAGAAAATGGAAGAGATGAGTGACTTAGATAATTTCGAATGAACACGAAGTGATCAAGGAAGGTGTGAATGTTGAACACACTGTAAACAAGGTCATAATTTCTTACTATAAAATATGGGACTAGGAAACAGAGCTGCAGACAAGGGGCGCCCATGGGAGGGAAGAGATACATGGGTGCTAACAAATGTGTGAATATTTGGGATCTACTTCATTTCTAGGTCTAAAGGTTGTCACTTTAATCTCTTTTTTATCACATCAACTTTAATGATAGGGTTTTGACAATATCTATACCTAAAAGAAAAACCCTAGCTACTGCACAATCTCATAAACACATTAAGTCTGAATGAAATATGAATAATGTGAAGTTGGATAAACCCCGAAGGTCACCCAAAGAGTGAACTTATTACTAATAATTTTACTACATTCCATACTCCATGTATTTTTTGTGTTTATGTGTGAAATAGTGTCCTTAGGGTGGCCTCGTGCTAATGACACCAAGATAACGAGCTATAGATAGATAAGATGCAAATGTGTGGTATGGAATTCAGCACTTCCCCTTCTTATGTAGTGTATGCAACCCAAAAATGTAGTCCCTTTGATGGTAGTGATAGTATGTAGATGTGATTTCCCCTTAGAATTTCTAGCTAGAATAATAGTGTGTATGTTGTGTATATATATGGATATCTTGTTTGAATTTCAAAACTAGTGACACAAAAGGTTGACTATGAGCACGGGATAAAGACAAAAAAGGAGAAAAGGATGACCACAAATTTCAAAATGTGTAAAAAGAACAAAGAGGAAAAAACACCTGAATGGACACAAGCGCCTAGGAAATAATGTCCACAAAGTGGGTGATGGTGTCCTAGAATAAATGAAGAAATATGTGAAAGACCGACAAACATGGATCCTCGTGACTGACTAGAAGCGGATACATAAGTGGCAAGATGTTGAAGATATTTATAGTAAAAAGCAATCAAATACATAGATGGACAAGAGATCGTGACACTGTGAATAATTTTATTTCTTAATATCCATGCATATAAACAACATACTAACAACATAGTAAAATAGTAATGTGTGTGTGATTTTGTGTCTACACTAATGAACATCTTTCGAACTATGTATTGTGGTATAAGAATAACCTTGAAAAAATGACCAATGTTCTAGTTGATTCAAAACTACAAGATTTATTCATACAAAGACTTTTTCCTCCACTCCAATTTTTGAGATATATCCTTCTTTTGATCAATTGTGTGATTTAATTTAATTTGAATTAATTAAATCTAATTTCGTGAGTAACTAATGTTCCTAATGGTGTACAAATGCTAACATACAATAAGACACAAGTAATGATGTAAAACCCTACGCAAGTAGAGATATAAAGAGACTTAGTTGATTTCAAGTGTACAGGAAGTGATCCGGGTAGATGCAATATTGAAACAGACCGAGAGGAGTACCACATACGCTCACTAGAGGTTTTGAACTCGAAACTATGAAGGATAGGAGAAAACATGGGGGAAGGAGTGCATAGGCATTGGTGTCTAGATCTGGGCACCGATGTCTATGTAGGTGCTTTAGATCTAGTCTTTTCTATGCGGGAGGAGGTTCATTGTTGGTCTCTTCTTGTCACACTAGTTTTCTCTCCGATCGATGAGTATACCGTAACTCCGTAAGAAAATAAGTTCACCTGCACATACTTACAAACCACATAAACCTAAAAAGTAAAATTTATAATGGGGAGTCGAATAACTCCGGTGGTCACCCGAAGAATGAAATTATGAGCAATCGTTTCAATACATCTCAGACTCCATGTAGTTCTTGTGTGTGACTAAAAATTATGCCCTAGGATGTCATTGTGCAAGTTGCACAAATGATAACGGCTAGATATAGAATGTAGAATATGTATAGAATGTGTGGGATGAAATAGAATAAACTTCCCATTCTTATGTTGTGTATGTATAAGTATGCATCCCTTTCCATTGAGTGGATGATAGATGGATGCCTTTGATGCTCTTGTACCTTTTGAATCAAATTTTAGGTGATAATAGCAATGTTTGGTGCTTGGTCCATCATTTTGAAAGCATAACTATTTATTTATGTGAATCCCTTGTTTTAATTTCATAATTAACAATTGGAAGGCTGACCCATAAGTGAAAAAGATGCCCAAAAGATAAAATAAAACCAAAAAGAGTGAGTAAAGTTATGAAAGGCTTAGGAGTACCCAATATGGATAGAAGCGCATGGGTGTTGGTGTCCTAACTGGGTGTCTATGTCTGAGGCCATAAAAAATAAACTAGTCAAAGTTAAGTCGGGGTTGTAGGGTGTGTAAGACCAAAAAGACAACAAGAGATAAAGAAAAAAAGGCCAAAGATAGTTTTCAACTACTAGTTTTCTTGCTAATGAATCATATAAATGATAACATAATTTTAGGACCTAGAAATGTACCCAAGTGCATGATTATTTGTTTACATTTTCCCCCACTTTATGTTGTTGAGTGAATACTCAATAACATAAAGTAGATAGAAGATTTGTATATTATGATCATGTGGAGAAGAGTGTTGATGATAGCATGCTGAGTGAACGAGTGAAGCATGGAGTGATTGCAAAGTGAAGAGTGAAGACTAGGAAAGGGAAGTGGACCCTAGGGATGATGCGTATGTGTTGTAACATGATGTTGGGGCTTGTGTGAGTTTCTTCTTATAAGGATGGACAAAAAAAAAAAAGAGCAAGAAATTACTCAAAGTTATGTATATGAAATATCAAAGAAATGCATGCATAAGTAAGTAAAGAGTGTAAACGCATGTAAAAAAAGGAAAGTGTGTACCCAATATGTAAGAGAGTAAAATATAGAATAGTGTCTTGTTGCTTGAATTTTACTAATTTGAATGTTGAAGGTGAGGTTTTTGGGTGAAATCACGTTAAAAGCCGCTTTTTTTGGTGATCTCATGCAAAGATCAAGTATTGGGGAGAAAGGTCTAGTTTCACTCTCCATCCATGAATCTTCCCAATAAGCACCGCTATAGATGGTATGTCATGATTTGCTCAATTTGTCATGACTTGTACCGATTAGTTCCAAAAAGTTAGATTATATCAATTGTAGGAGATAAAATGCATTATGTGACTAAAGGCCAATGTTTGTTGCTATAAAATTGCTATAAAAGCTGTTGTAGATTGTGTTGTACTAAGAAAATGCTTGTTTCTTCCCTAGGATATTAGTAACCAGTGGAGGACATGATTACCCAAGCACTAATGTCCTGGTTTTGGGCATTGGTGTGTTCTCTCGTATGTGAGTTCCAAGTCTATTTTTAGACCATTCTATGAATGTTTTCATGTGTTTTTTTTGTACTATATTGATATGAAATGTGCGGCTGAGATGTTGTCAAGGTGATTTGTTCACCCAATGTATACCTCCATTTTTAGGGTGTATGTGGTGATAATAGGAGAATGTGGCCCAAAAGAGAGGACTTGATGTTGATCTGAAGTGGATACCTACAGGAGTAAGGGATGTGCATGGTAAAAACCAAGGAACATGTAAACAAAGTGGGCTAGTAACATGTGTTAGTAGTAAAAGTAGCTAGCATGAAAAAGAAGACAATGTAACAATCAAGTTTGCAAATAAGATGGACCGTGAAAAGTGGGTTTTAAACATGAGACATCACTCACAATGTCACAAGATGTAGTCACAAAATCATTCACTTTAGACGTTTATTTATCCCAATCTCATACTGCTATTTAGAATGTTCTTGAGTGAAGAAAGTAGTAATCAACCCCCATCATTTGGTCATCTTGTTTATTTTATTTCGTAATTTGTGACCTATTGCACCCATATGCCCATCCATTTTCTAGACATCCCGTGTTATTTTAGCCTCACTGGGGTGCTCAGATTTAGTACTAGGGAACGCATGGGCACCTTGGTCCCACATGGGGTCACCCTGATCCTTCTATTACTTTCCTACCACTTTTTGGGCCTCTTCTAGTCATTTTTCATCTTTATATTTCTTGTGGTAGGCCTTTTTGGGGTTAATTGTGAAATCGAGCAAGATAACACTATAAATATAGAGTTATGAGACCACATTGAGGGACCTAGCATCATTTACTACTATCACTCCATCTATAGTTGCATCTATCTATTACATTAGCATCCACATAGCACCATCATCAAGGTACAAGCTATGACATTTGCATCACACTTCATAGCGAAGAGATTCTACTCTATTTCATGCACACATTCTATTACATTTTCTACATTTAGCTATTTCTCGCTACCTCACAAAGTGTGACTAGCACAAGAGCACCTAGAGAATGACATGCACAAACACACACAAAACTATATCTCGGGTCCTGAAATGTAGTACAACGCTTATTTTAGTAAACCCACTATTGTGGTAGCTAAGGTTAGTCTGACCCATTCATTTACATCTTTCTTTTTTAGGGTTTTGATACTTCCTTTTGGTCTTTTATAGGTTATTTATTCCTTTGGGAATATTTGTAGCATTCGGTGTAGTATAGGGAAATTAATGTGACAAGCAGAAAGGATAGCAGTCATAATAGGTACCTCGAAGATCATCTCTAGACCTTTTCCTATGCCAGGAGCCTACTTTTCCTACCAGAGTGCCCATGTGCACCAAATTCTCTCCTAGGTAGTCCATTCCATCTACATCACCTAGATCTATCCTCCACAGGACCCCGATATAGTCGTTCCTACTTTTAAATTTTTGTGCATCAACGCGACATAGTCCGGCTGACATCCATTATTTAGCTGAATTCTTTCCTTTCCCTTCTTACACATTAGGGTTTTTAATTTTAGTATTGTTATTTACTTATCTCATTTACATATTGTCTTAGTGTGTTTACTCTTTTATATGTCCTCCTAGATTAGATTAAATATACTTTACTACATTAGTTTAGTTAATTTTAGTTAATCATTTTGGTGAACCCAATCCTTCTTCATTACACCTTCTATAACTTGCTTTCATTTCTTTCATTTATGCCTCACACTGTAGTGGTCATTTTGGATCTCTTCAATATTGTGAGCTCCCTTTATCTACTCATTGTACATCTAAGCCAATGGATGACACAACCACGTCTATGGCTGAAAACCCTTTAGATACCTCCAACCAAGTTCCTCTCCATGAGATAGAAGCATCTAATAGTGAAAATTCCTACGATGAAGACACCAATGTTGACCAAGACCAATTAAATGCTATTACTGACTTCCACCAAGCATTGCGTGAAAACCCCACACATCTTCCTCATGTCTTGCATGCTTTAATCTCCCATAAGAGATCTCATGATGCTTCTCTTGTTGTCATCGCCTGTCGCTCCTATTATATCTACTCCACCTACTCATGTTTATGCTCCTATGGTATCCACCCCACCCACATATGTTTTTGCTCCTATTAATGCAACCATCGCTCCTACCATTCACCATGGTGCTTCTCATATGCACCTCGGTTCTTCCTTGAATTCTCCAAATTTGACATCATTATATCAAGAATTATAAACACAAATTCATCACCTACCTCACGTGTCAAACCATTCCTAGATTCTACACTCTTGTTGCATACTCCTTTCACCCCTGCCATATCAACATATCTGTTGCCACCTAATTTTTATCTCCTAAGCTACCTATCTTTAAAGGTCATGGAGACCCATAAGAACACCTTCGAGCATTTAATGTAGCATGCCTCAACTATGCAAATGATCACATTATACTTGCTAATATTTTTCCTCGTAGTTTATAAGACTATGCAATGTGTTGGTTCTATGACCTACCTGTGCATTCTGTAGTTACTTTAACGAACTTAACCTATTCCTTTATCACTCACTTTTCTATAAAAATTGGCTCAAAGATATCCTACACCCAACTAGAATAACTCAAGCAAGTGTCTAATGAACATTTATCCAATTATGTCTTGTGATACAAGAATAACTTAGCTAAGATGTCTAATGTACTCATGGATTCTAAACTTCAGGATTTATTTATTCAAATCTTACTACCACCTCTACAAGAGAGTGTTCTATTTGAGATATCTCCTTCGTTTTACCAAATTTTCCATACTCTCAAACTTCGTGAGACAAAACTCTTAACCATAGGCAAACTCAAATATCAAGAGCAAGCGTCATCATCCACCCACTTTCAAGGTAAGCCAACATTTAAACCTTCTACAACCAAAGCAATGGATAAAAAAATATTATAAACACAATCTCTACTCGAAAGGAAATTCGACCACAACAATATAGATGTACCTTTACTAAGTTTAGTACACCTCCAAGTGTTTTGCTACCCCAACTCATTGATAATAATCTTACAACCTTACCTCCTCCTCTATAACTCAATCCATCTCAGCCCAAAGGACGTAGTTTCAATGAAAATTCTTATTATGATTATCATCAATGTATAGGTCATCCCACTGATCATTGTTTCTGATTGTGACAACTCATCCAATATTTTCTTAACAATGGTCAAATTGAGCTTCCAGAATCCGAGCCAACTCTACCTACAAATGAAAATCATAAAGTTAAGATCTTTAACAACCCATTACCAAAGCAATAACACATAAGCGACAGATTCAACTGAAAATCATGTTTCACACACCATGCCTCCCACTGGCTCACGAGTTCTCAATTTCTCGATTACTAATATAAAAGATTCACCACCAGATTATTTCTTTCTCCAACATCGATTATCATGCCAATTTTACATCTAACCATTTGCACATCCACACATCTATTGGCTCAACTTCCATCAACAACACTAAGGTTGAACCATCATGGCCCATTACTGTGTGTTCTATGTCACTCCTTAAGGCTATCAAGTCTACTCTATCTCAAGTTGAATACCCATTTAAATAACCCTTTGGCATTGTTCAATTACATGTCACAATTGGCCCTCTTACAATGCTCATGCCTTTCCTCGTTAGAAACACAGTTGAGGGATGTGACATGCTCCTTGGTCTTAATTGGATTCGTCAATCACAATATATCATTTATATGAATCATCTATGCCTCAAATTTATCTACAATAATTAGGTCATATCTATTGATGGTGTCTTTCCATCTGCTCTCTGTGGCCATCATCTCATCACATGGTATCTAGAGTACCCCTTACTTCTTCCACCACATCACATGCTATGTTACTCCAAACACAATCTAATCCTAGCTCACCTACTCACACATCATCTCCATGACCACATCGCTCCACTATCCCTATACATCGGTATAGGCCTATTCCTCGGACAACTACTACATCATGATATAGATCACCACCTCATTTCATTCCACATGGGTTTTCTTCACCTTCACATTATGTATTACATAGATCTCCATCACTAATGCATTTTGTGATGTCGTGACCTCCCTTATACATTCATCCCTCACATGTGCATAGTATTCATTCCCCGCTACAACATTTTTCTACTATACCTCCATTATTAGATCATGATCATGCGCTTTCACCTCTAAGCACCAATTTGAAGGACATTTGTCCTTCACTTTCGTTGGATAGTTTGTTTATTTGCACGTACTTGGGGGCATGAAACTCCACCTTCCACCCTATCTAGCCTTATCATAGTCACAATCATCATCTTTTACAGTCTTATACATCATATCCTCACATTTTGCATACTCATCATATATACTAACGTCATCACCCAATGACACTCTCTTTTGCTTTGGTTCACATTTGACTGTTGAGGGATTACTATTACACTAAACCCCACACACTGCACTATAGGATTTACACATTGCAATTCTTCACACATTATGGGTCATTCACCCTACATTACACTACAACATTTTGACATTTGTATATTTACACACATATTGCATTTTCCTTTTACACATATCGTATTTACACATTCCACACATTACATCCTTACATATTCTACTCATCACATGGTCAAATTTTATCATTTCATATATTACACTTTCATCTACATGTTGCACTAACTACCTAATGATGCACTTTATTTCCTTGGTCCATACTTGACTACCAAGGGTTTAAAAAATCAAATGGACCTTACACATTTACTACTCGGCCATTCACCCACGCGACGTTCGACGCTAATGACATATGCTTTAGGATAAATCGTTGCCTATTCCATCCTTTTATAGTGGTATACACCTTAGGTTACATCACCACTCCATACTATTCATCTTGTAGTGACATACACTTTAGGCTAAATCGTCACCTATTCTATCATTTTCTAGTGGTCTACACCTTAGGTTACATCACCACACCCTCCTTACATTTTGTAGTGATATACGCTTAGTGCTAAATCATCACTCATCTGTTCATCTTATAGTGATATACGCTTAGGATAAATCATCACTCCACATTTCATCTCATCATGGTATATGCTTAGGCTATAAGGTCCACACACATCTATTCTACATATCATATATCATCACCACTACGCATACACACATTCCTCACAATGCATTAGATACAACACACACTACTCGACTATTTCCCGATGACGCACTCTCATTTATGGTTCATTCTTGACTATTAAGGTGAAAAACAAAATGAACCTCATTACATACATTTACATCCACTCAGGGGCGTGTGACTCCCATCATTCCATTACATCCATCCACAACATACTCCATATATGGTTGTTTATATCCTTTCTTACTTTTATTGTTCATGTTCACTTTATCACACATGCTAGTTTGATTGCTTTTATGTAATTTATCTATCCAATCCACACATGTGCGTTCATGCCTTTATTTAGTTGTGGTCATAAATGGAGATCTTTTACATGCAACATAGATGCTCAACTTCTACCCTTCCTACACTAGTTGTTGGGGCATCCACGTATGTCTCTTCCAAGTTCTATTGGTTCATTTTGTCCTTATCACTTTACATTACTTTCTTATACATGCTTTTGACATACCAGTTATCTTTCTAACATGCTAATGGGTGCTTCATGTGCAACATTTTTATGTAGGGATATTGGTTTCCATACTTGTTTGTTACATTGTCTTCTCTTATCTGTTATTGTTTGCATGCCTTAGCCTATCTTTGGTGTGCATTCTTGTTTGTTGTTTGTGGCCATGATGTCCTTACATGTCTTGCAACATCGTGAGTGACGTCCCATGTTTGCAACCCACTTTTTGTGGCATACTTGTCTTATTCCGTGTTTACATTACATTGTTTAATAGCTATTACATTGTTTGCATAGATTATACATTTTTTTCTTCATGCATGTGTGTTTTCACTTGTCTTTGGATTACCTTCTTGTTTCTACGTGTCTTGGTTTCTACCAAGCACTTTTCACCTTTTAGCATACATGTGGTTGACCCTCTTTTGGGGCCGCATGTCTCCTATCAGTGATACCGCATGCACCCCAAAAGAGGGGGCATCATTTGGGGATTTACATACTAACACAAAGATTCTACATCATTTCGGTTCAGTTATATTCAGCGAGTGGGTTTAGACTAGTCTACGAACCCCATACACAACAGATTTTACAAGACATGGTGTCCTTAGCATTTCTAGGAAGCAGTTATAGGCTTGGAGGTTACAATGGGTGTGCCTCTCTACACTACTTCGGCAAGTGGCGTAGGATTTCCCAAAAACTAGGATGATACAAGGATATCCACACATATTTAGGGAAGCAGTTAGAGCTTGGAGGTCACAAAACATTTCCTTCCTACACTTCTTCGGCCTATGGCATGAGATCACCCAAAAAACTCATAGTACATGATATCCTTCTACACTCTTTCTCGACATGGATTAGGTGCACATGTTCCATTTACATTTTCATATTTTTCATACACATGCATCTTTTACATAGCATTTTTACCCTTACATATATACATATTTGACTACTTGATCGTTTTCTCCTTACAGGTTTGGCATTATGAGAAACAACCGGTCAAATGGGGGTAAAAAAACAACGACAACAACAACACTATGCGGAAGCACACTATAACACACACAACACATTTTTATGCATGTACACTACACTATGTGGAAGCTACACACATGCATTTCACCCTAGGTTCACTCTCATCACTTTTTCTTTGCACATTTTTCATCTATAGTTTCCACGCTCCTCCATATTTTTATCATTCCACACTTTTGTCTAGTCCTTTGGGAACGCTTCTACTACACTCTTCATGGACATCAGGTACGCATCTCTATCTACTTTATGTTACCAAGATTTTTTTCTCACCAAGATAAAATGGGGGAAAATGTAGTCATAAAATCATGCAATTTAGACATTTATTTATCCTAGTCTCATACTACTATTTAGAAGGTTCTTGAGTAAAGAAAGTACTAATTAAACCCCTTCCTTTGGCCATCTTGTTTATTTTATTTCATAATTTGTGACCTATTACACCCATATGCCCAACCATTTTCTAACATCGTGTTATTTTAGCCTCGATCAGGGCGCAGACAGAAAATTAATGCGACAAGCAATGAAGGATAACAATCATCTTTGGGACTGTGAAGATCAGATCTAGAAATTTTCCCTGGCCATGTCACTTTCTTTGCCTACCACGGTGCTCGTGGGTGCCCGGTCCTCTCCCGTGCACTCCGGTCTAGCTACATCACCTAGATCTATCCTCCATGGGACCCCCGATGCGTCATTCCTACTTTCTAAATTTTTATGCATCACCTGCAACACAGCCGATAGGAATCCATTATTCAACCGAGTTTTTTTCCTTTTCCTTCTTGCACATTAGGGTTTTTAATTTCATTAGTGTTATTTAATTATCTCATTTACATATTGTCTTAGTGCATTTATCGCATTTATATGTCCTCCTAGATTAAATTAACTATCCTTTACTACATTAGTTTAATTAGTTTTAGTTAATCACAAGACAATCGGGGCCAAAGTAGCCGAAAGCATATAATGATCATACAAGACATAGGGCATAGCCATTAAACAATAACACATAATAGAAAAAAAAATATTAAAAAATGTGACAGATCGCCATGGTGACATATAGTTCTCGCAAAGTAAATGCTACACATGAAGAACCTATTAACATGTTAGAAAGATAGATAGTATGTCAAGGTGTGTATATATTAGTGAAAATTAAAGTAACTGAAATAATAAGTAGTGAATAATGTATCAATAGAACCTATGTAGTATGTGATAGTAGTGGAAGTAGATGCCCCCAAAAGCCTCAGTGGGACTGGTTAAAGGTACATTTCCAAGCATCATTGTAACATGTAAAAACTTGTAAGAGATTTGCATTCACCTCAAAATACCAAGTGAACATGCATGTGTATATATAGAAAGATGATGACATACTAAGAATTTTTCTAACATGGAAAACAAAGTGTAACATGCAAATATAACAAGCTAGCAAGAGTAGATGCAACCAAGATATGAAAACAATGTATGAATGAGATGGTATGATATGAGAGGTGTGAAGTTGCTAGGAGTTGCGTTCCCCCTAACATATGTGTATGAGATGGGGTACATTTATAAATTATCCCTCAATAGTTAATAATTAACCATAGGACAAGAGTGCATTATCGGAAATAGGTATGTCACATGCAAGTGGATGCTAGAAAATATATGTCATGAAGCACGAGCATGAAGTGTGGGATGTGAGGTTCAAGGATTTAGTGCTCCCTCAACAGTTAAGTGTGAACCATAGCATGAGAGTGCATCATAGGGAAATGTTGGTATAATGTTTCTACCAAAGATCTAAGAGTGCTAGGAAATATTAATTGTAAAGCACAAAGTGTGAAGTGTGGTAGTAGAGACTAGAGACAACCTGATAGGGATGGATGGGGGAGGGGGAGGGGGGGCGGTTTGATGCCCCTAAGTGTCTATAGAAGGAATTTTTATTAAATAGATATGATCACCATGAATAAGAATAACTAGAGTATGTAAAGTGCACTAAAGGATGTGTATCGTATATATGAAGTAGTATGTGTGTCATGAATAGAAGGATCCATAAGTAAGAATGAGTAATAAATCACATATGGAGTATTATAAGAGCATAAAAGATGTAACAAGGCATGCTTGTAGATACGAGAAAGTTTTTATAGATATATTGACATGAGTTATGAGGAAACAATGATATATAGATGTGTATGTGAATAATATGGATAGACAATTATTGATTAGAACATGTGGCTATGAGGAGGGGAGAGTTTGATGCCCCTAAGTGTGTGAGTAAGGGAGATATATGTGATGATGTGAGAGAGACCATGCCATGGTGGAAAAATTAGAATAGGTAGAAGATTGTAAAAGCTACCAAATAATAATGTCAACATGGTAAAGGGAAAACCCAATAGAGTCTAAGATCCAAACTGGATGAATAGGAAGTGTATAAGCAATAAGAATGTACCCATGAGGAGAAAATAGAATAGGTGTAGAATTATGTGTATTGGAAATAGTGGAAAAAGTAAGTGCAAACATAACGAACAATGTTTGAGTCAAAAAGGTGTAACATGTGTAATCTTGGGAGGCTCATTAATAGTAATGAAAAGTAATAAGTACAATTTGTGAATATTATAAACAATAAAGAAGTATGAACTAGCCCCTATGATCATAGTAAAAAATGTAGAAAGAGGGGAACAGACAACCACCATGAATGTAACAAGATAAGGTGTAGCCATAGTAAATGAATCATGCATAGGATCGTGGAAAGTGCAAGGATTAGGAATCAGTGTAAAACCAACATACAATGTTCTAACATGTAATGAAGAAGATGCAAAGAGAGATGTAAAATTGGAAGCACTAAGCATATGATCAATAAAAGTGTATCAAGAGTGAGACACAATGGGAGGAGTATCATGGGTACCAATAGAGAATTGATCGTGTAAATCAGCAGCACTAGGGTGCATCCCAAGAGGAGAAGGATGTGCAATGTAGGTAATTTCATTAGCATGATGTGTAAGAGGAATATCACAAGGAGTAGCAACATGAGGTGTGGAATCTACTATAACAATATCCATAGAAGAAGGTGTAGTAAGGGCATTATGTGTTATGGCATGGGTATGCATAATATGTAACCAAGGATGGCCTAGAAGGATAGTATAAGGAGCATCATGAGGCATAACATGACATAAAACATTAAGAGTGTAAGATCCCATAATAAGGGGAAGATAGATTGTGCCCAACACTTGCTTAGGTATATTATCAAGGCCATGGATAAAAAGAGTAGATTGATTGAGATGAGTAGAAGAAAGACCAATTTGATGGAGAAATGGAAGATTACATATGTAAAGACTAGACATAGGATCAACCATGGCATGCTTAATGAGGAGATTATGTTGTTGAACCTAGATATACAATGGGGAAGCCATGAAAGATCCAATAATGGGCAATGTAAGGAACATGTTCACCAAATGATATAATTTAATTTTAATTAATTAAATCTAATTTCAAAGTAACTATTGTTCCTAATGGTGTACAAATGATAATATACAATGAGACAAACAATAAACAAGAAATGATGTAAAACCCTCAACAAGTAGGAGAGATAAGGAGACTTAACTCATTTTTGAGTGAATATGAAGTGATCCGGGTAGATGCAATACTGAAAAAAACTAAGAGGAGTGTTACAAAGGCTTGTTGGAGGTTATGAACTCGAAACTACACAAGACAGAGCACCCATGGAAGAGCAAGAGTGCTCGGGCGTTGGTGTATGAATCGGGCACCGATGTCATGTAGATGCTCTGGATATGATCTTTTCGTATGGGAGGAGATTATTTGTTGGTAATTTACTATCACATTGGTTTCGATATTTGATCTTCACCGAGTATACCTATAACTTATAAGAAAAGAAGTTCACCCGCACATACCAACAAAACACATGAAACCTAAAAAGGAAACTGTAGAATGGGGAGTCGGACTAACGTCAATGGTCACCCAAAGAGTGAAATTCAAATTGAGAATTGCACTACATATCAAAATCTATGCAGCTCTTGTGTATGTGTAGAAATTATGCCCTAGGATGCCCTTGTGCAAGTTGTAAAAATGATAGCGGAATAGATCTAGAATGTAACAATGTAATAGTATGTATGGATGGAATAGAATAGACTTCCCCTTCCTATGTAGTGTATGCAGAATTGATGCAACCCTTGTCCCTTGAATGGATGCTAAATGAATGCCTTTGAAGTGATTTAGTGCCTTTGGAATGCAAGCTTAGGTGATAATAGTAATTATTAGTGTTTGGTCCCTCATTTTGAACACATAACTATGTATTTATATGATTCCCTTGTTTGAATTTTATAATTGACAACTAGAAGGTTAACCCATAAGTGAAAAATATGCCCAAAAGATAAAAGATACCCAAAAGGAGCGAGTAAGGTAAAATAGGGCCGGGGGTTCCGGTGAGGGGCATGAGCGCTTGGGAGTTGTTGTCATGGCTGAGCACTAGTGTTTGAAGCAATGAAATATAAACAAGTAAATTTATAACTCGGTTGTAGGGTGTGTAAGACCAAATAGAAAACAAGAGATAAATAAAATATGCCAAAGATAGTTTTCAACCACTAGTTTTCTTCCTTATGAATTATGTAAATGCTAACATGCTTTTGGGACCAAGGAATGTACCCAAGGGTGTGATTTTGTGTCTACACCTTCAAGAATTATTCATTTCAAAGAAAAATACATTACTATTTGTTCTTCCTCTTTACAACCCCTCAAATTTTTTACCATCCTAAACAATACAAAAATTAATCTTCCTCCCATCATGCATTACATTTTTCCAAAATGTTGCAGTTGTTCCCATCAAGACATGAAAAACATCCATAGTTATCATACCACACTACACTTCAAGGTAACTTCCAATATGACCAATTAATCTAGAACAATTTAAACACACTCATATGATGACATTTTTGTAACCAAAAACCTTATATGGTTTAGGATGATGATCACACATTGCATCAAACATATGCAACATTTTAGTGGAGCTAGATCATTTGTGCTACCACTCTATAATCAACTTGTAACACTTACCTCCAATGTTACATTTAGTTTTGAAAATTCTTATTATGTGCAATAGTACTTTGTTTTTTCACTCTTCACGATAATATACACATCAAATTTTCTCAATGTGAAATTCCTATGACCAATCTCTTCTACTTCCTATTATATTAGTGCATGCACTCTTTTTCACTCATTTTATTCTCCTCATCATCTTTAGTGCATTCATATTCTCTATGTCAATGTCCCAAAAATCATAACCACCTATTGGTACATTCCTTGGTAGGAATCATAACCACCTCTTTGGTTATGTCATGAGTTATTAGTTATCCTACGTATTCATGTAACTTTGGTCTCTTCTAAAAGATTTACTTCATCTTCTTCGTCCATTTTTTTGTTTTCTCAACAAATTTACTTTAGCATTCAAATTAAGTTAATAGGCTTCCTCAGTTAAATGCAACTTGAACAATCCAATTTCATCTTGATTTGGTGATAGAAACCATTTGCATAACTAGAAATATATTTTTCATTTTCTACATATTCATCTTTAATGCTCAAGCTTATCAAACTTATCAATGTATTTTTTATAATCACCTATGTATACCTTAAATTATACAAATTCTTGAATATATTTAATAGATGGTTAGATAATATAGCTTTTTTTTCAACTTTCTAATCATGTTACACCAACTCTTGATATTTGATTTACCCATCCCTCCTCTTTTCAATTTCATATGACTTGTTTAAAGGGGTGCATATCCCTACAACTTGTTGCATGTAATCTTGACCCTTTTTGGATCTTCTATTTTATCAAATTAAAAATGATTTTAAAAGGAAGTTATCTAATTGACCAAATTTTTGGATTCAAACTTCTAGAATAATTAGAGGTTTCAATTTTTAGCCTACCTTCCATTTTGGAAATGGTTTTAATGATTATTTCTCCTGGTTTTGATTCTACCTCCAATTCTAGTAATTTTTATCGTTGCTTCATCATCACTTATTTCTATAAAAATTCTTTACATTGAACTCTCTCCATGGCTTCCAATATAACCTAAACTATTCTCAATATTTCAACAAGGTCTAAGACTTGTGGAGTTCATCCTCATTTTACAAGAGGAATTCCTAAATAATCCATTCTCTCACTCTTCTCAATTATTCACAAGTGAAATTAACATGCTTGCCCACTCAACCTCTCTTTAAAACAAATCGACAAGGTAGGCCAAGGACGTTAGGATCCTTTGATACCATATGCTGCAATGATAGCTAGAATTTCACTAAAATGAGCAACTACTTTAAATTTATTAGAAGTGCACAAACATGAATACGGAAGCTCAAAGAAAACAAGGTACAAATAAATAAAAAAGGGAATGCAAATATGGAAGCACAATAAACTTCTATTTCAGTTATGTGTAACAAGGAAATGCAACAAATAAATAAAAAAGTATCATAGAGATCTATGTAAAGTAGACTATTTACAATATAGACATGTGATAACACATGCATTATTTTCTACACAATCCTACTTCACTCTTAACCCATATCCGACCCATTCTTAAACTCTACTCAATCTAAGATCAAATAAAGCATCTCATAAACTCCAAAATCGATCTCTAATATTAGTACAAAAATACCGACAAATACTAAGGTGTATTCATACATACACAAGAATGTTTTAGAACAATATGCAAACATGATTGTGTAAGACAACACAAATTGTCACCTAAACGCTAAGGATGCACATGTTATAATATTGGTTCAAAGGAAGTCAACCAACATTTGTGAATCCAGTTACACATTGTCAAATTCATGCTTTATTTTGTATTGCATGTCCTAAATAGATATACCCTCTTTCAAACCGTTGATCAAGTCAAATTGTTTAAATCCTAATTAGTTGGGATATTAGTGTTTCTCCAATATCTATGTTTTTCAAACCTCTCTAAGCAATGGCTCATGATGATCATCTCCTAGGGTTTATGCCTTAAAACTTACAATTGGTGTAAATTTTACTTGTCACAGTATGTTGGAGGAAGGGATTATGTAAAAATGAGAATGGTGTGAAACACATGAATTTTTTTTTAAAAAGGTGTGAAATTAGCCCAGGGAAGATTGTGCAAAAAGATATTTCCCAAAACATAAAATATAAAAGTTGACGGATAATTCTTTTCAGAAGTCCTAAGGTGCACAAAACATTGTGCAACATTGAAAACAATGATGTATAACTCAATAAGGTGCAAACTTGACTTCAAGTAGTGAGTACTTTTTGAAACAATGAGTAAGAAGGCTCAAACATTGTCCCCGAGCATCCCTTGCTCAAAAAAATAATAGCAAACAATCAATATTTTTTACAATTTGTACATCTATGCAACACAAATTTAACTATGAAAAAGTATGCAATTGAACCAAAGGTGCACAAGACCTTCACCACCAACTTAAGCTTATAGTTATTCACCAAAAGGGTAGAATAATAGGGAATACTTGCTTCAAATATCGGGTTGACAAAACAAGAGAAAGGGTAAAATGGTATGTGCAATTTACATTTTTACATAACACGAGATATAGTTATGTAAAAGTGTGTAATAGCTCCAAGAGGTGCACGAGTCCTTTACCACAACCTTAAGCTTAAAATTATTCACCAAGAGGTGCATGATTCCTTTACCACAACCTTAAGCTTAAAATTATTCACCAAGAGTTGCACAATACTCCTAGATGCATGATTACTTAGAGATTTGAAAATGTTCATGCATCACTTCCTTTCCACCCCATCAACCATTTATATCCCACAATCATGACAACTGGGGCCCTTCCCCATGAGATTATAAGTTCCCCTTTCACTAGCCCATCCCTTAACACACAAAAACAAAAAGTGTAAAAGAGATGTGATCCATCCTTGATAGTGTCGACCCTCTACTAGTGGGTGTGGGTGGGGAGAGATACCAAATGACCCTCTTCTTCAATATGAGGTTGAGATTTCACTAATTACTTAATTTTCTATTAAGTTTATACATGATTTTATAGACTTTTGTGCCTACTTAACAACATTATTTATATTTTGAGTAATTTTTAATACTCCCATTGTGATGGTAATTCTAAAGCCAAGCCTTAAGACTTGATTCCTCAAGGCCTACACCCAATATGATAACTCTTTGGGTGTGATGTCATTCCACCCATTTTGTAGAAACATTACATGTATATGAACCACTAAAGGAACCAAAGAAACATGAGCAAAAACTACCAATCTGTCAACCACATTGAAATATGTGTGTGTGTGTGTGTGTGTGTGTGTGTGTGTGTATATGTATATATATGTGTGTGTGTGTGTGTGTGTGTGTATATGTATATGTATATATATATATATATATATATATGTGTGTGTGTGTGTGTGTGTATACACACATGTATGTATTTATACACACACACACACACACATGTATGTATGTACACACACACACGCACACAATGGCGCACGCGTGTGTGTGTGTAACTTGTGATATTTATGTAAAAATAGAGGTCATTGATGTTCCAGGATGGATTGGATCTAGCTTTGTTTCAACTCTTCATGATGAGGCCCCTGTGCATTCTATAGTTTTCATGTAATGTCCCTTTCTTGGAATTAATGTTGAAAGAAGACCCTTATCCTATCCAATTATTTCCCACGGGGTAAAGGGGTAGAGAAAAGGGAAATAAGGTAACAATATAACTAAGTTAGCCAAAAAGTAATATTATAAAGATAACTTGTGTTATTATTACTAAAATAAAGAGGAATTCCTATTTTAAGTGACTTAACACTAAAATATAAATTAAGAACATCAATTTATTAATTAAATTCCAAACATCCCACATGGAGTGCCCCACTTGGAACAGAGAGACAAAAATTATAAAAGGAGGCATGGGGATTCATTTGCAATCATATTTTGCATACATTATATTTCATCAATGATATTTTGACCGTTAATCCAACTTCCATCTGCGAGGAGGAAAAAAACCTTCATTGTTGTAAGCTTAAAGGATGAAAACATGTTATCATATTTTTGCATACATTATATATTTCATCAATGAGATTTTGGATTGTTGATCTAACTTCCATCTCCAAGGAGGATGAAAACCCTTCATTGTTGCAAGGTTAGAGGATGAAAACACTCGAATCTTTTGAGGTAATTCCATCATGGGGGTTGTAATTGAGCTACAAACAAGGATTTTTAGTTTATTTCAGTTTGGATAATATAGGGCAAAATATCATGATATTTTTAGAGGTTGGTAGCTAGGGCACATGTTCAAATCATATTGTCATAATTTTCTCAACTAGGACATCCACCATTCAATGATAATATCATTGGAGTGAGTTATAACATATTTTGAATCCCTTCCATGATAGGTCGATCCACTTGGGGGTGCGACGCCCCTAAGGGACCCTTCTAGCTGTATAATGAGGCATATGAGATGCTAGGTCTTGCAAGAGCCCATAACTTACACTTGGGAATAATTTATGCCCAATGCACAAGTCTTCCATTCTTCATATTTTTCTCGTTTGGCCAATTGTTTTTAAATTACATATTTTCAATTGGAAAACAATAAATAAAAATTCAGTTTTTGGTATATTTGTGAACTTGGCCATCAAATCAATACATTTCAAGGATTTATCAATATTTCCTAGCTTGTGGGTATTTCTATTTTGTTGATATTTCATTAATAAAAGGAAGAAATCATCTGTTGTATTTTTGTCCATGAGGGTTTGAAGAAAATTCAGATTATTACATGTTTTTCAAAAGAGTTTTTTTCTATGAAATCAAAATTGTTCTTATTTTTTCTCTAAGGGGACATTATATTGGTATCAAAGTTGTGATCTTCCCAAGATGTGACTCGAAGGACTACAACTAATAAATCAATGTTTTTTTCAAGAAAAGTTATTACAAAGGGAAAAATATATAGATCTCATACAAAAGGTGGTGACACAATTAGAAAAGTTAAAAGAAGGTCAAAGGAGGAAGATGAAAAATTATAGCTGCAAGGGGAGGAGTGTAACGTCCTTGGGATTAATGTTGATAAAATACTTTTATCCTATCAAGTTATTTCTTGTGGGCTAAAGGGGTAGAGAAAAAGGATGTAAGGTAATAATATAACTAAGTTAGCCAAAAAGTAATATTATAAAGACAATTTATGTTATTAATATTAAAATAAAGAGGACTTCTTATTTTAAGTGAGTTAACACTAAAATAGAAAATACGAAAGTCACTTCATTAATTTAATTGTAAATGTCTCACATGGAGCACCCCGCTTGGAAAATGAAGACAAAATCATATAAATTGAGGTGTGGGGTTCATTTGGAATCATTATTTTGCATACATTATATTTTTTCAATGAAATTTTGGATTTCTAATCCAACTTCCATCTATAAGGAGGATGAAAATCATTCATGGTTACAAGATAACCCTGGAATCCTTTGAGATAACTCTATGGGGATTGTAATTTTTTTTCTTGAGTTACCTAGGGAGAGGGCCCTAGCCCTTGTGGAATCAACAGCCCACACCGGTTGTGGAACCATCCAAGGATGGTATTTTAAGCTCTCGGAGAGCCCATAGATTAAACCACATTATCATGATGATGGGGGTTGTAATTGAGATACAAGTATTTTCGGTTTATTTGAGTTTGGACAAGCTAAGGCACAATTTCATGACAATTTACAGAGGTCATAAGCTAGGGCACACATTCAAATCAAATTGGTAGACTTTTTAGCTAGGGCATCCATATTTCACTAGGAATGTCATTAGAGTGAGTTTTAGTATAGTTTTAAAGCCCTTATAGGGCAAGTCGATCCACGTAGGGGCGATATGCCCCTTTGGCAACCATTCCAGGTTGCATATTGAGACGTAGGGGATGTTAGGGCTTACAATAGCCCATAACTTTATCTAGGGCATAATTTATAGCCAACGAGAGCCTTCCATTCTTCATATTTTTCCCATACGGTCAATTGTTTTTATTGCATATATTTTTTTATTGAAAAACACACTATATATATATAACTAGAGATATATGATGTTAATAGTATGAAAACAAGGTGGAGAAAGTCACACACTGGAAAGGTGAACACATCGAGCCGAGATAGGCCTCAAGAAAGATGCCAATTTACATCAAAACCATGATAAAAGTGTGATAATCAATTAGAAAGGTGAACAAAAAGGATCCGAAAACTAGGCCACAATCACAAACATGGAGGACAAAGGGGGTAGAGGGCTATCCGGTTTGTCACCCAAACCGGAACCAAAGGGGTGAGATGAGTCTGGGATGGGCTCCCACCCAATTTCTTGTTGTTATTATTATTTTTGCTACTCAGAACCTCAAAAGATGAAGAAGTGGGAGAAATGGCAAGAGCCATCCGTGGAAATTTTCCTTGTTGAGGGAAATTCCAACTAGTGCCACCCAAACTCACCAACCCAGACCAAATTCCCCATCATGAGTAGGGGAAGGGGGCAAGAGCAAGGATACCACTATCGGTGAGGAGAGGGGATCCTTCGACTCCAAGATTGACATCTCGTGAAACCCCTAGCCATAGGCAAAGGAAGATAGCGGTATAGACAACGTGGAAAGCGACAACGGGTGGGATCATTCGGAGGCACATGATTGAGCATATGTTGTATGCTATACTATAGAATAAGTCATCTTGGTCCTTTATGTGCCAATGAATCTCTTTGAGCTACCCACCTTCATGAATGAAACAGAGAAAGGAAATTCAAGTGAAGAGGGAGTCACCCTACCCCCTGTGGGGTAATGACCCGATGGTGGTCAAGCAAGTGTTTGAGGTGCTCAACCTTTAGGGAAACTTTTTGTCCTAGTTTTTAATATGGAGCATCATAGTGAAAATCATAACAACTTTATTGGTAAACAGAAAAATTCTATCTATAGGAACTTTATTATAAATGGTATTATTTTTGTATTTCCAAAGATGAAAATGAATATTAGTTGTAAATATGTGCCAAAATTTGTCAGTAAATTGCATATTTTCAATTAGAAAACAAAAATGAAAAAATTAGTTTTTGGTATATTTGTGAACTTGCCCATCAAATCAATACAATTCAAGAATTTATCATTATTTGGTTGATATTTTATTAATAAAAGAAACAAAGAAACTATTGGATTTTTTTCCTTGAGCGTTTGATGAAAATTCAAATTATTACATGTTTGTCATAAGGGTTTTCTAGGAAATCCAAATTGCTCTTATTTTTTCCCTAAGGGGACATTATAGTAGTATCGAGTTGTGATCTTCCTAGCATTTGAATCATGATGACAACAACTAATCGACAAATGTTTTTTCGAACAAAGTTCTTACAAATGAAAAAAAGATAGATCCCATTCAAAAGGTGGTGATACAATTAGAAAAGTTAAAAAGAAGATTGAAGGAGGAAGAACAATTACAACTACAAGGGGAGGACTATAATGTCCCTTTCTTGGAATAAATGTCGATAAATAAAGCGTAGCCTATCCAATTATTTCCACATGATAAAGGGGTGGAGAAAAGGGAAATAAGGTAACTAAGTTAGCCAAAAAGTAATATTATAAAGGAAACTTATGTTATTATTATTAAAATAAAGGGGACTAAGTGACTTAACACTAAAATAAAAAATAAGAAAGTCACTTTATTAATTAAAGTGTAAAATTCCCACATCGATTGCCCCACTTGGAAAATATAGATAGAAAAGAACAAAAGGATGTGTGGGGGTTCATTTTCAATCCTCTTTTGCATACATTATATTTTGCCAATGAGATTTTGTATTGTTGATCCAACTTCCATCTACGAGGACAATGAAAACCCTTCATTGCTGTAAGGTTAGAGAATAAAAAACCCTCAAATCCTTTGAGGTAATTCCATCATGGGGGTTGCAATCAAGCTACAATCTATGTTTTTAGTTTATTTTAGTTTGGACAAGCTAGGGCATAATTTCATGATTTTTTTATAGTTTGACATCTAGGGCACTTATTCGGATCATTGTCGGACTTTTTATGTGAGCTATAACATATTTTTAAATCCCTTCTAGGGCATGTCAATCCACTTTGGGGGTGGGATGCCCCACCTTTAGAGACCCTTCCGGTTTCATAGTGAGGCATAGGTGTTAGGACTTAAAGAGCCCATAACTTGCCATAGGGCATAATTTACAACCAATGGTAGTCTTGATTCTTTAGATTTTGCTCATACTATCAATTGTTTTTATTGTATATTTTCAATTGGAAAACAATATATAAAATATACTTTTTTATATTTGTGAACTTGGTCATCATAACAAATAAATTTCAAGGATTAACAATATAACCTAGCTTATGGGTATTTCTATTTTTTTGATATTTTGTCAATAGGCCTTTCTACAATGGATTTTCTTAATAATGTTGTCATGGTCCTTTGTCTATTTTTCACCTTTTTATTACTTATTTTTTTGTTTTATTTTTTTTTAATTTACATATTCTAAACACCAACCAGAATAAATTGTTGGGATATAAGAGGGAAGGCGAAGGTGGACGGTCAACGTGAAGGCCGAAGTCCGAAATCAAGAGACATATTTATTTATTATGTAATTTGAAAAAATGTACAAAAAAATTTAGTCCTTTGTGAAACATAATATTTTACTAATATTTTGTTATTGAACCTTACTGTTTCAATTTTTTTGTTTGTAGGGAACCCACAACAGAATATTACTTGCAAGAAAATATTACCTATATTACTTCCCCACAATATTGTAGGCTCAAAGAAAATATTGTGGGACTATATTTACATATAATTGCGGGATTTCTCAAGGGATTATATGTAAGTTTTTAAATCAATCGACATTGATATATGGAAATTAGTGTTTACTTGTATTTTGTTTGTAGAAATGACCGAGGGATAGACAAGAAGAAAAGGATTTGGGTGAGGTGAAAAACTTCTATCTCAAGTCAAACTTGGACTATAGCACACATGGAAATTCAGCCATAGGAATTGAATGTCTTGATAAGGTTTCGTGCACTAATACATAACCAATGCACATTGGAAAAAAAAACCTATTAAAAATTCCATTTCAATTATACTTTGATTGGCATCCAATATTCTAATGACATTATTTTAATTTTGTTATATTTACCGTCATTTTCATATAAATGTAGGTATCGATAGTTGAAGATATTTATGATATTTTATAAGAGGCATGGGAATTCATTGTCTTGATAAGGTTTCATGCACTAATTCATAATAAGTGTATATTAGAAAAAAATTATTAACACATTTTCATTTCAATTATGCTTTGATTTGTGTCCAATATTCTAATGATGTTATTTTAATTTTGTTATATTATCTTGATAATGTTTCATGCACTAATTCATAAGAAGTGTCTATTGGAAAAAACCTATAAAACATTCCATTTCAATTATGCTTTGATTGGCGTATAATATTCTAATGATGTTATTTTGATTTTGTTATATTTACTATCGCTTCCATATAAATGTAGGTCTCTAATAGTTGAAGATATGCACAATATTTTATAAGAGGATTTTCTCTTCATGTCGGGGTGTTAATGGCCTTTGAATTCTACAAGAATTGATCCCTAGTGGGCCCTATATGAACCAAAAAAACTTCACCAATAAACCAAATGATCATGGGAATCACAATGTGTTTTTCATCTTACGTCATTTAGAAAATGGGCGATCTATAAAATTAATGTCTTTAATAGGAGATTTTGTTACATGAATGGTCTTGGATATTGTTGTTCAAAGAAAGTCACTTTGAGTATTTCCCATGCATGGAGTATCACACATAGAAGGACGCGCCCAAGGTATAAAAATGATCACATAAGGTTTAAGTACATCCCAGAAGTGTGCACACAAGAATAAAATTGAAAAAAATCAATGTGTAGAAGTGTGCACCATGTACAGGAACATGTCAGCGCACGAAGACTCACGCATATGCATGCGGGATAATTGGGATTTAGTCAAATTTGGAGCATTGGATAAAAATAGATAAAATAAATATGACTTAGCAAACAAGAAAGATATATTAATAAGACAAAGCACATGTAGATAAAGGCAAGGGCAAGGCATGGAGATAGGGATAAATATAGGATTAAATAAAAGATTTAATTGTAGCTCAATCTATTGTTAAGAGAGATTTGAAAAAGCATGTGAGTTATTATCAAAGCACACCTATTATTAGGAATTGCATGTAAAAGGTGAAGGGAAATTCCCTACCATGTATAAATAGGTGATGTACCCATGTATTTAGAGAGTGAGTAGTTTTTGAGTAGTCCTTGAGTAGTGATTCGATGATAGAGTCTGTATGAGAACTATGTGAGTGTGCATGGTACATCACATGAAAATACGAGGTATTGTTGTAATCAGCTCCTTTTTCGTAATGAATTGTAGTTGTAATGGATAATTGTGTCCGAGTAGCTAAGGTGACCACATATGAGTATGGCATTTTGGGAACTCAAGTGTTATTAATCATCTTGTATGTTGATTATGCTTCATTATTATATGTGTTGCCAATTTTCTATGCTATTATGTATCTTCTTTCATAGATGGTTATAATTAATATTCATGTCTAGCATCTTGATAAAACAACCAAAGGAGGATCTAGTGGTTGTGCACACTTGAGGTGAGTGTTTATACCTTGTTTGGATGAAGTGCGAGTGCACCTAGTCTAGCATTAGGTAAACAAAGACTACATTTTGGTTCCATTTCTAAGACCTCTTTTTAACTGCTCATCGGATGTGGCATTCACATGGCTTTCGAATTTTGTTGGAGAATATTGAGATCTAAAGTGCATGATTTTGTGACTACATCCATGATGCATTTTCTCAAAGATACAACACTCGAACCTGATTTTAATGTTTGCAAGTGGGTGGAAGACAATCTCTATGATTCATTGTATGAGATGTTCTTCAAATTTTTCCCAGATATAATTATACGAGTGGTTGGTGGATTATGCACAAAACAGAGTTGTTCGAGATAGGAAAAAGAAAATTTGGAAGAATGAATATTACTAGGCACTCTTTGATTTGGACGCATCATGGACTAGAGTTGTAGATCATTGGTGGGAAGGTGTGTTGCACAATTATACCTTAGAGTACACAATTTCAACATACTCATTCCCAGAGGAAGAAAAAGTTTATTTTTACACAAGCCAAGCCAAGTAGGATCCTATTTACCCAAGGCACCTTTAGCTATTAAGATCTTGGTGGTTGAACTAGGAATGCAGAACCTACTAATGGAAGGCTAAAACCCCACCACACGTAGGGGCAAGAAGTAGGTTTAGGAAGGATGGTGGGGGCCCAAGTGGAGGAAAGAGAAAGATAGGAAATATTGCTTAGGTACAATGGTGTCCAAGAGAGGACAGTTCAAGAGGTGTTGATATTGAGGGGATGATGACTGGTGGAAATGATGAGAACCCCATAAGAAGTGAGGGACCATAGTATCATGTATTTCTAGTATTAGGGAAGTGCAGTAGGGATATCCCATCGACATCTAATGAGAGCTATTTTGAGAAGAGAATGAGAACCGTGAGCATGTATCTAACCCTAGCCACCCAACCCTTTCGCAAGGTGTTAAGAATCTAGAGGTTGTTGTAGAAGATCATCAAAGTGAGGGTGAGTAGGAAGGTAATTAAGGATCACCACATTTTATAGGAGATATAGGTAGACACATTTTAGTATCATCTCAGAAGGCGCAAAAAATTAAGGACATGCACATGACTGCACAATAGGCACCCGTGTTTGGGAAAATTAGTTTTGGTGGTAGTTTTGTAGGTGTGTCATTAGGACATAGTGTTGGTGTACAACCATTTGAAAGTAATCCTATAGGTGTAGTGATAACACAAAATATTGATGTCTAGTTTATCACAACTACTAGGATGCAAGGAATCTCATCTATAGGGACACAAGTCGTGATGGGAGGTCTTCGAGAGGTTCGGGACAATGACCGTTCGACGGAAATCTGGTGGAGGTCTAGGTTTAGGATCTGGCCCCAATCTAAGAGAAGACCCACAAAATCAATCACAAAAACCTCTACAACAACCTCAACAACCACATTAGCATATCCCTCGGCTATTCTTTGAGATGTCTCTTCACTTACTAGAGTCTAGAGGAGTGGAAGATGTAGTTGAGCATGTGCATAAATGTGAGTTATTATAGATAGCTAAGAAAATAACAACTCCTGATAGGAAAGAAAGTCAATTTTCTACCACACTTCAAGGGCACACACACACTGGTACAGGAAATATGATCCACATCAGACTGTGGCGGATTATGATGCATTGTGCACCACCTTCTTAGTTGAGTTTCATATCCTTGAGTTCGAATGAAAAATCATTAGCACATTGAAGGATATCAAATAGGATTTGGTTGAAAGTGTAGGAGATTATGACACATGTTTTAATACCTTGTTTTCTAAGATTTCCTATGATATTCATTAGATCCAACATGCAAAATGGTTTGTAGGAGGTTTGTTGACACCTTTACATAGAGTGCTATCACACAAGACATTTACTGATCCACACAAGGATTTGGAAGAAGTGTTGCATGTAGAAGCTATAGGAATTGTAGATACAGGGGTCAACCCTTTTCTTGAATAGTAGATAACATCAATGGATACAAAATTAGAGAATTTTTCTGCTAACTCAACACATGAGACATGTAATGGATTGTTGTGCATTGATTTCAAAGTAGAAGGACATTCGAAGGATAATTTTCCACACATAAATGTGTGTATATTGTTAACATCTTGTGATATTTGCCATAAGAATCATGATGTATGGAATTGTCAAATTTCGCAACATGTAACACATAAAAAATTTCTCCATGTATTGTAAGATTTGTGATACGCATACCCAAGACACATCTGACTATCATTTGATTGATCATATTCATGAGGCATGTGAGACAGGAGGTTGTGCCAAACCACTGTGGCAAATAGCTTGTAGGCGTAAGAACAATAGAATAATGAAAGGAATAACAATGAAAATGGAGGATCTACAGGTGGATTCCGTAGCGAGAATGTGGTGGTAGAGGAAGGTTTGTGTGAGTGATATGTTATACGTGTGGATTGCATAATCATTATCAACACAAACGCCTTAAGAATCACGTCTCGGGTATTGCAAAAAGGCTCGAAAGTTGAATATTTTACGGACCTATATGCCCATATGTGTAAAAACAATAAGAAGGAAAAAGGCACGGATATGATAAAAGTAGAGCACGTGAAGCATGAGCAATGGGCATTAAAGAATATGGTTGAGTCAAAAATTCAGCATGTGTTAGTCACTACGTGGGGGAAGCAACACATGCACGTAAGCATATTAAGGAAAAACCACTTATCGAAGGGAAGAATTTTTACATGAAAAATATCTAGGCATGGCTCAACAGAAGGAGGTTTATTCAGAGACCATGGGAGTCATATGGGAGTTACAAGGAGATATTTTTTGTTTTAAGGAATAGGCGTGCAAGAGGGAACGCGCAAAGAATGTTGAACTTCCTCAAAAATATGTCGATGATTTGAAAGAGGTATGTAGAATCTTGAGGTAAGAAAGAATCATTCCTTTGTTAGGTGAGTGGTTATGAGAGAAAATACCACATGCAAGGGTCGAGCATGAAATCTAGGTTCTTCGTGCAAATTTACCACCACATGACCATGAGTATGACAAGGAGATCACACTAGATGTAGTGATAAATGGTTGGTTGGTGAGTAACATCCTTATTGATACATGTGTGGAAGTTAATGTTTTGACATTGGATGCTTGGAACCAGATGGGAAGGACACAATTGCAGCCATCTTCAAATGTGTTGTATATGGAAAATAAAATAAGGGCCATGCCCATTGGAGTGCTCAAAGATGCCTCTATCACTATTCAAGGTGCTAAATTTATAGGTGATTTTGACATTCTAAAAACTTGCAGAGGCAGATAACTTCTGAAACGTTTTAGCCATCCATTGTGTTATAATAACAACATTAACTTGCACTTTAACGAGTGCTATGTGAGTTTTGAAAATAAGGAGGAGCACATTGTGATACCCCTAGAAGATGTAAATATTTTTCCTTACACAAAGCCTATCAATGAAGAGGATCTTGATAAATCCCCCTTTTTTATGTTTAAATCCATGTGAAACCCTTTATTATTTTGATATCAAATTACACGAAGTATAATGTTGAATCTTTATAATTAATAATTTACTATGTTTTTGAAGGAATTATTATGCATATGCTTGTTATTTTTATCTTGTTATTGCTTCCTCAAAAATGGCTTAAATTGATCTTTTTATGAGCATTAACAATACATTTGGAAAAGCATATGTTGAGTTATCACAGGAATAAATTGCACTATTGCAGGACTCAATTGGTGCACCAGCGTAGGACTCACAGTACAACACCGAGCTCATCCAGGTCATCAACTTCGAATTCCTTTAAATAAGAGATTTACACAAGAAGATATATAGCTTAGAATATTAGTGATACATATGGCAACACAATAGTATGAGCATGAAACACGTGCCACTACCTCAACCTACATTCATACATATTTTGAGGTTTAGTCACTTCAATTACTGGGAGATGTGATTCGGCCAACACCTATGGATTTATTATCACCATGATTCTCTACAACCAATCTAAGATCTGAAGTATCTTCCAAGATCGCTTTGCTTAACTCTCTCAAAGGAGTCAATTATGGACCTCCTCTCAGTTAGCAATATTGATTCAATACAAATGTCGTAAAGACTACTCCTTCCATAAATGTACTTCTTAGAATAGATAATCGTTATTTTTGTCAACATTCAGTTAAGTAGATGTTAGTTATTATGAATAAACTAGTTCTCTCCTAAAGGGACTAGGATTTCTCTAGTATAAAAGAGCTGATGTATTTAGATACATGGGTTCGATTAAGTTATTTTGATTCATTGTAAAAGAATACTCTTTCAATTGAATAAAATTACGATTCAGAGAAAACTTTGTTGTGTGAATTTCAACATTAAACCTGATCGAAGGGAAGGAGCAAGGGCCACTCCTACCCAATGAGAAGGGATATTTATCTGCTATTTCCTTTCTGTTATTTTGAATGCATTTACCATTTCAAAATTAAATTGTGTTTAAAATCTTTAGATTATGTCTTTAATATTATTTTATTTCGGTGCATCATATTATACAATTACGGTTATTATTTAGTTAATTTCGTTATTAAGTATGTGTTGAGAGTAATTCCTACTATTCCCTTTGTTGAAAACAACCATGGACACCGTCCCTGGATTGATAGATATAATATAATTAAAGTACAAGTATCAACGACGCTTGTCACTTTTTGGCACCATTTCTGGGGAACTCAAGGTGTTATCAAAGGTTAAGGTTCTAGCTAGAAGTGTTGTTTTGTTTCTGGTAAGTTTCCATTCAGAATATTATTTCCATAACTCTTTCTTAGGAAGTAAGAAGATCTTGTAGTGAAAACAAGAATCCTCTATGCTTTTGAGTATGTGGAACACAAACAATCAATTTAAGCACTGATGGTTAGGGAATTATTCTCAGTATGATAGGATTTTATGTATAGACCTAGAGACCGTAAAGGTAGATTTATTAGGATAAATATTCGAAAACCCCTCGAAACTAGCCTTTGGAACAAATTTTGATCAAAGAAGGGTGGTTGATGAATTAAATAACCCCAATGGTGTAGAAAATGGAAACCCTCTAGTTGGCGAGTAACATTTACCTATCTTATACAACTTGATCTTAATGATTAGGCTCCTATGAAAAATATATCCCCTCAATCTTACCAACCTTTTGGGTATTAGTTTCAAAAGACCCTGACCAATTATTTTTTTAATTCAAGGTCATGTGCCAAAAATATGATTACACTTCTTATTCCCAAAAGCTTAAGTTATTTCCATCCACTTTAAAAGATACAACTATGAGATGGTTTATGGGTTTAACCCCTAACTCCATCCATAGTTAGGAGGAGATGGAAACAATTTTCTTGGATAAATATCAAGATTTCTCCAGATTTTGAGATAGGAAGGAATACTTTTTTAGAATTCAATAAAATGAAAATGAGAATGTAGAAGACTATCTTGATACGTTCCTCTTCCTTCCCAGGAGGTGTAGTACTGGTCTAGATATTATTCTTCTTAAAACTCTATTCCTTAAGGGGTTGGACGAGGACACACGAGAATCCTTCAATCTTATGGGGAAGGGAGACATAAACAAACTAAAATTTACAGAAATCATTGACCTCTATAAGAATTACTACCGAACTTGCCCCAACTTTTGTAGATAGAAAGAAAAAAATTTCCGGTGGTGATATATCCAAACTGAGGGAAGAAATTAAAAATTTGAGATGCCTTTTGGTTCAACTCAATACAACTATGGATAGGGATAAATCTAGGAATATAGATCCTTTGTTCATCTACTTGCCCAAGATGTAGAGACAAACATGGACTTAAGGAATGTCCTTTAGACAAGACAAACATTTGTATTATTTATGAACTCAAACATGTCACATATCAATGTGGATTTTCTCCCTTATTAAAGAATCATCTAAAACAGAACACACAAGATAAATTTGAGCTAAACTATATGGCTCAGAGGCAAGGAGGAAATTTTTAGTCCAACTAAAATCAATCATACATCCCAAAATCACAATAGGTCCCTGAATTAATGGAATGCACCATGGTGCACCCTAAACTTGGGTTAAAAATCCCCACAGAGTGGAGCCCATAGTGGAATGCCCCACCAAATTATTATCAACAACCTTGGGCTCCAACAACCTTGGGCTCCACATCCAAAAATTCTACCATTTCAACAGTTTAATCCTTAGTAACAATAAAGTGGAATGTACCTCAAGGATCTGGGCAACAATATTACAATCAGAGAAGACCTCAAGGTCAACAAGCCTTGTTGACTGTACCCACTAATGTTTCCCAAAATGATCAACCTTCCCAACCAAAAATACCTGCACCAACTATGACAAATCCCAAAAATGTGATGCAGGGAAACCAAACATATATTGTGTAATTAGAAAAATAAAATCCCACATTAAACTCGGTAGATAGTAAGAATACCTTGTTGCATTCGGGAAGGTTACTTCAAAACCTTCATCTCTTGTGATAGAAGAAATTCCTAAAGAAATAGAAAAACCATAAGAAACACAACCTAGTTCTATTGAAGAAACTCCTCAACCAAACATTGACATTCCCTTTCCATCCAGACTCTCGAAAAACAAAGTATTGTAGTTCTTGAACAACCAGAGTCGAGTTAATTCAAGGAATGAGGAAGTTGAGTATTGACATTCCCCTGTTACAAGCTCTTAAGGAAATTCTGAATTAAACAAAACTATCAAAGAGATCTATTTTAAGACTCCAAGAAGAAGAAAGAATCAACCTAAAACCATCCATGTTGATGGGAAACTTGCTAGTATTTTAGAAGGGAATATGACCCCTCCTAAATACGGAGACCCTAGAAGTCCTATTGTTATAGTTTTCATAGGATATTTCCATTCCTAATGTCTTAATTAACCTAGGAGTTTCTATCAATGTTATGACCATAGATACTCTATCCACACTATCACTTCTGAATTACAATCAACTTCCATAGTTTTACAAATGGCATATTAGTCGTAAATAAGCCAAAGGGAATTATAGAAGATGTCACCCTCACTATAGAATCCTAGGACTATTTGGTAGACTGCGTGATCATAAAAAATGAACACTATAAAGATTGGATACCCCATAATAAAAAAATCCTTGGTTAGCCACAACTTCCACCCTTATTGACTACAGAACAAGGAATATGATGATTACTAATGGGCAAGATTTAAAAAAATTATCAATATACCCTGCTACAAAACCTTTTGCTACACAACAAACAATGGTGTAAGGACAATTCAGATGATTCAGATGACATCATCTCTTCTCTAGCCATGGTCATAATTCAAGAACACTCAGATCAAATTCAATATGATGACCATGAGCCTTTTTTTGGACACAACATAATTCTTGTGCCGAGTCTAGTTCTAGATTAATTTTGAGTCCTACATTAGATCTAATTCAAGTCATGCGCTACAACTAACGGAAACAAGAGATGATTTTATGGATGAAAACAACCAACCCATCATCTATCCCTTTGCATGAAATATAGATATGACTGAGTCCATATTTCAAAACATTACTATTGTTCACAAGTTACTACCACACAGTGTCCATTAAATGCATTATTAAGAGAATATCTTGTTGTAGATTTTGTTCATCCAGCTACCAAACAATTACCTATTCTCCTAGGAAAGACATTGACAATTAATAGTTGGCTGACTGATCAAGAGGAAAATACCCTATTTGAACTCTTATGCTCTCATCCTCAAGATTTTTCTTGGGAATATAGTGACATGAAGGGTATTCATCTTGGTATTTGTACACATCACATCTATACCACTGATTCTAGACCAGTTAGGAAACCTCAAAGAAGGATAAATCCCACTTTAAGAGATATTATGAAAGATGAGATTGAATTTTTTTAATGTAGGATTCATTTATCCAATATCAAATAGCCAATGGGTTTCTCCATTAGTCATAGTTCCTAAAAAGAATGGGAAATGGATAATTTGTGTGGACTATAGGGAATTAAATAAAGTAACTCATAGAAATTATTTTCCATTACATTTTATTGATCAGGTATTAGACAATTTATCTAGAAAAAGGTACTTTTCATTCCTTGATGGGTTCAATAGTACAACCAAATAACATTGCTTTGAATCAAGATCAAGACAAAACAACTTTTACATGTCCCTGGGGAACATTTGCTTACATGGTGTTACCTTTTGGTTTATGTAATGCTCCTGCCACTTTTCAAAGAGCCATGTTGGCAATATTTTCTGATCTCACCCATGATTGTGTGGAAATTTACATGGATGATTTCACAGTTTATGGAGCAACATTCCAAGAGGCGTTAACAATCTAGACAAAGTCCTTGCTCGGTGTGAAAAACATCAATTATCTTTAAATCATGAAAAATACTTATTTATGATGGAACAAGGTATAGTTTTAGGCCATCATGTCTCAGTTAAGGGAATTAAGGTAGACCCAGACAAGGTCAATATCATTGTAAAACTCCCATATCCCACAAACCAAACAAAGGTAAGAATATTTCTTGGTCATGTTGGTTACTATCAAAGGTTTATCTTAGATTTTAGCAAAATTGCTTCTCCATTATTTTCTCTCCTAACTAAAGATTCTGAATTTGAATGGATGAAGCATGTCAAAAATATTTTGATGCTATAAAAGGGAAGTTGATAAGCACACTAGTGTTGAGAGGCCTAAATTGGAAGCTTCCTTCCATATACAAACAAATGCCTCCAATGAAGTAGTAGGTGTTTTCCTTGGGCAACAAGAGGAAGGAGAACCTATGTATGTTATTTACTACATTAGTAAAAACCTTTCCCATGTTGAAAGGAATAAAAAAACAAATGAGAAGTAATTTCTCATAGTAGTATATTCAACCAAACAAAATCACCATTATATTACAAGATATGAAGTGATTGTTCATACTGACCACTCTGTAATCAAGTATCTAATGAGAAAACCTTTAGTGCATGGAAAGATTGTAAGGTGGTTATTATTACTATAGAATTTAACATTAAAATCATTAATAAGCCAGGGAAATCTAATGTGCTAGCTGATTTTATTTCAAGACTTACCACTTCAAAAGAGGAAGAAAAGGTCAATGATGAATTTCCAGATGAGCATTTGTTTGCAATTTCTACTACCTCTCCTTGGTATGCAGATATGGCTAATTAATTGGCTACATGGAAGTTTCCAACCTTTTTCACATAAAAGAAAAGAAATTAATTAATTAAACAGAGTGTGATGTATACATGGTTAAATGGAATTCTTTTCAAATGTGGACCTAACCATGTTTTATGCAGGTGTGTAGCTGAGAATGAAGTATTTGACATACTTAGAGCATGCCATGATGAACCATCAGGAGGGCATTATTCAATTCAAAGGACCATTCAAAAAGTTCTAGGAGTTGGTTACTATTGGCCTTCCTTGTTTAAGGATGTTAAAAAGTATGTGTGGAGATGTGATCAATGCCAAAGGATGGGGAAACCAACATTTACATATGAAATGCCACTCCAACCTCAAGTTTTCTTGGAACCATTTGAGAAGTGGGGATTGGATTTTATTGGACCAATTGACCCAACCTCTCAAGGGAAGGAGTACATCCTAGTTTGTACTGATTATGTCACCAAATGGGCTGAAGTGTAGGCACTACAATATGCAAGAGATGAGAAGGTTGCAGATTTCTTATATGAGCATATCTTTCAGAGATTTGGAGCACCAAGATCCATTATGTCATATCAAGGACCACAATTCATGTTAGGAGTAATCAATTCTTTTGTGGCAACATACTAGCTGAAACACAAAAAGTCATCTTTGTACCACCCATAGTCCAATGATAAAGTAGAGGTTACTAATAGAGAGTTGGAAAATATCTTCACAAAAATAGTGGATATCTCAAGGAAGAATTGGGTTCAAAAACTACTTGAAGCAAGTATGGGCGTACAACACTACTTGGAAAACAACCACAAGGTTTACTCCCTATGAATTGGTCTATGGGAAGAATCCCATTCTCCTATAGAATTTGAGATTCAGACTTTGAGAATAGTTGTTGATGTGGGAATTGAATTATCTGAGGCACAACAAGCAAGGATTGTTTAACTAAATGAGTTGGATGAAATTAGACTTCAGAATTGCATCATACTAAAATCATCCAACATCAAAGGTTGGCATGATAAACACATAAAGCCAAGGAAATTTCAAGAAGGGGATTGGGCTCTGTTATTTGATTCAAGTATGAATATTTTAAAGGAAATATGCAAACAAGATGGATGGGCCCATATTAGATTGAGCGAGTACTCAACAATGGGATTGTTCAACTGATTCTAATAGATGGAGAGAAGAAGGTAATGTTGGTTAATGGGCATAGACTAAGGTTGTACCATAAAACAACATACATAGAAGAGTTTCAAAATGAACTTCAAGAATATTCAGATATGAAGAGTTTGGACAAAGTCTTTTTGTCAACGCAACTTAGAATTGATCTATTTCATACAAAATAATAAAGATGGGATGACTAAAAACAAGAAATGGTGTTCATCATCCTTTGAAGCATTGAATGAAAACTAGAAATGGTGACCAGTGCTTCTAATAAAAATTGAAAAAATATATATAAACTTAGGTGGCTGAAAAATAGGAATGGTGGTCACCACCACCGAATCTAGAATGCAATAAAGGAATAACCATGTGTGGGTGAAGGATCAAATCAACATGAAAATTGCAGCCAATGATGCGAAAAACTAATTTAACGAGGCATATGCAACTAATTCCCTTCTTCAATGTTGGAAAGTTTTAATTTGTGAACCGTTAATTATTATGCTTGTGCAACTTAATTGTCTCTCTCGTTTCCCATAACTTCCCACGCTTAAAAAATCTCCAAAAAATTCGTAATACCCATCTATAGTAATCTCCACACGAGCCCAATCAATGTCATCATCGCTTTGGGATTCCATCACACCTTTCCCAATTTGGTTATTTTAATTTCGAACCATTTCCGCTCCACTGTTACTTTCCAAATTTTACCCTCTCACTCATGTGCCACCATTCACTCTTGTGCTTACCCACATCCATGCAAAATTTGCATTTCCATTCATGTGCCCTTTACCTATCACTACCTATTCTAAATCAGTCATGGGGCCTAGATTAAGGCATGAACCAACCAGTTTAGTGGAACTTTTGGCCGATGCAAGGTCAGTGGAGATTTTTGAAAAACATGATGGCTCAACTTGCTGCTTGCTTATGAGGAATTCAACATAAAAATGATGGAGGAATTCACTAGAAACATGGAAGAAGGACACTCCATTGTGCAAGGTAAGAAAATTCCCTTCAACATAACTGTAATCAGTCATCTTTTAGGAATAGTTGAGGAAGGTTTAGTAGTAAGTAACAAGACAATGTATGCTAAAATTATTAAAAGATTTTCAGTTGGAAAGAAGGAGAAATTGGAATTGGTAATAGACAATAAGGGTAAAAAAATGCATAAAAAGAATCACCCTTCTTGAACCTTGGGAAGAAGTGGCCAAATGGGTGATCAAATACTTCACTGCGAAGGGAAATATGAAATTGTGTTGGGCCCTATGTTGAGAATTTTAATACACCTTCGCCATGGTCAAGATAAACCCCAGTATAAAATCAATTTTTCCTTAATTTTTATATGATTCTATTTGTTCCGCCATGGAAAAAAAAAAATTGGGGTACCTCCTACTTAAATTTCCAATGTTTAATCCATTTGATTTGCAAGCACCAGTTTGTTAGAAATAAGCATGAGAAATGATTGAATTTTCAAAAGCAGTGTGCCTTAGAGTCTGAAGTAGTTCTGGAGAAAGCACCCTCCACCTCAAAGAGACCTAAAAAGTACCTTAGGACCTCCAATAATACACAAGCCCTACATGAAACACCAACCAAACCTGCTCCTTCCTAGGAAGAACAAGAAGCAGCGAAAATAATGCAAACCTTGGTAAAAACCCCACCTGTGTCTCCTCATAAATCAATGTCACCTTTTGTTCCTGATACAGAAAAAGAAATTGAGCATTCCCTATCCAAAGCTGTAGAGTCACCTATCATAGACAAAGGTAAAACACCTATGGTGGAGGTAAAACCTAGTTCCCCCGATTCGATACAATTATTTCACAAGTATTGTCCTTATCCAAAATCTAGTTTGAGCTACAATTGGCTCAATAAATAATCACTCATCTCTAGCTACTTCTTGAAGCCAAGGAAGCCAACTTCTCCCAACCGGAGGTCTTTAAAAACCAAAGTATTCAAAAGTTGAATTAGACTGTAGAAAAATAGGAAGATGCCACTCTTTAAATCCAGAAATCCTTGGAAGAGAGAGAAAAAAATCCACTCCCTTCAAGTCAATATAGAGGAGCTTAGCACATATCTTACTATCTTGCAAGAAAATAGGAAAGAAACAGAGCCTGTGGTCATGGAAGAACATACAACTCAAACTGACTTTTCTTTCCTCAAATTGTTGTTTTGAAGGGAATGGTCAAATGGATGGAAGAATGTTACAAGCTCAGAAAATTTCTGAGGAGAATAAGAATTTGAAGGAGGAAAAAAATTGCTCAAAGAAAATGTGGTTACTATTTGTCATTTATATGATCAAGTTCTTTCATGTAGACCTCCTTCCAATTTTTATGCATTATTTTTAAAGAACAATTTTTAAAATGGTAAATATCCAGAGCCCGTGCTATATGCAGACATTGAATTTGATGATGACAAGCAGTTTTTGGGTGCATATACATTAGGGAATGATGTTGAAAAGAATTTTCTTTGTGAATTTTATGTTCAAAAATTTATTCTCCCTGAGAAAATTGAGATCCCATAAATATTTGTGTGTGGGAGGTACAATTAAGAGAAATTATTTCTACTCTTAGGCACCAGGGAGAATGAAGGGATTAGAGGGCCACATTTGTTCAAGAAGAATCTACAATCGGCCTCTTGATGAGGCATGATCTTCTGTCCCCATTCGGTTCTTTAACAAGTTTCGGTCACAAGTATACTGTTTACGTCTAGTGGACAAATACACAAATATTCTTAAAACTTGTGTCAAAATTTTCAAGGAGTAGGTACTCCCAACATTCAATGTAAACTTCCTCACCTGTCAGGTAAGATATCAACTTCTTGCAGAACCTTATAAGAAAAAGGAGGTAATTTCACCAACCAACCTCCGTTGGTCATTAAAAAGGGCCAAAGACCTCTGTAAAATTTTTCTAAACCTACAGGAGAAGTGGATTGGCATGCGGTACATGCCTCCACTAGTCATTGCACTAGTACCAAGGTGGAATTCTATAGATGATCAGCCAAAGGACAATTATAACACTTGGAGGAGTAATGTTGTTGATTTCTTTGGGTTATGTAATACTTCATTGGATGAAACTTGGCAAACATTTTCCAATGAATATAATTGTTTAAGAATTGTGGAAAAAATGAATAGGTAGCAGGAGGACTTGCTAACCCTTCAGTCTAGGGGAGTGATGAATCCCCATTTTGTTATGTTTAAACCCATGTGAATCCTCGTATTATTTTGATATCATATTGCATGATGTATAATGTTGACTGTTTATAATTAATACTTTACTATGTTTTTGAAGGAATTATTGTGCATATTCTTGTTATTGCTTCCTTAAAAATGGCTTAAATTGATCTTTTTTACGAACATTAACAATAAATCTGGAAAAGCATATGTTGAGTGATCACAGGAGTAAATTGCACTAGCGCAGGAATCAATTGGTGAACTAGTGCGCAGGACTCATCTTATAGCGCAAGACTCTCTTTTGCATTAGTGTAGGAATTGTTGTACAACGTCAAGCTCGTCTAGATCAACTTCAAATTCCTTGAAATAAGGGATTTGCATAAGAAGATAGATATCTCGGAATATTAGTGATATAGCTTGCAACACAAAGAACATGAGCATGAAACACGTGCCACTACCTCAACCTACATTCATGTATATTTTTAGATTGATCACTTCGGCTTGTTATGAGATGTGATGTAGCCAACACCTATGGATTTATTATCACCATGATTCTCTGCAATCAATCTAAGATCTGAAGTATCTTCTAACACTAATTGAATCTCTCAAAGGAGTCAATTATGGACCTCCTCTGTAGTTAGCAAGATTAATTCAATCCAAATGCTGCAAAGACTACTCCTTCCATAATTGTACTTCTTAGAATAGATAATCATTGTTTTAGTCAACATCCAGTTAAGTAGATGTTAGTTATTATGAATAAACTAGTTCTCTCCTAGAGGGACTAGGATTGCTCTAGTATAAAAGAGTTGATGTATTTAGATTCATTGGTTCGGTTCATTATTTTGATTCATTGTAAAAGCATACTCTTTCAATTGAATAAAATTAGTAACAAAACTCTATTTTTTGAATTTCAACATTAAATCTTATCAAAGGGAAGGAGCAAGGAGAACTTTTACCTAATGAGAAGGGAGATTTACTGTTATTTCCTTTCTGTCATTTTGAATGCATTTACCATTTCAATATTAAACTATGTTAAGAATATTTAGATTTTGTCTTTAATATTATTTTCTTTCAATGCATTACATTTTATAATTGTAGTTATTATTTAGTTAATTTTGTTATTAAGTACGTGTTGAGAACAATTCCTATTGTTCCCTTTGTCACAAACAACCATGAACACCACCTGGATTGAAAAATATAATATAATTAAAGTACGAGTATCAACGACGCTCGTCACATCTTAACATAATCTATGAACATATAATGTGTGATCTAGAACATTTGGAGCCATCTAAAGAGGGTGTACTTCATTGGGAAGAAGCGTAGTCTATTAGTGATACAGTTAGTGTGGCATGTGACAATTTGGCCCATGAAACTTACGAAATGGTGGGTCGTGAGGTCAAGGGAAGATTTTTTAGGATGATTAGGTCACGTATGATTAGGTGCTTAGGCAAAGCTAATTTACCAATGTCTACTGGAGAGGATAAACCTGACTCTTTCTAGCGTACGATGGAAGCCCAATGACAAAACAAGTGATATAGGTAAAACACGAGGGTTTCTACATTATGCAAAAAAACTTAACGCTAGTGGGCAACACTTATAGAAAATTTAGTTAGCTGGTTGGAGGTCATAGTAGCCTTCTTAACAAGGTTTAGTTGGAGCAATGTTCCTTCCTTAACATAAGAGTATGATGGGAAGACTTCTCCCTTGTTACACATTTAAAGTTGTGAGAGAAATTGGGCATAAGGGCAAGAAGATTTTCCAACATCTCTTTGGGTACACAAGGTTTACTCTACAAGATAACACGCGTCCTAAGACGTGCATGTTGAGTCAAAGAAAGAAACTACAAATTGGTGTGACATGACATAAGGTATTGTTCATACGTTTTATTATTTTTCCACTAAACCACCAAAGATATGAAGCCTTATAGATCATGAAGTGCATCACGTTGGGAGATATCACAAAGGAAGAGAAACTCATGATTCAGCTTATTAGGATAACATGACACTAAGGCGTGCGAGAATGTGATAGAAAGAAAGAAGAAACATTATTGGGTCATGCATGGGAAGAGAGAGAAATGGAAGTTGGTCTACCTTATTAATGATGAGGAAATTGAATGCCTAGATATAAATCACACGAGAGGGTGCACGCGAAGTATTGGACTCCACAAATAAGTAGGGATGCGCATACCATGTTCCTATGAAGACTAAGAAGGTGAACATTGGGATTGAGGATGTGCCTAAGGAGGCTATTATTGGATATTATTGGTTAGAACCAGAATTTTCGAAAAAAATTAGTTGTTACATGAATTTCAAGATTTATTTCCAAGGGGTTGTCATGATTTTAAGGGCGTACATCCATTGTTAGGAGAAATGAAGATCAAGCTAAAATATGACACACGTCCTAGTTAGGAAAATACCTTACATAATGAATCCCAACTTGCACATAAAAGTAAAGGAGGAGATTGGCAAAATGCTCAAGTCAAGGATAATTGAATAATATGAATGGATAAGCCCCATAGTATCAAAAAGGTTGGGTGGATAAGGATTTATGTTGACTATAGGTTCCTAAATGCTTCATGCGTCATATATCATTTCCTACGACATTCATCGAAGAGATTCTTGAAGGTGTTGCATGGCGTGAGATCTATTTGTTTACAAATGGATTCTTAGGGTACCATCAAGTGTGCATTGCACACGAAGACCAATAGAACATGACCTTTGCTATTGATCGGGTAAATTTTTCATATACCATCATGCCCTTTGGATTGAATAATCTTCCAGTGGTGTTTTAGTGCAGCGTTGTTTAAGCATTCCAATATTTCATTCACAAGTTTTTGCAGGTCTACTTGGATGATTAGACCATTTATGGGTTGGTGAAATATAATTATGACAACCAACTATTGATGTTTAAGAGATGTAGACAACTTAGAATCTCTTTAAACATCAAGAAGTGCATTTTTTCCACCCCCTTTGGTACATTACTTGGGCATATTATTCGTAAGGAAGGATTTTGGTATACCCATATAAGATTTCAGTCATCTTGGGACCGAAAGAACCAACTAATTAGAGTGAAGTGTGTGGTTTCCTTGGGAACACTGGCTATTACAGGAAGTTCATTAAAGGGTATGCCAAGATCATCATGCCCTTGGAAAAATTGTTAAAGGAAAAAGGAAAAGTTTATTGGGGTGATGCGCAAAAACAAAATTTTGAGACCTTGAAGGAGAAGCTAACCACCGTGCCTATCTTAGGTTTTCCTTATTAGAACAAACATTTCCATGTACATGTATATGATTCTAGTATGGAAATTGGAGCAGTGTTGGTGCAACCAGGTGAAGGTAACGTTGACCAGCCTATTTACTTTGTGAGAAGGATGTTGACACCGAATGAACATAATTATACAACTACGAAGTGCGAAGCATTATCCATGATCTACACGCTTCACAAGTTTTGACAATATTTATTAGCCACACCATTTATCTTTTACACAGATCACATGGCATTGAAGTACTTGGTCAATAAATTGGTCTTACAGGGGCACATCTGTCATTGGATCCTTTTGTTTCAGGAGTTTGATTTTACATTCATAGTGAAGCTAAAAAAGACCAACTTGGGACATCATCACTTATCAAGGATTAAGTTCGGAGAGGATGAAAAAAGCATAAAAGATACTATGTCGGATGCTCAACTATTTAGAATCAATCATGCGCAATCTGACCTAGATGATATTGCAATGTTTTTACACACCGGACTTATGCCCGAAAGAATGAAGACCTTGGAAAAGAAGCAAATTATATCTATGAAGCACCATATCAGCTCATTGGAGGATACATGTACAAGATGGGTAGAGATGAGGGTCTTGTGCAGATGTGTGCTCGAGCATAAGCATGAAGTTATCATGGAATAAGTGCATGGAGGAATATCCGGAGGGCACTATGTAGGAGAAGTGACTACTCATAAGATCTTATTAATGTGTCTATGGTGAGAAACACTATATAAGGACACCAAGGCTTTTTCAAGGCATGTGATCATTTTCAAAGAATAGGAAATCCTGGAAATAGAGATGATATTTTGTTGAGGCCTATAACGAGCGCAGAGCCATTTGAAAAATGGGCAATTTTTGTATTAGGATTGATCACACCATACGTGTGTAGGACATACGTGTGTTATATCATCACATGTACTGATTAATTGATAATGTGGGCAGAGGTTGTGCCTACAAAGGATTGCACTGTAGTAACAATTGCCATATTTTAATGGGAAAACAAATAAATAGGTATGTATGTCCTTTGATCCTTACAAGAGATAGAGGGACTCGTTTTCTGAATGAATCTTTTAGAATTTTACCAATAGATTTTATGGTGGCACACCATAAGACTACAACCTATCACCCACAGGATAATGTCACTGTTGAGGCCTTCAACAAGATCTTGGGTCAGAAACTAAAAAAGATATGTGATGTTGGAAGAAAGGATTGGGATGACAACGTATCATCAATGCTTTGAGCATGTAAAACAACCTTTAAAAGGTTGAATAAGGCCACACCTTTTCAATTGGTGTTTGGCACAAAGGTGGTGTTACTTGTGGAATTTCTTTTGCTATCCTTGCGTATTACGCATGTAGGAGGATGGATGATGATGATGAGCGCATTGACAAGTTTATGCAATTAGATGAGCAACATGCCATTGCATGTTAGAGTTAGAATATGGAGAAAGCAAGACAGAGGGCTTGGCATGACATGCATATCAAGAACAAGTCCTTTTCGATGGGAAAGATGGTACTTTTGTACAACTCCAAGTTTGTTCACCATCCCGGGGAATTGAAAGTTCATTGGTTTGAAACCTTTGTAGTAACTAAGATATCTGGAATCAAGAAGTCAATTGCAGGTACTAGATGTCACTATATTGCCCTGGTTACTTCAATGGGAGTAGGTTGAAGCCCTACTATAAATAAGCTTCAGTTGTATATATAGTAAGGAAATATTTCCATTTAGATTCGATTTCCCTTCCAATTTGTTGTATTTTGTTGTAATAACCACATTCGTGTGCAAGAGTTGATTATTATATGTTAATTTTATGTGTATATGATCATGCATACTTTCGATTTAGGGTGAAGTAAATGTAAGATCAAGTGTTGATATGTCTTACTTAAGTGGTTGGGGTGCACATTGGTATGAGACAAGTGTGTGCTAAAGGAATGTGTTGGTCTACGTGATGGTATGGTGCTTGATGGATAGTATAGGGGTGTATGAAAAAAGTATCGTAGGTACTTATGTATGATGGTATTTGAAGGTTATGAAATTTCTTAGATGATGGAAACCACGAGAGGGCTGCGTAGTGTAACACGATGGAGGCAACAAGGAAGATTACTTAACAATGGCGCAGAACAAGATTATGTGCGGTGTAGGAAGATACACGTAAGGAGAACTACGGCTTGGTAAGTAGTGGCGTGCATGAAGTTATGACTATGCGTGTAGAAGAGAGAAGCGTGAGAAAAAGAAAAAGAATTTTTAAAGCAAAAAGTGGTGGTAGGTGAGGAACAATAAATGCGAAAAATTCGAAAAAATATAAATAGTGCATGGGTGAAATTCATTCTTACCTTGATTTTGATATTTTATGTGGTCGAAGAGTTTGTGCGACTAAGTGCAAATACGAGTATAACGAACGGGAAACTAATGTGAACCAGATCGAGAAAGAAAGTGTACGAACCTTCTCATTTAAGAGTTACTTGTGGGAGTTAGTAGTTGGGTTGAAGGGTGAAGAAGCAAGACGTTGAACTTAGGGTTTACGAGCGAAGATGGAAATCGAGGGTTTGCAGAGATAGGGCACGAGATATTGAAATTAAGAGTGAATTCGAAGTGACAAAGTAAGGGTTTGAGCAATAACAAGGGTGAATCAAGAACTGGATGCTCGACACTAAGGTATCGACTTAAGTAAGTGAATTTAAGTACCTAGGGCACACATTTTATTAAATTTATAGGTTCGAAAGCAGGTTGAAAAGTTGAACATAACACCTAAGAAGTCACCCACGGTAAAGAAATAACCCAAGGGAAAAGGAAAAAATAAAAGCGTTGATGATGCACAAGAAGACCGGTTCTTAGAGATGTAGTACCCTCCAGAGGTTGTAGTAGGGAAACCGTAGTTTTCTCACTTAAAAATGTGTAAAATAAATTATTATAATCATCGCACGAAGCCCACAAAGGATAAATAAAGAAGGATGTCATGAGAGAGTTGACTTGAGGATGACAAAAGGGCAACCGGTTATTGATGATATAGTGAAGAATAATCTAGAGAGCACAGAGTTGTTGCACTTGTACGATTTTCCATACGTTGGGAAACCGAAAGCACTATACCAATGGTTTATGTCAAGAGTACATAAAGATTTTTTCTACTTTGCAAAAAGGTGAATGTTCGTCATTGCGCAGTTGATTAGAAGGTTTACTGGCTTACGCGGCTCAGGATTTAAAATAAGGAAAGACTTGGAGGATGATGAGGTAGTAGAGGAAATTACCACACAGTTTAATTATCAATGGGGAAATCGTGTGTTCGTCATTACAAGTATCATTGATCCTAATACAAGAGTTGCATCATGCCTAGTAAGTTGTAAATTGGGTGTGTCCGAGAGATGGTCGCAGGTGAATAGGAAATGGTTACATTCACGCATAAGATGGCAAAAATAACCTTGTACAATATCACCTCGTTTGTTGCCGAAGGGATAGTTGAGGAGGAAAAGGTTCGGAGTGAGCAAAGGAGAAAAGATAAGTGGGTGTAATTTTACTTTTGATAGTATTTTGGGAGATCGGGGTACCTAATGGCTTGAAGAACAATATGTGGATCTATCCAATGGATCATAAGTTGCCCATAGAGAAGTTTACAACCTTCACATGTGATGGGGCGATAACAAACCCTTATAAACTATGGGTGGACAAGTGGTATAAATGAATGTGTGAAGCATTCGAGAATGAATGCATGTGCCCAAGGAGGTGCCTTCATTACTTGATGGATAAGCGGAATTTGTAGTACACAAACACTTCTACCTTGGAAGGTTTTTACTTAGAATGGAGAGATGGGGGCCTAGTGTAAATTTCCCTTTGCTTTTACGACCAAGTACTTCCGTGCCTCTATGAATAGGATCAAGGATGTGCACAAGTTAAATTTCAATGTGGATAGTGTTGACTCTAGCTATCATACCTTGCACCAAACCTATGTTTACCCATCCAGTCGGCATACGTGGAGACAATGGAATCGACATCATGGACATAACACCTTCGACTATCATAGTAGGTCAAGGCATGTACATGGTGTATATATATCTTAGGCCCAAGATGAAGAGGAAAGTATGTCAACGCGTGAGATATTTATCTCCGAAACCCCCACAAAAGAAGCAGAGAATGGGGATTGCAAAGAGAAGGCACAAAGAGAAACCTTCCTAGCGAGATGAAGAAGAGGTAGAGGATGAGAGGGAGGACGATGAGGTAGAAGAGGAATATGTAGAGACCGCGCTTGACTAGAGCCGAAGACGAGGAAGATGCAACGCTAGTGCAAAGAAGCGAGCAAGGGTGCAAGTACTTCAAAGGCACCCAAGAAGTCACCCGTAGTCACACTAACAAAGCCAAGTCCGACAAAGAAAAAGACAATCCCGGTGAAAAAGAAGCCACATGTGGTTCATATTGAGGAAAGTGGGATGACTTGGAAGAAAAGATAACAGAGGAGGTCACGCGATGAGGAGAAAACCCATGAAGATGAGGAAATGGCTCAAGATGATGAAGAGATGTGTGACGCCAAGATGAGGAAGCCCCCAAGGGGGAAGATGATGAGGTAAAGGCGATGGTGAAAGGAATGATAACTAGATCGTACCAAGCTAATAACATAGATGATAATCAAACACCACGATCAATAAGATGAAAGTAATTCGCTAGAATAGATTTACATAAAATATTTACAAATAAATGAGCAAGAATATCACATATTATAATGGAACTCAATGCAATACATTGAAAATGGGCCTTTCTTAAATAGGCAAAGAATAACAATCTAAGAACTAGTCAAGGCCGTAGATCAAGCCATAAAATAAGGAAATAACTAGTCATCAAAGAACTAGTCAAGACCATATATTTAGGAGAGAACTAGACATCAAGGATATAGTCAATACCATAAATCAAGGAAAGAACTATACCTAACAACTAAATAATATCTCCTAATATCTAAATAAGATAAAAGAAATATTCACACACATAAGTGGATGAGGATAAATACAATAAAGGTAAATAAAGTACCTAGGTGAACATGAGCTAAGGTAAATACCTACTCTAACATCCCCCTCAAGTGAAGCTAGGGGCAAAAATAGAAGTGGCATGTCCATAGTATGAGTCCCGACAACAAGGCCTGATGAGGTACTCATGCATAATAAATGGAAAAAAAGGGACACCGCAAGGTACCCAAAACTAGTAACAACAAAGTAAAGAGAGTAAAGACCCGCTCCAAGGCATCCTAAGAAGCTTGGCTCAAAAAAATCGTACAATGCTAAAAAAGTTTGGTGTGCACTTTGGTCTGAATCCACTGCTCGATCACAAAACTCAAAAACAACTGAAACTGGGTTTCACCAGAATAGCTCCACACAAGGAGACTGTCAACGGAGTGATGTCGAAAGTGCAAAAAAACACCAAACATAATTCAATCAACTACTGCAAATAGGTGTGCCACGATCCAAGAATAAAAACTAAAGCAACAAGGCAAGGAAGAAAATCCAAGGTAACAAGGCAAGGACACAAAACCCAAAGAAGCGGGATCAACACCACACCCTCCCATACTGCTGAATGGGTGGAGTGGTGCTACAAATCTGTATGAGTTATCAAAACAACTACTTGAACACTGACAAACTAAAACTGAAATGCACCAGAATATATCCCCCATAAGATATATTGTCAACATGTCAAAAGTGTCAAAAATACAGATACAAAATCTCTCAACAAACAAGAGAGATACACTACACCCGCGAAAGAAAAATGCACAAAACAAGAAGCATCACAATGCATAAGGTATAGAAAGTGGAGCAAGAGGACGAATGGTGGAGGAGCCACGCCTGTAGAGTCCTCTCAACGAATGCCTATGTCGCCGCCATGAGTGATCAGATATCCACCCCAAATCAACACGGATGGATGAAGAAGATGTCTGCATATGACTTGGTGCAAAATGCACAATGGGTGCATATAAAAGAACATCGAATATGTGTCGGAGTTGATCATGTCTGATAGCTGAAATCTCAGGTTTCTCAAAAGGTGCAGAACTCATGTGTTGCTCATGATCCTCAAAAAGAGTCGAGCGAACAAAAAAGGAGCTTTGTCAATGTGTGATCCCAATGAAGTATTTGCTCGAAAACTAATGTCATGACGAGAATTTCACTTAACATGTGGAATAGAGGAAACAATACCATGTGAATGTCTATTAATGACTCCGCTAGTGAGACCCATAACGGAGCATGCAAGAACCGAATGCAATGCGGTACGCTTCTCAAAAAGCCATGTAGTTTGAGCAAAAGTAGGATATACAACATGTGGTACTATAATAGGCACAAATGTGGAAGAGCATGTAGTAACAAGCTTCATAGGTGTATGAGCATTAAGAGCAGGAAAAGACTAAAAGACCGACGGACAGATCAATGTCGGTGGGTTTAGGAGCAATAACTACAAGTAGACTAGAGCATGGATATGGTTGTCCACAATATGATGGTGATGTTGGAGGCTAGCAAGTTTGTTTCGCAGAAGTGTATTATTGTATCTTTATCGTGAATGAGTGATTACGAGTAAGAGAATTTCACTTCTTGAGCGATCTATTTTCTTCCAAAATTTTACAATATCCTCTTGAAGTCCACACACTTCAGAAAAAAACATATCATTTTCAGAATCTATGATAGATACAAAATGCAACTCCCAGAAGTTTAGGACGTCGGGCTCAGCCGAAATTGCGTCCACAATTGATTACAACACTCCTCCATATTTGGCACTTTATAATTATAGTGTAAGTCTCAAAATAAATATTTCCAATGGAAAGAGCACAAAAAAATAAGCACTTTTGTAAAAAATGGCACTCAAAACCGAGTTACTGATCAAAAGATAAATTGTTGTTGCCTTCACCACACAAAAAAAATTAAAAGGGGATGAAGTTAAGCACCTACTAGTAGGAATCACAAGCTTTAAGCCCTCATATGACCATACCATGTGACCAAGAGCTAAGGATTTTGATGGGTGATGAGTAGGGCTGCAACGCGCTCAACAAAATGGCAGTCAAAGTTGCCCGAAGAAATTTGGACAAGGGCGCTACAATATGGGTAATACATTGTATCAAGGAGAAAAAGATGACCAGATACATAAGCTCAAAGAGGAGTTAAGGGATGAGAAGAAGGGCACGAAATATGTATACACCAAGGCCGCAAATTTAGTGAAGAATATTATAGGGCGATTCCAAAATTCATCAATCAAGCCCAGGATGTGTATTCAACATAGATAATTTACAAGACCTAGTGTGTATGATGCTAATGGAGAGGAATAGTGGGAAAGCACCAACAAATGAGGAGTTAGTTACACATAAGAAGAAGAATAAGGAAGTAGTGGGGAAGAAGATAGCAAAATATGAGGCATTGATTGTAGAGATCAAGGAGGCCATGAAGAAGGAAGAGCGCACGTTTGACAATTGCCAAGATTTTGACCCCATCCTTAGAGTGCATACCACTAAGGAGGAGGCAAAGCTGAAGCAGATACATGCCACAATGAACCTGAAAATAAGGTCAAGTGCGAGAAGGTCATAGCAGAATTCGCGCAAAAGAGAGATTTAATTAAGTTCATGAAGGATACTCTTGAGGTAAGGCTTAAGGAGCTATATCCCTTGGTCGCGTGCAGAATGTATACTTTGGAGTGAGTGTCATCATACCTTGATGAAATAGTCAAGGAGTTGAAGGAGAAGGTCGACAATCTAACCCCTAAACAAGTGCCAAGTATTGTTAAATCAATGTCGATAAAGCCATTAAAGGGCTCGCAAGATGGAAGGAGCTAGAAAATACTCTAAACAAGGAGTTTCCAGAGCTTCTCCAGCTACCTCAAGCCTAAGTTTGGATACGCGTGTAGATGGCAGATTCTTATTCTTTGATTCATTCAATATAAGCCCCCTACTATTCCTAGTCTACAAATTCTTTCATTCTTTCATTCATAATTTGAAGCGCATTCTTTGGTTTCTAATATTCCCAGGACAGATAATATCCCTAGTCTAAGGTAATGTTGGTCAAAAAAAGTGGCTAAGTATTGGCCATGTGTGGAGGATCGTGCGCAAGAGGACGTGCATAGGGTATAAAAAGGATCACACATTGTTGAAGGACCTCGTGGAGCACGCGCATAGGAAGAAAAGTGAAATACACCATTGTGTGGAGGTGTGTGCCATGCAGAGGAATAGGTCGAGTGCACGAAGGCTCGCACACATGCATACAAGATAACCGGGACTTAGTTGATTTTGGAGCACCGGCTAAAAATAGTCAAAAGCAATATGACTTAGCAGACAAGCAAGATCTATTAATAAGACAAATCACATGTAGATAAAGACAAGGGTGACACATGGAGATGGGATAAATATAGGATTAAAGCGGTGTAAGCAAGGAGTTAATTATAGCTCGATATATTATTAAGAAAGAGTTGAAAAAGCATGCAAATTATTATTAGACCACACCTATTATTAGGAATTGCATGTAAACGATGAAGGGCAAGTCCCCACCATGTATAAATAGGTGATGTACTCATGTATTTAGAGAGTGTAGTTTTGAGTAGTCCTCGAGTAGTTAGTCGATGCTAGAGTTTGTATGAGCATTATGTGAGCGCACATGGTACATCACATGGAAATGTTGGGTATTGTTGTAATCAGCTCCTTGTTATGTAATGAATTATAGTTGTAATGGATAATTATGTTTGGGTAGCTAAGGTGACCACATTTGAGTATGGTATTTTGGGAATTCAAGTGTTATTAATCATCTTGTATGTTGATTAAGCTTCATTATCATGTGTTGCCAATTTGCTATGTTAAGATGTATCTTCTTTCATGTATGGTTGTAATCAATATGCATGTCTAACATCTTGATAAGCAAACAAAGGAGGGACTCAGTGGCCGCATCGCACTTCGGGTGAGCTTTGCACCTTGTTTGATGAAGTGCCAATGCGCCTAGCCTAGCATTGGGTAAACAAAAATTACAACTATTTTAATATAATATTCCTTCATTGTTCATGTTCATTTCGATAAAAAAATATTCTCCTCTTAAAAACAAGATCAATATATGATATTTTATTGTCATTAGAGTGATATAATATTATAGATGCAAAAACAAAACACACCACAAATTTGTTTTTAATTATGAAATACATATATATGCACCTTAACATATCTTGACACAATTATTAAAATTCTTGAATTAATAGGAAAATGGTTCCTTATTTTAGAGAATTCTTGTATTAATAAGAAATAGTTTCTTATTTTGGAGAATTCTTACATTATTAAGAAATGGTTTCTTATTTTGGAGAGTTCTTTATTAAAGAAGGTTAGGATTATGTTTTTAATTTTGTTTTCTCATATTCATTTTCTCGTTCTATGCTAAAGGTTTTACTTATGAGAAAAAAACAATTTAATGTTTTATTACATAAATAAAAAATATTGAATTGTGATAGAATCATACACTTTCTTATTGTTTATTGAAGTTCACTTATATATAAATTATTTTAGATGCATTGAATTGAATCTACTTAATTTACTCTTTTCTTGTAATATATATGAAAAATACAAAATACATAAAAACACATTTAGTAATTATTAATTCAATGTATATATATAAATAATTTCATCTCCTCACTAATTATTATAAACAATACTTATAAGAAAATGCAAAGGTAGAACAAAACTCTTTCATTGTTTGTATAGATTATAAAAATGAAAAATCTAAATTATACACCATAGTGGAGAATTCATATATGCACATATGTTTATCTCGAAACATTATGCAATGTTAGTTTGCATGCTATTCAAGTTACTCCAATCATTGAGGTTTGTTATGTGTATTATTACTATTTAAGGGCCTAACAAATATCCAATATTAATTTATTCCCAATTAAGGAAATAATGTTAAAGATTGATGTAGATGATTAGATCAAAAGCTGGAAAAAATATCCTTTGTACAAATTCTCAATTCATTTCATAATTTTAGAGTTAAGTATCTATGCTTCTAACAACTATCATGTGATTGGAAAATAAACTAATTAGTTTATCCATTTCATTTTATGTGACCTCTCTTCTCTCAAATTTTAATATATTAATTAAAAATTAATAGTATTTTTGCACATATTATTTAGTTTATTAAATGTAATTGGCTATGTTATAGAAAATAAAATTATATCAATCCATGATTTAATAGAAATCTAACACCGTAAATGTTCATGAGAACATTTTTGCCATTTATCTTGCAAATTGCTTGATAAGATCTACAATATTTATATTAACTTTTGGATTCAAATATGTAATCTCGATTATGTCGTATACAAGCCTTCTACATTACACCCGACCAAATTGTACAACCTAATAAGATAGACACTTATAATAAATATCAATTAGATTTTGAACCTACATAAAATTATAATAGATCAAAAATAGTTTACCAAGGATTACTATAATAATTCTTCCAATCTAAGTGTCTAGTTACATCTCACATGCACCTTTTTTGTTTGTAAATTCTAATAATGAAAGAATTTCTTGATTTATTTCAATGTTTTTTTTTTTCTATTTACATATTTTAATGACAATTGGAACAAATCATTAGGATATAAGGGGAAGGTGGAATTAGGAAGAAAAAAAAAAAAAAAAATTCAGATAATGTGGGTCTACATAAATATTTTAGTAGAATATTTTTTCTTATGAAATAAAGAAGAAACGTACAAATATTTTGTAATATACTTTATTTAATCAAGCTATAAAATCAATACATGTAGTAACATTTGCAATTTCAATTTATATTCTTTCTAAATAAAAATAACATATGAATTGTCTATATAGTTTTGATAGCATTTGAGGGTTCACATATATCCACACTTCAACTCAAGCATGTTCATAGATATCCACACTTGAACTCAAACGTGTATACAAAAAAAAATAAAAAAATCTTATACAATAAATGGTTAGCAATTTAAAGCTTTTGTATGCCCAAACTTATCAAATGTAGAACTTATATCCTTTGAACTTTTCGTATCTATATAAAATTTTTGGCCAATCTAATACAATTTTGTCTTTTATGTAAATGCAATAATTAATAAGTAATTCTACTTAAAAACACTATGATCGATTTCAAAATTATAATAATAATTTACAATCAAACTAGTTTCATTATACCATAAAAATCAATCAATTAAATAATAATTAATTCTAACTAAATAAAAACTAAATATTTGTAAACAATTATTTAAAATAGAAGAGAAAACTAAATCGAGGGGAACAAAAATCTTAACAATGTCTATAAAAAATTGATATATATCTATCTTAAGGTCTTGGATTCTTCATATACTTTCAATTTATATTAAAAAAATAATTAAAATCTTTCAAATGTCAAGTTTTGTGTGTGCGTGCGTGTGTGCACGTGTGCGCGCGTGTTATCTCCCTAACTCATCATATGTCATTGAATATAATTTTCAAATAAGAAATAAGAAATGAGATACGTGTCATTCCCTTAATGGATATCATGCTTAGAGATGAAAACAAAAATAATTATGGGAGTATATGCTTATGCTACAAGTGCCTATCGGCCTTCCCTAAGCACCTAAAACTTTTTTTTAATCAATATTGATAGGTCTAATATTGTTTTGAGTAGTCTAGAGGAATCAATGAATACCTTGAAACTCAGAGTTACTTAGCTCTAACAAACGGTAGGTGTCACTTATCAACCTCTAGAGTGGCATGCAAATGACCAACTCTACATGGCATGGGTGAATCGGGAATCAAACATGTTGAAGTTTGAAATTGTTTTTTGTGTGAACTAAGTTCACTATCAATAAAACATGGAATTGATGTCACTTTCAGTATGAGGATAATGGAAGGATGATACACATGAGATCTCTTAGTGATGAACAGGTCTAACGGTTGGAAAATGAAATACAAATATCAATACACATGAGAAAATCAAGCAAGGAGAAATGACATAATACATGAATGAATAATGATGTAATCTCCTTTAAGGTTAATTGGTTTTAGGATATGGCTTTATTGGAAATACAATGAGTACCAACACATGTTTTTGTGTACTATAAGTGGAAGATTTAAAAGACATGATTGTGAAATTAACTAATGTTGTTCATGCTCAAAATAGTCAAGGTGACGAGGATTTAAGTATTTTTAAGTAGATGTAATTAGTAGGTGCAAAACCCAACTGAAACATTTTTACCAATTGTAAAATTAATAGTTATGAGTCAAAGGAATAAAATACATGTTGATAATTAGGTAGGAATTTGCATTCACCATACGCTGAGTATTACATGTTTGTTGAAAGAGTTTTCTAGAAAATCTAAGTTGCTCGTATTTTTGCCCTAAGGGGACATTACATTTCCGGGGTTGGGCAGCCGGGTCTGGCACATTGATCAACCTTGTATTTTTATGGTGAATAGCTCTTTAATTTACAAAGCAATAATCTAAAGCTTTATTCAGTTACCCTTTTATAAGGCCTTTATCCTTCTTTGGTATGGACTTGAGTTCTTAAATAAATTTCCTTTAAGATCTTATTTTTTAGATTGCATGATGTTTCTTGAAAGTTAGATTGTATATAACTAACATCAACTAAATGTTGGTCATCCGTTTTATTTATTTTATAAATTTGTATTTAACAAACATTAAAAAAAAGTGATCCTTTATCAATTGACAAAAGAACAATCAGACATTATTCCAGTGACCATGTTCAGAGATTTTCACATAGAGAATGCCTATGGGCAAATATAAGGGAACACTAGGGTAAAGATGATCAATAAAGAACCCTTTATTTTATATATAAATCCTAAAATTTTGAGGTCAAACAACAATACCGAGTGTAAATGCACATCACAAAACCCAGGTAGATACATAAACATGATTGACATGGATTAAGAAAATTCAGTTCATCAATCATAGTACTACTTCCAACTGCACTAGCCTTTTAAACAGTAGCAGCAAATTCAGGAGAATGAGCAATAATTTTTCTCACAAACAGAGCATAATTATTTACAAAGGAATTGAACAAATTGATAAATTGGGGTGTTGTCACAGCACAGGTGGCAACTGTATGTGTATTCCTCCAGGTTTTATACAGAGATGAGGATTGATAGCAAGGGTGTTGTCACAGCACAGGTGGCAACTGTATGTGTATTCCTCCAGGTTTTATACAGAGACGAGGATTGATAGCAAGCAAACCCGTAAAACAATTTGGTGAGATACTCATGCCCCAGACATTAATGGATTCAAGCTTAGGGCATCCTCTTATCACTGCGAAGAGGCCTCTCTCAGACACGTGGCGACAACTCCAAAGTATAAGCACCTGCAGTGCATTCCCAACCAACAGGTGGTTAAAATATGCACCAGCTAGAACCAAAATCAAGCAAAAAAATTCAATTTCGATTTATCAATGCTTGAACTAAGGATCAAGAACCTTTTTCATCCTTAAAATCATAAGAACCATAGGATTTAGAATTGTATGAAAGCACTTTAGTCTTTACTAGTTAGATGTCATATTTTACAACAATATACTATGGATGCATAACTATGTGTGGAAAGAACAGCTCACACTGAAAGATGGTGGATAAAGTCAACTATATTTAAAACAGTAAAGAAAAAAATAATAAGGAAGTCCAGGTAGAAAGAAAAGTTGTTCTTGGAAAAGAAGCATTAATTCGAATAAGCTGAGTTTTTAAAAATTATTTAACTATATATTTTTTAAAATAAACATGACCGGCCATCTTATATGTAGATTATACAGGAACAATGATAAAAGCTACATGAACATAGAAAGAATTCATAATTCCATGCAGGAATAGACCCCATATTATATCCAAGTCTAACAGGAATTGGAGCCACATGGCTCACAACATACCTTCAAAAGCTACAAAAAAACTTGAATGTTAGCCAGGTAACAAAAAAGCATGAACTGGGTTCTATTGGCAATGTATCTTATAAGAAGCCTAAACACAATGGCTAAAGCTTCAATTTGAAAATGACCCATAACCTGTGAGATGTAGACTTAAAGATGCTGGTTTTAAGTTTAACCTAGGCCACCTTACACATCAACAAATTCAAATAAATCTGAAAACTGGAACAAATAAGGTAGCAGGATTTGAGGTCACTACATTTCGAAAACTCAGTTGCTCTTCGGCAAACAATCGAACCGTGACTAAAATAGTAAAAACCAAAAGAACATTTACCGCAACACTCTATAGACATTTCTTTATGACATTGGAACCTTACCTTGCTGAAATGCTATAAGAGAGCCTCATAGCTTAATTACCTCGGGGAAGGGATGAGGGTATGGATAGAGACATTATTTTTAAAAAACCATAGTATGGGGGAACTTGGAGATGGAAATATTTATATGTAATAGAATTAGAATTTGTGTGTATCAAATTTATAACCTATAGTTTTATTGGCACAAGCTACTACCATGGAGTACATTATTATTTGCATCCTCGAAACTGGACGAAGGTTCCTTTTATGTTCCTGCTGCAAATTTTAATGCTTCTGAGAAAGATGGTTTTCAGAAATGGTGAGGCCAGGGGTGTGGGCTTTGTACCCATTGTAGGGGCAGGCATGCGCGGGAGGTGCGCGAGGAGATTTGAATGCATCGTGTGATGTAAAGAAGCCATGAGTCTGTACTTGTTCGAAACTTTGTGTATCTTCATACTTCGAAACTTTGTGTATCTTCATACTTTGGCCATAAGTCAAACAAAAATTGAGCAACTTTCATTCCCCACAGGATTTTACCCACATTGGGGTTCCAGGGATCATATCTTGCATCTATTGTATTCTCTTCTTGTTTAGATTCACTGTATGATGGAGTTTGCATTCCTTTACAGTACTGTATTCACTTCCAGCAATGAAAATACATTAGTGCTAGCTCACTAAGACATCATTTTGTCATTTCATCCAAAGAATTTAAGTAGAACAGCAAGTTTGTGATTCTATAAATTTTGAAAATATGCAATCTTGACAGTTTGCATATCATTTTGGTATCAGAGTTGATTCATATCTTTGGGAATTGTGGAAATTTTTAACTAGTTTATATGATAGTGATGAGATCAGAGGGAGAAGAATTGCCACCTTGCAATCAGGGATATCTACAAGAGGGTGGAATCAAAGGAAAAATGAAATGGCTAAGGGAGGACAAGAAGACCTTGCCCAAAGAGTTGCAATGTTAGAGATAAGCATGGACTGTTTATTGAAGTCTCAATACACCATCTACGAACAACAGAAGCTCGCAACTAGAAACCAATAATCCATGGATACAATAATTCGCGCTCTAGCCAAGAAGTTTGGCATATAAAAAGAGGAAGACATTTGTAAAGAAGATGAACCTGTGGATGAGAAATGATGATGAGCAACCTCCATTAGACAAAGGAAAAGCTAAGATAAAATCGGAACACACTCCTTTCAAAGTTGAAACTAAGGTTGAAATAAGAAGCTTTGAAGGACAAGTAGATGTTGAGTTATTAGATAAATGGTTAAGGCAATTGGAGGTATATTTCAGTGTACATAAAGTTATTGAGGCACAAGATTACTTTTGCACATCTCAAAATGGAAGGTCATGCTCTAATTCAGCAGGAAACTTATCTGGTATCTTTTGAAAAGAAGAAGAAACCCATTGTAGCCAGGTGGGATGAATCCAAAGAATTGCTTTGTAAGAATTTTTATCCTATTGGGCATTAAACCTATGTTACACCAAGTTTCCGGGATGGGGACGGTAGGGGACAGTGGGACATGTTTCCAGGATGGATTTTTTTGGAGGCCTTTTTTTAGGAGACGGCAAGGGATGGCTATTGAAAATGAGGGAAAATTTAAAAATATAGGAAATTTCAAATATTCATATGATAATATTGATAAAGCATTCATCACACACATTATAGAACCTTAATACATAAAATTGGAGCTGAATTGAGATTTCACATAAGATTCAAGTTTCAATTACAATAATAATTACAATGAAATGCCCAAGGGCTGCAAGTTTCAACTACAAAATGTCTGAAACATAGAAAATGAAAATATATTGCTACCCCTAATCAAAATCCCCTAAAATGGAACTATGAGGGATTGCCTCATCCAATGGAACCCCAACCAATCCCACCCGTGCCTCCTCATCAACCTGTGTGGCATCTTCGGGATCAACATTCCAACGTGTAGTTGAGTATGTCGATCTTGAAGTCGCAAGGCACTATGCACGGCTACTAACTTCTTTGCTCGTCAAGAGGTAAGCTTGTTCCTCTTAATTGTGTGGATGAGGCCATATGTGGACCAATTCCTCTCTGCAAAGCAGAGGAATTGACAACCTATGTGAAAGGAGGCGAGTGGCAAGAATCCTCAAGTCTGGTGCATCCTTGCCATGCCATGTCCACCATCCAATAGGGTCTACTTGAGCTAATGTAGCTCTATCTGTCCTTGCCTCTGGTTTACTAAATGTTAGACCACGAAGATTGACAAAGGATAGCCATTGTGTGCATTAGTATACATCTTTCAAATCCCTTCATGAGCCCTTCTTTCACCTTTTCATCATCAAATGGAGGCATTCTCCTAGGTTGTGTTGCATACCATTTGGGATTTAGAGCATAGGTTGTCATATGAAGCGGGGTGTTCATTGTGTTCCACCACCAGGTCACAATGGACCTGATATGCTCCTCATAAAATCCCAAAGTAGGATCCCTGCTACAAATGGCTTGCTTCATCTGCTCAAGCATGCTGTCAAATGTCTCATAAATCTCTCCAAGACTAGGAGAGTCTGTATTAGCATATCTTATGACCCCCACTACAGGTGAGATGATGGAGCAAACATATTTGCAAACAAGTTACAAAAAAATTCAAAAATATTAAGAATTTAAGACTCAAAGAGTGAATCAGAATGCTATCACAAAGAATGAAAAACTAAAATAATTTACAAGTCATAAACATAGATAAAAATATTAAAAAATTAAAAATTAAAATATAAATATTAAATATATAAAATCAACAATTGCTTACCTCACTGTGGACCACTAATCATTGTCGAGGATCTTTTGTTTCACACTTTTTCCTTCAACAGTGCTTGCCTTTGGCCATCTACCCCACTCTTGATTAACCATCATTAATGTAGAGCCTATTGCACGTCAAGAACCCTCTCTAACAAAATGAAATAGCTAGCATATCTAGTGTCCATGAGCTTAAGAAAATCCTTCCTCGAAAAGACCCGAATAGAGCAAGTGAGGTGTGATGGTTGCAAATGAACATATGTATGTCTCTAGCCTCTGCCACCACTATCTTCACCCAATCTATCTTTCCAATGTCTTTCAATGTGTTGTTCAATGCATGAACACAACATGGAGTCTAGAAAATGTGCTTGTAAGCACCCTCAACCATCAAGCTAACTAACTTACATATACGGGTTGAATCAGTCACCACTTGTACAACATTAGAGGGCCCAATCTCCTCTATGGCATCCTTCAAATTTTGAAATTAGAAGGTTGCATCCTTCCTCTTCCCTGTACAATCAATAGCTCTAAGAAAATAAGAGTTAGTAGGACATGTGACAATGATATTGATGAGTGGCCAATGTCTAATATCGGTCCACCCATCCATGATGATAGAGCAGCCCACCCGTATCCAAGTTTGCCTCATCTCCTCCATCACCACACTCACCTTAGAATATTCTTTATCAAGGAGGTTGGTCCGTAGTTTATGTTCTCCAGGAGGGACATACGAGGAACCAACAACAATTACATCTTTGAACATTTGTTTGAAGTAAGGGGAACGTGACACATGAAATGGTATTGCATTGGCAAAGAAGAATTTGGCAATAGAAGAGTCAGCTACTTCCCGTGATTGCACATTGAACATCCCCGCAATAGTAGTAGCCTTTCTCTTTCCTTCGGAGAATCCTCTCCCCTTTGATTCTCAACATCCATGGATTTGGTAGGCAATTGTGTACCATGCATAGTCTCCAATGGCATCCCTTTTTCTTACGTCACCCTCCATGTGCAACCTAGTCACTTCGGCCTTCTCAAACTAATCTTATTTTTCACTACCTTTTACCCCATGTCCAGCTATGCCCAAAAGAAGTCAATAAACCCTTATGTAGTAGTGACCTAAAATATTTTTTGCAAATATGACATAACCACACTCTACTCTCCCCGAGTTTTTTTCTTTGTCAATGGCTATTGTAAATTGCGAAAGAGACTTTTTCGGATCGAGTGGGCCCTCTGCATAGATTTTGAGAGAAGGAAATTAAAATGGATTATTTGAGCCCACAATTGTCACAACACTCTCACTCCCTAAAGAAACCCTATTTCTACCTCTATGTTGCATTTGAATCTCTTCACCCTCACTGCTGCTCATTGTTTTTTATTGAAAATGCAACACCCAATCGCAAATCGCAATTGCAAGTGAAAACAAAAAATAAAATGTCCCTAAGTCTTTGAAGTTTGAAATCTTGAAAAAACAAATGAAAAATAATTTGTTTAACTTTGCAAAAATAAATGAAAAACAATTTGTTTAAATTTGCAAAATGAACAAAGGATGTGAAACATACCTCAAATGGTGTAGAATATTGCTTGATTGTCTTCTTCTCAATGTTGTTCTCTTTTTGCTCTTTGATGTTTTCTTTCTTTGTCTTCTCCTTCACAAGATGGAAAATGACAAAAATGAGCTTCTTTTTTTATTTTAGTTGTAAAAGAGGTTGTTTTAGGTTTAGGTTAGTTAAAAATGAGTGTGGTGTACCTAGATTTCGTCTTGAAATCTGTGACTACCCTATCCGAAAATTTCGTACTTTTAAAATAACGGGTCATTTTGTGTTTTTATTGCCGAAAGTTCTCAGTATTGCCAAGATATTCCCAAAAAGCCATTTTCGCCAAATACCCAGGATGCCCAAAATTGTTATTTTTTGTCGCCGGGATTTGATCGCGCAAAATTTGTATTTAATTATTTTGAGCTCCGTTTGAGGCAATTTGCGCTCCGTTTTAACCCTGTTGTGATCGAACATATCATTATTCCTATATACCAGTAAGGGTTTTAACTAGGAATAAGTTTTGGGCTTTATTTGTGACTTTTGGCAATTTTTTGTGTTTTTGTGTTTTCCCGTTTCGTTTTCTGTGAAATTTCTCTAGATCAATTCCTTTGTCGGGTTAGCCCGATTCTTGGCCTAGAGTATTCGGAGATCACATACGCACATTGTGCCAGAAGGAAGTCGCCATCGGAGGTCCGGTTCATTGGGAAAAGGCGAAGTCGTGCACTAAAAAGCCCCTGCAGGGTGTTGGGCGCATTTTTGGAAAACAAAGATTTAAGTAGATCATGGGAAAATAGAAGCAAAGCAGCAAGTGGGATTTTATTGTCTCGCTTGCAGGTACTTTTTCCCATGATAGAAAAGTCACTTAAGTCATAGTGGGAAAATTAGGCGGCAAGAGGCAAAGGGAATTTATTGTCGCCTTGCAGGTAAAAATTCTCATGGTGAAATAAAAGAAAAGTGACTTTAGTGAAATCATGGGATTTTATTGACTGCCATGCAGGTAAATAATCCCATTGTCAAAGTCAAATCACTTAAGTGGATCATGGGATTTCCGGGGCTGCCTTGCAGGGTAAAAATTTCCATTGCCATGTGTTTTTAAAAATAGAATTCTATTATGCTAAAAGTGGCTCTTTAGGAGAACATGGCAGCCTTTAAAGTGATTATTTTAATTAATTCTTCTTCTAAAAAGGCGCCCAAGCATGGAAGAAAAGTCAACAAAGCAAAGGGGAATAAATCAATTGGAAATAGATTGTCTAAAATTAAATAAATTTATTTATTTAAAGGCTGCCCCTTCATGACAAAAAGCCCCCTTTTAGGAAGGATATAAAGCTTTTTGAAGTATTAAATGATTAAATAAATTCCTATTTTCAAAGTGGTTAAGGTTAAAGCACACTCGTGAAGCTTAAGTGAAGTGAAGAGTGGATGATTAAATTGATTAAATTAAATTTAATGGATGGTTGTCCTTAAACATGCTATTTTAACACATCGCTTAACGAGAAAAGCATGATTTTTAATTAATTAATTGTCAGAATAGAAGGGGCAATTATTAATTAAATAATTATGAGGGCTATATAAGCATGGGCTGCCATAAGGATGAATTAATTAATTCACGGGTGAAAAAGTGCAGCCGGATGAAAAGTGCGCCCATTTGGAGAAGGATTTTGCTCAGAGGAAGGTGGATTTGATGCTAAAAGCTTCTAGTTTTGGCGCATGCTTTGAAGAAGGCTGATTTGTGTCTGCATAATTGTTTGTAGAAGTGATACAGGTGCTCAGGTGATGTTGGTAAAATTCATGCTTGCTTTGCATGCAAATAAAACGTCAAATTTTGGGGCAGCAGGCTTGAATTATGCAGATTTTTGTGATTAAAATTCACTGTGCATGCTCCGGTTGCCATCTTTGTCTGAATTAATTGCAGGAGTTAGATACAGGTGCTTTTATAAAGAAAAGGAACTTATATCAATGTCCAATACATTGAATATTTCCTCCGAATCTGAAGGATTATCCAGATCTGCACCAGTTTTGAAGAATTCCAGTCAAATAAGAAGAAAAAGAATTGTTCAGACAAAGATAGACAAAGCTATGGCGAAGAAAGATGAAAAAGAAAGCACAATGGAGTCATGCATCACTTCTAAATTTGCAGATATTGGAGACACGGATCTAGGCTCGGAACCTCTTGCTGAATTGATAGACAGATCCAGAGCAGGAAAGACTTCACTCATGCGTGCAGATTAAAAGCAATGGAATTATTCGAGCTGCAGCTTTTCCATCCACAACCCAATTACCAAAGTTTGTTATGCAGGTGCAGATCCATATCTAGATGCAGATGCGATCCATACAGATGCAGATCTCATAGTTGCAAAAGCATCCTAAGCACAAAGGCTTCATCCTCTTGTTTCGAATGCAACCCGTGAAGAAGTCAATGCATGTAAAATTCCTTCTAGATCTTGTGCATGTGCTCCAATCTTCCAAATTGAAGCCTTCATTGAATTCGCATTCGCCCGAGTGCTTTTTAATTTTTAATTGTTCATATACAATTAAAAATAAAGAGTTATGGCAAACATCAGACCGATGCATGTATCGGAGAAGAACCGCAAAAGTTTCAAGGATAAAAGAGAAGACAAGGCGAAGGCAAAATCAAGCTCGCTCTAGATCCATTGTTTCCAATTCCAACCGTTTCCAATTCTAACTTGTTTCCAAATCCAGCTTGATTGATCCAGCTACTACTCCCGTGATCCGAGTTTGGTGAGAATCAAAGGCAAAAGAATCACTGCATACCAACATGAAAAGGACAAGACTGCAGGCTTTCCTCTTCCTTCTTCTTTCCTCCGACAAAGTAATTGAGCGATCAATTAAATTATACAACTTAAGTGATTGGTTTAAAAGCCATTACTTGAACAAGTCAACTACTGGAGATAGGTGGCACGTGCAAAATAGAAGATTCTATTTTTGGTTGCAAATCATACATGTCATGTAAAGAGGAATTCGGGGAGGGAGATTGTCGGGTTGTTTCTTTTCCGACTTCCACATGTGCCAATTCAACTAAAAGCTTCGACTTGTAATCGCCCCTCTATATTCTATAAGTAGAGGAAGAACCTTCGGGTTAATGATCAGAATTTGTAAGTAAAACCTTGTGTTCCAGATCGTCTCAACTGAAACCCTGAGAGCCACTAAACAAAGGAATGTGCACGAGCGGATTTCCAGTACTTTGTGTCACGGTGTATTGTGCTTCCAGCCTTTTTATCTTAGATCTTTTAATAGATGTGTTATTTCGCAGATCTAGATCTAGAGCTACCTTTGCTTAGAATTCTCGTGTTTATATCTATAATTCACTTCTATGTGCATGCAATCAACTCGTTATCTATTGATTGGGATGCACATCTTCCCCATTTCTTCTGTGTTTACATAATTCCTTTCTTCTATAAGTATTTCCTTTCTTAAACAACTGCTTACTTGTTGCAGAATTGTATAGTTATGGTTCATGAGTTGAACAATTAAAGTAAAACCCCATATAGATACTAACATACTTTAATTGACAAATCTGACACGGGAGCCTCACCGGTAAATGAGGGAGATTTATCACATGATCGCTAGGTTTGATGCTATGCAAAAATCTAGCCAACAATTTTTGGCGACTCCACCGGAGAACAATTTTTTTGAGATCAAGGCTTATCCGTTGCGCAGATCTGAGTGTTTTCCATACAAATCTCAACCTAGCTGAATGTCCTTTCACTCGATCCGTGAAGGCACAAGGAAGGACTAATCATTTCTTTGGACTGCAGGAGCAATTCAATTTCAATCATCCTCCTCAAGTTAGAAGCCGCAGATCCAGTCTTTCACCAGGAAGGAGAGTGCACACCCATCCAGATCCGGATCCCCTTCGGCACATTCCGGCTGGAATTATCCATCAAGTCTACACAAGGAGAAGACGTGCCCCAGTCAACATGCAGAATCAGTTAGTACCTGTTCCATGGGGAGCAGCTTTTGGACCTCTAAACTTGACTCCACCTATGCACGATCTGCCAAAAGGATCCAGAAAGAATTTTCCAAAATTCTTTGGAGACGGAAAGCAGAATCCAGATGATCACTTGGCTGCGTTTTTATATCATGTTGAGTGCTTGCAGTTGAATATGAAGATGTGTCTGTCGAGCTTTTTATAGAGACTCTTCATGACTTGGCCGGAGAATGGTTCTACCGGCTAGCTCCTGGCACCATAACCAATTGGGCTACTATGCGGGATGCGTTCCTGAAAAGATTCAAGGCAGCCAAGATTCCAAAGACATTGATAACTCAACTCGATTACCAAGGAGCCACATGAGCACATGCGGGATTTTATTGCAAAATTCCAAAAGATTACTTTACAAAATTTTGGCTTCGCTTCTTTGAATGACGAGAATCAAAAGTTATTCTTCATCAATGTTTTACTTCAAGTAAGCTATCAATCGCGATGAGCACGTCCTGCTGACTTGTTAACTGCTCAAAACATGGCGGTTGAAATAGAAGACGACCTCATCATGGTTGGAAAGATAAAGAGCAACACTTCTAGAGAGTGAAAGTTCATCCTCGCTACTACTTCGATTCGCTATCTGCAAAAAGTTAGCAAATGAGATGATGCAGATGAAGAAACAAATGGCTCAAATGGCTCAGGCAACAATATTGCTCCCGCCGAAATTTCAACAACCGGAACCGCATTGCTAGTTCCCAAAGATTAGCAATCAAGCGCTCCCGAAACGTGGAGATGAATGAAGAAGACCGTGAAGTCGACGCCGATCAACTCGAGGATGATGATTTTATAGACCTTTGGCGACTCCAACATTAATTACCCGAACTACAAATTTGAACATGACGATGAGGAGCTTCTTGAAGACAATCATGGTAATGCATATGCAGTACTTACAAGATCACAAACTCGCCAAGCTGAGGCATTAACAGACGAGCAGAGAAGGGGCATCCCTTTGCCTTCTTCTTCATCTCAACCACAGAAAGCGGCTCAGGTATCTGAATCTATTTCTTCTTTTGACATTATTGATCATGCCAAGAAAACTAAAGTTCAAATGTCAGAAGCCGAATACCTAAGAGCTTTTCCTAAGCAGTTAAATAGGCTAGTCAAATATGTACAATCACCAGGACAATCCAATACATCAAAAAGCCTTTTGCCTAAGCCCAAAGATACTCCACAAAACACTCTGCAGGTTGTTAAACCTCACCATCTTCTAACAGTGGCGGAACCTTTCTCTTCTCCTTATTGCTTAATGGTTTCAAGTTAAGCAATTGCATTCTAGATTCGGGTGCTTCGACAATGTCATGCCGCCTAAAGTCAGCAGATGCTCTCGGGCTTATCCCGACAAAGACCATAAAAAGGTGTTACTCCATGGAGAGACAAGTCCCTTTAATCGGACAAATCAAAGATGTACAAGCTGTTTCTAAAGCAGCCTTTTTCCGACAAAAGATTAAAGATGACAATTCTAGTTGCAGATATTCCTGTCTCCTACGGGATGTTGCTGAGCAAAAACTTCTTGCAAAGAACTGGGAGGAGAAGTAAAGATGGATTGGTCCTGTGCGCATATTCCTATCAAAGGGCTTAACCATAAGCTGGAGCCGGAAAAGAAGTCCAGGTACACGGTTACAAAATCTGAGGATCCTAGATCTCAAATTCTTTTTCAGGATCTGACCGTGGGGTCTATTTCTTGGAAACGGATAAAGACATTCCAAAGCAAGAACTTCGACCAGAGCTGAGCCAACAAAAGAAGAAGAAAAAGTTTGGACTCTGGAGTTTAAAGGCACATGTTGTTCTTTTGGATTAGGAGCCGGCGCTCTACTAATATCTCCAGATCATGAGATATTTCCATACTCCCACAAGCTGATGTTCGAGAACACCAATCATACGGCGGAGTATGAAGCATTGCTTCTAGGAATGGAGCAAGCTAAAAAGAAAGGAGTAAAACTCTTCAAAGCCCAAGGAAATGTTGAACTTCTAGTAAAGCAAGTTCAAGGAAAAAATAAAGTCAAAAGAGATGAGATGAAGCATTACAGAGATAAAGTGCTTTCTGCCACACTGGATTTTGCAGCCTTCTCTATCAACTTCATTCCAACCAATCAGAACTCCAAGGCAGATTCTTTGGCAGTCACGGCTGCACTATTGAATCCAGATAGACCACCGTCCATATTCAGACAAGGAAACTATAAAGTGGAGATGGTCTACCGCCCTAGAGTCCCTGAACAAATATCTGCATGTCTGCATGTTGAAGGGAGTAAATCACCACCACGACAAATAGTCACAGAAAAATCTGATCCATGTTATGATGACAATAGTGGAGCAATCCAACCAAAAGGTAACAAAATACCCAAGGGTTTGGTTTCCTTAGTGGAAACTTTCAACAAGCATGATCAATACTCGAAAAAGAAGAAGAAATATGGTGATAATTCTTCCTCAAAAATGCAGCAAATAAATCTGGGAACGGGCAAGTTGATGTAGACTTACCCGCCACGGAGAGAAGAAAGGATGAGCCACCACCAGATGAAGTTGATAAAGACTTGCCCAGAGTATTTGACAAGAAGGCCAAAGAAAGGAAGTTCAAGATCGGAGACTGGGTACTCTGGTGGGACATGAGACATAAACCGAAGGGCATGCACAACAAACTCGATTCACTTTGAAAAGGGCCCTTCATGATCAAAAGCGCTGCAGGAATGGATACTTTCTTCCTTGCCTACCGGGATGGAATTGAATTGTCGTTGCCTTTCAACGGCAACATCTCAAAGCTGTTCAGGGACTGAAAAAACAAGTTAAAACCTGTATGTACATAAATAAAACTTTGTTTGTTTTTCTTTGTTTTGTTTTTTTGTTTTTTTGTTTTTGTGTTGTGTTTGTTTGCCTGACCCCATGCCCAAAAGACAAGATACGAAACCAGAGATGTTGGGATCTCATCTTTTCCCTTGTCATTCTAACAGAAAAAAAGATGTCCACAGACGGAGCCAATTGGTGTACCGAGATTTCGTCCTGAAATCTGTGACTACCCTATCCAAGAAAAAAAATTGGTACTTTTAAAATAACGGGTCGTTTTGTGTTTTTATTACTCGAAAGTTCTCAGATTGCGTCAAGATATTCCCAAAGAGCCATATTAGCCATTTTCGCCAAATACCCAAATGCCCAAAATTGTTATTTTATGTCGTCGGATTTGTCTCATGGGAAATTTGTATTTAATTATTTTGAAATCCGTTTGAGACAATTTGCGCTTTGTTTTAACCTGTTGTGATTGAACATATCATTATTCCTATATACGTAAGGGTTTTAACTAGGAATAAGTTTTGGGCTTTATTTGTGACTTTTGGCAATTTTTTGTGTTTTTGTGTTTTCCCATTTCGTTTTCTTTTAAATTTCTCTAGATCAATTCCTTTGTTGGATTAGCCCGATTCTTAGCCTAGAGTATTCAGAGATCACATACGCACATTGTGCCAGAAGGAAGTCGCCATCGGAGGTCCGGTTCATTGGGAAAAGACGAAGTCGTGCACTAAAAAGCCCCTGCGGGCTTGGGCGCATTTTTGGAAAACAAAAGATTTAAGTAGATCATGGGAAAATAGAAGCAGCAGGCAAGTGGGATTTTATTGCCTGCCTTGCAGGATACTTTTTCCCATGATAGAAAAGTCACTTAAGTTGCAGTGGGAAAATTAGAGGCAGCAGGCAGGCGGGAATTTATTGCCTGCCTTGCAGGGTAAAAATTCTCATGGTGAAATAAAAGAAAAGTGACTTAAGTGAAATCATGGGATTTTATTCCCGCCACGCAGGTAAATAATCCCATTGTCAAAGTCAAATCACTTAAGTGGATCATGGGATTTCCGGGGCTGCCTTGCAGGGTAAAAATTCCCATTGCCATGTGTTTTTAAAAATAGAATTCTATTATGCTAAAAAGTGCGACCCCTTTAGGGAGAACATGGCAGCCTTTAAAGTGATTATTTTAATTAATTCTTCTTCTAAAAAAGGCGCCCAAGCATGGAAGAAAGTCAACAAAAGCAAAGGGGAATAAATCAATTGGAAATAGATTGTCTAAAATTAAATAAATTTATTTATTTAAAGGCAGCCCCTTCATGACAAAAAGTGCCCCCTTTTAGGAAGGATATAAAGCTTTTTGAAGTATTAAATGATTAAATAAATTCCTATTTTCAGTGGTTAAGGTTAAAGCACACTGTGAAGCTTAAGTGAAGTGAAGAGTGGATGATTAAATTGATTAAATTAAATTTAATGGATGGTTGTCCTTAAACATGCTATTTTAACACATCAGTTAAAGAGAAAAGCATGATTTTTAATTAATTAATTGTCAGGAATAGAAGGGGCAATTATTAATTAAATAATTATGAGGGTTATATAAGCATGGGCTGCCATAAGGATGAATTAATTAATTCACAGGTGAAGAAGTGCAGCCCAGAGGAAAAGTGCGCCCCATTTGGAGAAGGATTTTGCTCAGAGGAAGGTGGATTTGATGCTAAAAGCTTCTAGTTTTGGCGCATGCTTTGAAGAAGGCTGATTTGTGTCTGCATAATTGTTTGTAGAAGTGATACAGGTGCTCAAGTGATGTTGGTAAAATTCATGCTTGCTTTGCATGCAAATAAAACGTCAAATTTTGGGGCAGCAGCTTGAATTATGCAGATTTTTGTGATTAAAATTCACTTGTGCATGCTCCGGTTGCCATCTTTGTCTGAATTAATTGCAGGAGTTAGATACAGGTGCTTTTATAAAGAAAAGGAACTTATATCAATGTCCAATACATTGAATATTTCCTCCGAATCTGAAGGATTATCCAGATCTGCACCAATTTTGAAGAATTCCAGTCAAATAAGAAGAAAAAGAATTGTTCAGACAAAGATAGACAAAGCTATGGCGAAGAAAAATGAAAAAGAAAGCACAATGGAGTCATGCATCACTTCTAAATTTGCAGATATTCGAGACACGGATCTAGGCTCGGAACCTCTTGCTGAATTGATAGACAGATCCAGAGCAGGAAAGACTTCACTCATGCGTGCATATTAAAAGCAATGGAATTATTCGAGCTGCAGCTTTTCCATCCACAGCCCAGTTGCCAGAGTTTGTTATGTAGGTGCATATACATATCCAGATGCAGATGCAGATGCAGATGCAGATCCAGATCTCATAATTGCAAAAGCTTCCAGCACAAAGGCTTCATCCTCTTGTTTCGAATGCAGCCCGTGAAGAAGTCAGTGCGTGGAAAATTCCTTCTAGGATCTTGTGCATGTGCTCCCAATCTTCCAGTTGAAGCCTTCATTGAAGTTGCATTCACCCGGAGTGCTTTCCAGAATTTTTAATTGTTCATATGCAATTAAAAATAAAGAGTTATGGCAAACATTGCACTGATGCATGTACTGGAGAAGAATTGCAAAAGCTTCAAGGATAAAAGAGAAGACAAGGCGAAGGCAAAATCCAACTCGCTTCTAGATCCAAAGCTATTTCCAATTCCAGCCATTTCCAATTCTAGTCGTTTCCAATTCTAGCTTGTTTTCAGATCCAGTTTGCTTCCAGATCCAGCTACTCCCAGATCCAGTTTGGTGAGAATCAAAGGCAAAAGAATCAGCTGCATACAGACATGAAAAAGGACAAGACTGCAGCTTTCCTCTTCCTTCTTCTTTCCTCCGACAAAGTAATCGAGCGATCAATTAAATTATACAACTTAAGTGATTGGTTTAAAAGCCATTACTTGAAGAAGTCAACTACTTGGAGATAGGTGGCACGTGCAAAATAGAAGGGTTTTATTTTCAAACTGCAAATCATACATGTCATGTAAAGAGGACTTCCAGGAGGGAGATTGCCAGTTGTTTCTTTTCCGACTTTCACATGTGTCAGTTCAACTAAAAGCTTTCAACTTGTAATTGCCCCTCTACATTCTATAAGTAGAGGAAGAACCTTCGAGTTAATGATCGAATTTGTAAGAAAGAACCTTGTGTTCCGGTGTCTGCCGAAACCCTCGAGAGCCACTTAAAGCAAAGGAATATGCAGGAGCGGATTTCCGGAGAACTTTGTGTCACGGTGTATTGTGCTTCTAGCTTTTTATCTTAGATCTTTTAATAGACTTTGTGTTATTTTAGATCTAAATCTAGAGCTACCTTTGCTTAGAATTTTGTGGTTATATCTATTAGTCACTTCTATGTGCATGCAATCAACTCGTTATCTATTGTTTAGGATGCACATCTTCTCCATTTCTTCTCTATGTTTACATAATTCATTTCTTCTATAAGTATTTCCTTTCTTAAACAAATTTGCTTACTTGCTGCAGTAATCATGTACCTATGGTTCATGAGTCTGAGAATGTTAAAGTAAAACCCCATATAGATACTAACATACTTTAATTGACAAATTTGACACAGGAGCCTCACCGGTAAATGAGGGAGATTTATCTCATGACTGCCTAGGTTTTATGCTATGCAAAAACCTAGCCAACAAAGTGTGGGGGTCTTGTGGGCCCCACATTCTTTTTTTTATTAAGCTGTTGAGTTTTTTAATGTAAAAAAAACTTTTTCCTTTATTGGGACGTAGGGGACGCCGAGACATCCCGATCTTGTCGGAGAACTTGTAGAAGTCCCCTGGCCGTACCGGGGATGTCTGGGCATCCCTGCCATCCTCCTTCCAAATTTTGACATCCCAAGGATGTCCTTGAAATTTTTCATGAATTGGGGACAGGTAGGGGATGTTACCTACTAGTTTCCGAAACATCCCCTATTGGGGATGGGCCTAAAAATGCAGGGGACGCGTCCCCATGGAACATAGCATTAAACTGATCAAAGGATTGTGGAAAATTTCATGCAAGCAAATAGTCAAAGGCATATTAATGAATGTGAACTTAGAGAACAAAGATGAATTGACCTAGTACTTGGGAGATCTCCACACACGTCTAAGGAGACATGTCATCTCAAATAAGCCAAAGGACTTTGATGAGGCTTGAGGGCAAGCATATTACATTGAGGAAGGAAAGAAACAAGAAGAACGGGATTCCTTGAGGCGAAATCAGCCTAAGAAAGAGCAAAAGCAGCCTTACAAGAAGGGTAAGTGGAAAGGTTAAAGAAATGTTGCTTTGAATACTTGTAAAGATCCAAAGAACCATTAGAATCATGGTGTTATCAATGGAGATACCGACGCTACTTGTTGGAAGCTACATCTCGAACCACATATGAGGAATCACTCCACGGAGGACTCTATGAAGTCCATGGCATATTTGAAATCAGAGGTGGAGATAAGAGGACAATTCCGATATAGATGAGAAGTTAGATTATGCAACTATGAACATGAACAAGGAACAAAAAAGAAAAGAGATGAGTAAGTTATTTCAAATTAAGATTAAAATCAAGAAGACTAAGGTGAAAGCACTTGTTGATACTGAATCTCAATCCAATTTTATTTCTATTGAAGTTGTTAGAAAGCTTGGATTACAAACATATGACCATCCTCATCCATATCCTTTGGGTTGGGTAAAGGACAAAGAAAGGTTTTTATTTAGGTAACAAGGAAATGTAAATTTGAATTTGGGATTAACCCACAGTACATTGATAAGGTAACAGCAGATGTAATTCTTCTTGGTGCATTTGATGTTATGTTTGGAAGTTCTTTCTTGTATCTTAGGGATGCAATCTTCAAGAGAAGTGCTTACTGTTATGGATGGGTCGAGTATGGAGTGAATTACAACATTAAGGTGCATCAAAGAAAGCCCAAGCTTTCCTTGATAAGTGCCAACCAAGGAAAGAGACTAATTCAAGCTAATAACCAATTTTGTTTATTTCTTTTGAAAGATAAATAAGATGATGTGTTAGAATTTTCTAAGGATTTCTAACCAAGGATTGAAAGATTTGGATGATAAGTTACAATATTTCCAAGAAGTATTCCAATCTCCCAATAGGTTGCCTCCAAAACGGGAAGTAGAGTATGAGATTCAGTTGCTGTTAGAATCTCCTTTACCTAGCACTGGTTTGTATGGGAAAACACTCTTGGAGAGTAATGAAGTTAAGAAACAACTTAACTGTTGGAACAAGGTATAATTCACCCCAAGTAACTCAGCATGTGGTGCCAACCAAGCAAAGAGACTAATTCTGGCTAATAATCAGTTTTTTTAACTTCTTTTAAAAAGATAGAGAGATAACCGCCCTCCCGAGGATTGAAAGATTTGGATTATATGTTGCAATCTTTTCAAGAAGTGTTCCAAACTACTGAGAGGTTGCATCCGAAATGGAAAGAAGTGTATAAGATTTAATTGCTGCCAGAATCGCCTTTACCCAGTACTGGTTTGCATAGGTAATCACTTTTGGAAAGTAATGAAGTTAAGAAAAAGTTGAGTTGTTGGAATAAGGGATAATGATGGTACAATATCTCCAAGTAACTCACCATGTGGGTTACCCATAGTGATGGTACAATATCTCCAAGTATCTCCAAGAAAGACAACTCCTGGAGAATGTGCATTGAATATAGAGCCTTAAATAAGATAGCCATCAAGAACTGTTATCCACTTCCACAGATTGATGACCTATTGGACCAACTTCAGCATGCCAAGTATTTCACTAAGTTGGATCTCAAATCCGGATATCATCAAGTTCATATGAAGGAGAAGGATGTATGGAAGACAACCTTCAAGACAAAACAGGTTTTGTAATGGCTAGTACCTCCTTTTGGTTTACATAATGCACCTGCTACATTTATGAGATTGATGAATGATGTATTGCAACCATTCATAGATACATGTGTCATAGTGTATCTAGATGATATTCTGATTTTCAGTGCTACAAGGAAAAAACATCCAACACATTTGAGACAAGTCTTGCAGTGTTAAAAGAAAAACAGTTGTGTTATATGAAGACTGTTTCCTTGTATGGTTTTGGGCTGGTTTTGTGTTGTTAGCACCAATTGTTTTGATTTTTGGTCTAGTTTTGTTCCTTGCAATGTTAATGGATATATCTGGATTGTAGATCCTCTGTTGTAACAGGGTAGGGTCCCTGGCAAAACCCTCCTTTTACCAATTATAAAAAAATATGAAGAAATGTGATTTTGCAAAAGAATCACTAGTCTATCTTGGGCATGTGGTTGGAAGAGGAGAACTACGAGTGGACCTTGCAAAGGTTGATGGCTCGTTTTCGCCAAGAAGTGCAAAAGAGACTATAAGCTTTGCTGGAGCAGTGCAGTACATGGGGAAGTTTGTTCCAGCTTTCTCCATTATTCTACAAGCATTTGCAGCATTGGGTAGGGTAAGAGATTCATTTGGAGTAAGGAACGTGATAAGTCTTTTGAGTCATCAAAATATAAAATCAGCCACGCTCTGGTACTTGCTCTTTCTAATTGGCGGCAGCCATTCGAAGTTTGAAAAGATGCCAGCAAGTATGCTATGGGGGTAGTTTTTTTGCAAGGAGGTAACCCAATTTGTTATCATTCAAAGGTATTTACTTCAGCAGTAAGAGGATACCTTATTTATGATAAAGACACGTATGCACTAGTTCAGGCAATAAGGAAATGGAAGCATTATTCATTGGATGAAGAAACTAATTTGCATACTGACCACAAACCTCTTCAATATTTGCAAGCACAACATAGTTTGCAGCAGGAAAGACACTACAAATGGATGGGATTCTTATAGCAGTTTAATCTGGTGATCAAGTACAAGAAAGGAAGCACAAATATAGTGGCGTATATTTTATCCAGGTCACCAATAACAACGCAAATCTCAACTTTGGCCACAATCTCATAGTTGAGCACTCCACGAAGGAAGCTTATGGAGAAGCTTATGCGGAAAGGGGAAGCACAACTCCCAATTTACTAAGAAGGAAAATGTTGGTGCAAGCAACTATTGATCCAAGCAATGAAATATGTACCAAACCCAAAAGCTTGTAACGTGTTGTCCAAGACCTGTCAACCACACCTATCAAATGCTTTGGTGGTGTCTAATTTTATAATTACACAATGTCTCTTCTGGGTATGAAGTGAGTGGAGTATCTCTTGGACAAAGACAATGTCATCCATTTTTTTTCTGCTTGGAAAAGCAAATTGAGAAGGTGAAATAATACTTTGAAAGGGCTTAAATCTCACTGCTATTAGTTTGGAGTCTGGACTGTGCTTTGTAAGCCATGTTACAATGAGCAATTGGTCTATACTAGTCCAATTGAGGTGAGGGTTAGTTCCGTGGCATTGAGATGACTAAGCCTTTCCTATTTTTCTACAACTTCTACCAGATTGGACTTTGTCACTTCACAAAAGTTTTGGAAATAGAAGGCCAGAAATCCAACTGGTCTCGGAGCTTTGTTAGGCTGAAAAGAAATTGGTTGGAGCAGGGACTTGTTTTCTTCTGCAGTGATCGTTCTGGGGATTTTAAAGCAATTCCTTCAGAATATATTGATTTTTGGGCTTACTTGAGTTCTCTGAAAGATACTCTTGGAAGTGTTTTGAAGGCGTGACCCATTATCTCCTTTGGATTAGTGATATAAGATCCATCTAACTGTTGGAGCTAATGGATTGTGTTAATATATCTTCTATTCAGGCCTGATTTATGAAAAACTGTGTTGGGGTCAGCCATTGTTATTGGGTTCTTTGATATACTAATATTGCTCTTGTTGCTTGTGTAGATCAAAAGGACCTGGCTAAGATGTTAATCTTAGGCCTCAACAGTTAAATTTTAATTTCACGGTGCTCAGATCTACACTTACAGTAAACAAAACAGTGTTGTAAAGTATACAGATGCCTCACTCAAAATATATTTCAACTCTGAATATTACTCAGACATAAAAAGTACAAAATACTGCCTCTAGCTGAATGAATCACTCACCCACCTTGCCTTGCTTTTATAGATGAAGAAGGCTAGAGCTACAATATATTTAGACAGACTAATAATAACAGCTCTAATTATTATTATTATTATTGTTTTAGCCTTGATATGGGACAAACGGAGCAGAACGGAGCAGGAAAGGAGATTTTGAAATCTGATGCGGAGCGGGAAAAGTCTGCAGACTCTGGGGATCCGGACGGGAATCCTAATTTGGTCGGTCTTCACGTGGGCTTCGCTATGGGCAATGATGGAGCTGAGGGACCCCTTGTCCTAACGTGGGCGGAAAGACTCGTGGGTAAAAAGCTGGACCAAGAAATCTTGGTTGGATTGGATCCGATTAAAGACGAAGGGGGTCTCTCCTTGGCGGTCCTTGTCGCTCTGTTGGATTGGGCCAAGGCCTCGATGGACAATACCTTGTTTGCTAAATGTTTGGGTATCTGCCTGAATATTGATTTGTTTCAAAGTTGGGCTAAGTGAAGATGGGATCCTCGAGGAAACATCGAGGTAGCAGCTTATGCTAATGGTTTTTTCATTGTCACCCTTTCCAATAGAGAGGATACAATGAAGATCCTGACAGAGGGTCCATGGTTTATAGGCAAGACCCATGTTGTGGTTCAAAAATGGGAACTGACTTTCAACCCTTTTGAAAAGATTGTGTCTGAATTTCCCATTTGGGTGAGGTTGTCAAGACGTTCTTTGGAGTTTTGGGAACTAGTGGTGCTGGTGGGCATTGCTAAAAATTTGGGCACCCCAATCGCTATTGATCCAGTGACAAAGGCCAGGACTAGATTAACTCATGCTAGGTTCTGCATCAATATCCAGCAGGGGGCTGCTCTGGAAGAAAACATTAGATTGCTGTCCAAATTAGGGGACTGGATCCAGAGGTTTGAATATGAACCATCCCCATTCATTTGTAATAAATGCAAAACAGTGGGGCATGATTTCAAGGGTTGTCACCTTTTGAAGAAAAAGGGGAGGATAGTTTGAAGCAGGCTCCAAAAACTAACATGAAGGAAAATCTCAAGTGGAAACAAGTGGGAAAGAATAACAAGTCAGTTAGTTTCCCCAAGGGAGAGCATCCTAAGGGAGCTCCAAAGGGAACCTTTGGGACTCATTCTCCCGATCCTTAGGACCTATGGGGGCTCTGGGTGGGGTTTATTCCTGAAAGGATTGAAGCTCTGGAGGAAGTTTGGGTTGGGGTTGAAGGACCATAGGTGTCCCAGGTGGAGAGCTTTGTTCCGGCTTCAGATCCTAAAGAAATCTTGCAGAAAATAGATGTTCAATCTTCGGTTTCTATGGATGAATGTACTCACAAGGTAGCTTTAGGACTCTCTCTAGAGGAAGTTTCATCTATTGGACAAAGCTCCTTTGGGCAAAGGCAAGAGGAGACCTTATTGGTAACTTCGAATTCTTTTGATGCTCTTTTGGAGGAAGTTGTTCCTAATACTCAATTGGAGGCCTCTTCCCTTGCAACCCTGAAGAACAGAGCTAAACCTAGCACCAGGAGCTCAAGCCTTAAAGAAAATGTGGGCAAAGACACTTTGTCTAAGGGCAGAATGACAAACAAGGATAAAAGGGAAAGATCAACGACTAAGGAAATAGAGAAAGGTAGGCAAAGATCTTTGAAGGATAGTTTTTCTAATTTCAAAAATTCTAAATGATTGTTATATCCTAGAATATTAGAGGGTTAAATAACCCTAGTAAGAAAAAAATTTTAAAGGATTTAAGATGTAGATATAAACTTGATATTTTGTTCATTCAAGAAACAAAGATGAGCATGGAGAGGTTGAAGGAGGTTAGTAGGTTTGTGTGGAAGGATAGTTTTGTGTGGGTTCTAATTCTAATGGGGCCTCTAGTGGTATTTCCTATTTTTGGAACTTAGAGGTGGTTAAAGGGGATCTTTTGTTGGCCTCCTCTAATCATGTTGCCATTAATTTTTTGGAGATTGCCACTAAGAAAAATTGGTTAATGTCTAATATCTATGCCCCGAACTCGTGGTTAGGAGGAGTCTCTGGGAGGATCTTACTAATTTCATAAGATTGTTCAAGGATGGGGATTGGATCATTGGTGGGGACTTCAATACTTCCCTCTCCCTACTGACAAAAAGGGGGAGTATTGCTTATTCGGATGGTATGGATGATTTAGCTAACTTTTTGATGATGAATGGTATGTTTGATCTTGAATTAGGGGGATCCAAATTTACCTAGACAAATAGAAGAATGGAGGAGACTCTTATACAAATTAAACTAGATCGTTTCTTGATTAATCATCAAGGAATGCTCAATCAGTTTTATTCCCTTTCCTCTCTTCCAGATTGGTTCGGATCATAATCCCATTCTTCTGAAGATGGGACTAGGTTTTCCTAAAAAGGCTAAGTCATTCATAATCGAGAAGATGTGGTTGAACATGATGATCTCTATAACCAAATTTAGGAATGGTGGGGAGTTCAGGCTTATGGTGTTCCTATGTTTAAGCTAACCTATAAACTGAGGCATGTCAAAGACAAGATAAAGGTTTGGAACAAAGAGACGTTTGCAAATATTTTCTTAAAGAAAAGGAAGATTGCGGAAGATTTAAGGACTGTTGAGGAACTAATGGAGTCGGGTGATTTAAATATTGATCTTAAGGATTAGGAGCAACATCTTCTAGTGGAGTACCATGATTTACTTGCTAAAGAAGAGACCTATAAGAGATAGAAATCTAGGGTCACCTGGCTGAAGGAGGGGATAGGAATACAAAAAAAATTCATCTTACGGTCACTACTAGAGCTAATCCCCATAAGATCCATGAAATCAAGAAGAAGAATGGGGAGCTGACCTCCCTGGAGGAGGAGATCAAAGAGACTATGGTTAATTACTTTAAGGACTTGTTCTTGCAAGCCCCAGATCCTGATGAAGCTATTAAGGACAAAGCTCTAGCTCTTTTTCAAAAGGAGATTTTAGATCAGACAACAGAGACCTTATTTCCATTCTAAGGGAGGAAGAAATCCGTTTGGGCATTTTTGATATGGAAGGAGATAAAGCATCGGCTCGGATGATTTTTCCGGCTTTTTCTTCAAACATTTTTGGGAAATCATTAAACAGATGTTGTGCTCCAAGAATTTTTTTCTGTCTGGTCACCTTCTCAAACAAATTAATAACACTTTTTTTGTGCTTATTCCTAAAAAAGGTTGGAGCCAATGATCTTAAAGATTTCAGGCCCATTAGTTTGTGCAATACTATCTACAAATTGATCACCAAAATTTTGTCTTTCAAAATTAGGAACGTGCTCTCAAAGTTCATCTCTCCTAACCAAGGGGCTTTTGTTTCGAGAAGACAAATTCTTGACAACATCATCATTCAGGAGGCTATTCATTCGTGGAAAATCAGCAAGGTTGGCATGTTAGTCAAGTTGGATATGCACAAAGCTTATGATAGGATTTTATGGTCCTTTCTTAGACTTATTCTGATAAAACTTGGGTTTGACGCTCATTTTGTCAAAATGGTGATGGTTTGCATCACGACAACCATTTCTTTGTTATTGTCAATGGGACTCTGGAAGGTATTTTTAGGCAAGTAGAGGTCTTAGACAGGGGGATCCTCTCTCTCCCTTTCTTTACATTGTTATGGCTCAAAACCCCAACAGACTTTGTAATGAGGCTTAATCAAAATATTCTAAAAGGGCTCAAAATATCTAATGGTTTACGCCTTGTCTACTTGAGCCAATTTGTGGATGATAATTTTTGCTTGGGAAAGATTCGGCCCTTGAAGACAATAATTATAAGGAAGTGTTAAAAGATTATGAAGTGGTCTCTAATCAGTTGGTTAACTTCAACAAAAGTGTTGTCTTCTTCATTAATGTTCAAGAGAAACAACAAAATAGATTGGCTAGAATTTTGGGTTACAAAATAAAGTCCTTCCCGGATACTTATTTGGGGATGCCCCTTATTCTTATTCATAAAAATGGACAATTCATGTTGGAATCCCCTCATTGATCGGGTTCACAAAAATTGTCCTCTTGGAAAGGCTCTTTTTGTCATAGGTTGGTAAAGTGCAACTTCTTCAAAGCTCCATACAAGGTATCCCCATTTATTTCATGTCACTCTTTAAGCTTCCTACCAAAATTATTGTGACTCTTGAAAGGATCTAGAAAAGGTTCCTCTGGTCAAGGGTTGAGGAGCACTCTAAATATCCTTTGGTGGTTGGAGCAAAGTCACTAAACCAAAGTCTTGTGGGGGACTTGGCCTAAAAGATATCAAGTTGATGAATGAAGTTCTACGTTGGCTAAAGTGGGTTGGAGGATTACTAAGGAGGAAGGCTTGTGGGTTGATATTTTGAAAAATAAATATTTGAATGTTGATAGACTGGACACTTTCTTCCTTGCTAATGATTTGCCCTCGGGATATGCTTTCTAGAATTATTTTGTTTCCTCAAAGAACATTCTGGCTCAGGGCATCAGGTGGAATGTGGGGAAAGGAGTTAGAATTAGATTTTGGGAAGATGGTTGGGGGATCTTCCTCTGATTTTTGAATAACCCTGGAACTCCTTGCTTCCCTTCTTGGTGGTGGACAGAAAAAGAATGATCCAATATTATTGGGAAGGGAGGGGTGAGGAAAGAAGGCGGATCACCATCCTTCTCCCCTAATTTGAAGGATCTCTCCAACCTTTTCATGATATCAATCTCAAACTCCAAAATTTTCATATCCCTGGAGTCAACAAGAGGATACGGTGGTTTGGAGAGAGGAGGATTCAGGGGAGTTCTCGGTCAAGTCTGCTTTATAATCTAAATTTTAAACCCTTGGCTTAGAATAGGTTTTGGAACAAAGTCTAGATTAAAAACTTGATCCCCAAAGTTAATATCTTCTATTGGTTAGCTGCTTAGAACAGAATCCTTACTAAGAAAATTTGAGGAAAAGGGGAATGGTTATTCCTAGAGATGTATCCTCTGTGGTCAGCAGGAGGAAAATGTGAATCATATGTTCATTCATTGCCCTTTCTCCTCGGTTGTTCTCTATCCTTTGGTTGGCCTATTTAATCTCTAGTGGATCATGTCGGATTCCATGGATGGTCTTTGTTTTCAATGGGTTTGCCCCTTTAAATTCCCTCTTGGTGGTTTCTTGGGATATGGCTCTCCCTCACTTTCTTTGGTGTTTGTGGAAGGAAAGAAATGGGAGGATTTTTAGAGACCAATATGCTTTGGCCAAGAAGGTTAGTGATCGCCTTATATCTTCTATTAAGGAAAATTTGAGAATTTTCAAGGGAAAAATCAAAGCTTCTTGTCCTTAGGGAGAATCCATAGTTCTCAAACATTTCACTTCTAGTCCCCCTATGATCAATCAACTTCCTCAACCTCATACTAAATGGATTAAACCTGATGATAATTGGGTGAAGTTGAATTTTGATGGAGCTTCCAAAGGAAACTCGGGTTGTGATAGGGGAGGTGGTATTCTTAGGGATGAGGATGGGAGATGCCTTTTTGCCTATGTTGGTCCTTTGGGAGAGCAATCTAACAATTATGTTGAGGTCATGAGCTGCTTTATGGGGTATTAAATTGGTTAAGGAGAAAGGTTTTAGAAGAATTCAGATTAAAGGGATTCCCTCTACATCATTAACATTCTGAAAAGAGACATGAACCACAATTGGGCCCTTAGAAATATTATTCATGATATTAAGGATATGCTAAAGTATTTTGATAATTTCGTCCTCCTTCACACCCTTAGGGGGAAATAAATGTGTTGATGCACTTGCAAATATGGGAGTGTGAATCAATGATTTCAAGATTTGGACGAGAAGAGTTCCCAATTAGGATTAATAACCTTATAAATGATGAAAAAGTTAAGTACTGATTTGAGTGGTTTTTTATTCCCTCGCTTGGCCTTGATTTTTGCCACAAATGATAACTTGAGGACTTTTGGCACATGTGACCAATTTTCAAATGTTGCTATTAATTTTGGGGATATTATTGGTACTAAGTATCCTATTTACAAGCCCTAATTTCATTTTGGCCTTGACACCCATGGGGGGGGTAGGCTTCGCACTAAACCTTCTTCATATGGGGTTCTAAAAGCTAATCATCACTTGTGGCGGATCCGAAAAAGGGGGATTCAGAAACTTCATTTTGAGGCTCGTAAGCTCAGATCCTTCCCTTGCTTTGGATATTGCTCGGCCATGGGACAATAGAAGGGTGGTGGTGAGAGGTATGGAACTCATAGTGTCGAACTCTCTATTGCTACAGACTCGGGGGGATGGAGACGAATGGCCGAAGATCTTCAAAGCGTAGAATCGCGAAACCATGAAATTCAGACCTTCTTCATAGGTAATGAGAAATTTTACTTTTTGGTGGATGGTATTGCTCGCTATTGTATCCCGGGCATTTGGAACACTATTTTTCTACATCTTATGAGGTATATTACGTTGAGGGAAAGTATAGGAAAATTTACACTCACCATCTCTCAATGCTTAACATGTTTCATCAAAATGTGGTCGCGAGTCTTTCTTTTACCTTTTTATGTCCTTGTCTGCGTCAATTAAAGATTTCAAGTAGGGTAAGGCCAAAACCCCTCTCGCACCACGACCTCATTTTGCTCCTCTATGGGAATGGCAAGCCCCTCATTGCTAAGTAAATGGGTTTTGTTTCGACCGATTAAAATGAAAATTGTACCCTTGCGGAATGTATGGATAGGCTACAGAGGAATAAGACTAACGACATAGATGGTGATGGGAAGGATAGTAGGGTGGTTGCGGTTATCCTTACGAGTATGAAGGGGGAGAGTTCCTCCAAAGGTTTAGAGAAGGTGGAGAGGAAAACCGGAGTATGGCCTTGGACAAGATTACTCTTTGGGTTCAACAGTTGAAAGAGATGTGGACTCTTTGGGTGAGGCGGGTTCGAATTGGGTAACAGCGTGAAGAATCGCATAAAGGCCTCCAAGGGCATTTGCACGGTGCCATAACACTCTCTCGAGATGAGGTCACCGGCCTAAAGAAAATTGTGATGACGCACATGCTTAAGTTGTGCCTTAGTAGCTCGAACAAGGAGGATGATAAGAAAAAGGGTTGTGATGACCATGAGATGGGTTCAACAAAGCGATCAAGGACAAGCTTAAGCAAGGGCCGTTGGAAGATCCCTAAACTTTGGGCGGGTTGTTGGAGGCCTTTTTGCTGTTGGGGGTGGGTTCTCTCTTTTCTTTTGTAGGCTTTGGCGATTGTTTATGGGCTTAGCATGTAGTTTGTTTTGGCTAGAGAAATTTGTTGGTTGGGTTAAGCCTATTTAACCTTTTCTATGCTCCTTGTTTCTATTTTTCTCTTTTTCTCTTTCTCACGATGTAATCTTTTGTTCAATCCTTGGAGCCATAATCCATCTTTCTTACCCTATCTAATAAAAAAAAAAACAGCTCTAACTATGACGACTCTAATATGAAAAGCATATCTAATAATAACATCAACCCTAAATTTAACATGTCTAATATAGGTTGGCAATTTTTTGGAAACAAGATACAGAAGAGAATGAGGTTAGTGTGTGTGGATCTTCAGCGATCGGGGAGGAGCATGAAGATATAGAGTTCCATTGCACGGTAATACTGCATGAATCGTGGTGGTTCTCGCAACAAATCCCAATCATTTTCCTATACCTTTACACTCTTTTTACTTGGAAAATCTCTAAGCTGCTTTTCACTTGTTTCTATCCCATATCTCGATCCTTAGGGATCGAGATAGGGTTTTCTCATTTTTCCTTCAAAGCGTACCTTCGTGTGTGAGTCTATATCTCCCATTTTTGCCCTTGCAGGCTTGGTAAAATCGTGGTTTCTATACAAATCGTGGTCCTTTTGGGAAACACGATTCTTGTTTAAAATCGTGGCCTGTATAAAACGTGGTGTGTTTACACGGGATCTCGATATAATTGTGGTTTCCTCTTTTCATTTTCTGCTACGTTCTCTGCCTTTCTAAAATTGTCAAAGTTTGTATTCTCTTTGTGATCTAGGCTACCTCTTTTGGCCCTTGTGGTCAAGGGATCCATTTTCCTTTCTATGGAACCCTCTAAATCGCGCTTGTTTGAGAGAGGGGAATCCTCTCGAATGTCATTTAGGGATGCAATTCGTGGTTCAGGGATCAGCATTTATCCTCCAACACAGGATTGAATCGCCCATTTCGTATAATCAAAGAAGATCCTCGGAAGACTCCAACAGTGTATGAAAGCTGCAGATGGTACTCCGATTATCAAAATTGCAGCGTCCGATGTACAAGCCAATATCCGCGAACTAGAAGACAAGGCTCTCATTGTACGCTTTCTGGGGTTTAAGCCATCACTATCTGTGTTCAAAGAATGGGCCTAGAAAACATGGAACACCCCAGGTGAGTACATGGTTTCTGTATATCCGAATAGTTACTTTTTGGTTGTGTTTGCAAATAGAGCTGAAAAAGAATACATATTCCAAGGGGGCCCATGGTTTTATGGGAGAGCAGGTTTATTCATGAAGCCATGGCAACCTTTATTCAAAGCTGAAGAGGAACTTCCTTTGTAGTTCCAGTGTGGATCCGTTTGTTTGGATTACCAGCGGAATTTTGGACTCCAAAGTGGTGCTTCAGACATAGGAAACTCTATTGGCAAATATGTAAGGGCAGCGGACTCTACAATGCGGATGGAACAAATGGTCTATGCACGGATGTGTGTGTATATGGATATGAATCAACCGCTGCCTGCAAAAATTCTTTTGGAAATAGGGAGGAACGATGGGAACAACAGATTGACTATGAGAATATACCTTTCAGATGTCGCCTTTGCCATGAATATGGCCATCTTGTTAAAGATTGTCCGTTGCGGCTTAAGGACCCAATCAAGGAGACACATAACTCGATGAATTTGTAACACCGCCAAAAAGAAAGATCACAAAAGAGAAGAATACAGGCAAGGTTCAGAATAATAACACCAACAGATTTGCAGCCCTCCAAACGGAAGAAGTAGAGGAAGATATGGATGTAATACAAGAAACCCAAGTCCCGGAAACTCAAATGGGTCAGAATCACCAACAGGGTCAAGACAATAATTAGTTGCAATTAGAGTCTAAAGCATTGGTGGTGCACCAAGGAAATATGGGAGAAATAAAAAGTTATCAAAGGAAACATAAGTTGGTGAAGAGCAATGGAAGGAGGAAAAGGAAAATGCCCACAATAATATACGAAGTAATATTTTATTATTACCACCTCCCCCACAACAACTATCCCTCCTAATAATAATCCTTCTAGAATCCAACAAGAACAACAGAAGAAACTAAAGATGGACTCTACTTTATGAGCAGGAAGGAAAAATAATCAAGTCCGTCTTCAGAGAGAAGGGCAACAACTAACTGGGCAATGGTAAAGTTGGGGATTTGGCCTCAATCTTTGAACAAACCCCACAATGAAGTTGATTACATGGAATATTCGGGGCTTAAGGGAAGCCCTTCAAAAGTAAATGAGATTAAGCGTCTTGTGCAACAACATCACCCTCATATGTTATTTCTTCAAGAAACTAAAGCTTCTATAGAGTTCATGGCAGCGGTTGTCCCAAATATTCACAAAAAACTCCAGGTTGTCTCTTTAAGTTCACGGAGCATCTGGAGGTTTAGCATGTATATGGGACCCCTGCAAGTTCATTTTCTTGATAGTGGTGGAAACCAGGGTGTTCTCTACATGGTAGTTCGATATGTTCCTCAAAATCAGATTATTTTGATAATGAACATATATGCCCCTCTACAGGTGGAGGCAAAAAAGCCCAGTGGAAGATTATTCAAAATATTGTAGTAGCACATTCTGGCATACCAATCATTATAGGGGGAGACTTCAATACAGTCCTTTTCTCCCATGAGAAACAAGGGGAAACACTATTCTGGATGCTTCTATTGATAATATGTTGGACTCTATACAAAGGATGCACTTGGTTGATATTCAAACTCAAAATGGATTAATGACATGGTCCAATAAAAGAATAGGAGAAAGTTGTATAATGGAAAGATTGGATAGATTTTTGATATCTGAAGATTGGTTTGACTGTAACATCATACCCATAGCTAATGTTCTTGACAACTCTGGATCTGATCATTGGCGGTGTTATTGGAATTGGGCAAATCACCACCATTCAGAGCCCCTTTTAGATTCCAATTGATGTGGCTGCGAGATGAACATCTTCCTCCTTTAATTGAGAAATGGTGGAGGGAAGGTCAGCCTCACCATGGTACTAAAATGTTTTGTTTTGTTCAAAAATGCAATACCTCACAAATCAACTCAAGAAATGGAATATTTCAGATTTTGGAAATGTTCATGCGAAAAAACGAGAGGTCTTGGAAGCCTTACAAGGAGGTGTCACAACAGATAAGACTACAAGGATACTCAAAGGAACTGCAAAACAAGGAAATCCTACTCAAGCAAACATTAACGGAATGGGAATTAAGGGAGGAAATATTCTGGAAACAGAAAGCCAGAATTAAGTGGCTGAAAGAGGGAGATAAAAATACCTCCTTTTTCATAAATCTCTTCTAGCTCACCGCTCCAACAATCATATTGCTTATCTGGACAAAGAGGATGGAAGCCGGGCAAATACACATGAAGAAATCCAACACGTTGCCATACAGTACTTTTCAGAGTTGTTTAAGGCATCTAATCTGGACAGGAATGCCCAACAACAATTGCTTAACATTATTCCTTCTCTGGTTAGTGAGGCAGACAATATGTCACTTTTGCAACCGGTGTCTGAAACGGAACTTCAAATTGTTGTGTGGGCCATGAAAAAGGGAAGACTCCAAGACCTGATGGATTTCCGATTGAATTTTATCAAGAGTTCTGGGATATTATTAAAAAGGATTTGCTTGAAGTAGTGGAAGAATGCAGACAAGAAAAGACAGTCCTTAGATCCATCAACTACACCTATATTGCTTTAATTCCTAAGAAACAAGAGGCTTCCACTATTACAGAGTATCGTCCCATCGCTCTATGTAATGTGTTGTACAAAATTATCACTAAAGTAATAGTTGAGCGATTGAAAGCCATAATTGACAAAGTAATATCTCCGAGCAAGGTGGATTTGTTCCCCATAGACAAATCTATGATGACATTGTGTTGGCTCAGGAAGCTCTTCACTCTATGGACATTCAGAAGAAGCCCGCCATGTTTGTTAGACTTGATCTATCTAAAGCCTATGACAGGGTAAGTTGGACCTTTCTTTCTGACATCCTTCTCTGTTTTGGGTTCTCTCCTCTATGGGTACAGTGGATACAAGCTTGTATTTCATCAGTTTCTTATTCAATTATAGTCAATGGCAATCCTACAAAGAGATTTTCTGCATCGAGAGGTATAAGGCAAGGAGATCCTTTATCTCCCTTCTTGTTCATCATAGTTGCAGAATCATTTGGTAGACTATTTGCCAGGACAAGAGTCCAACGAAAGTTGCAAGGTATAAAATTGGCCACACAGGTGGACCCACTATCTCACTTACAGTTTGTTGATGATTCGTCCATAATGGGGCTGCAACTATGAAGGAAGCTACTTAGATTCATAAAAATTTGGAACTTTTTTCAAAGGCCACTGGTCAAGATATTAATAGACTTAAGTCAAAAATAATTTTCTTCCATTGCTCGCCAAGATTGGAATAGGGCATACTGACGAAACTTGGATTTCAAAAAGCCACATTACCTTTAAAATATTTGGGTATTCCTTTGGGCTCTAAAAGAATCTCTGATTGGGGATGGTTATTGGACAAGATCCAACAAAAATTTAGCAATTGGACTAATAGATGGTTATCATCAGGGGGAAGAATAACCTTAATCAAAGTTGTGTTGCAAGCTATTCCTGTATATTTTGCTTCTCTCTTGAATATTCCAACAAATTTTCTGCACCATTTAGATTCTATTAGTCAAAAATTCTTGTGGTCAGGCATCCAACAAGCTCGGAAATGGCATCTCGTGAAATGGACAACCTTATGTCTGCCAAAGAAAGAGGGAGGATTGGGATTCAGAGCTAGCATTCCGAATAACAAAGCCCTGGCAGCAAAATTATATTGGAGACTTCTGCAAAATCCGACCATTATGGAGTATTAATATAAGAGCAAAATATACACATGGAATGAGACCCCATGACATAGTTCGATACTCGTTACCTTCGAGGATCTCCCATTCTTTCAGTTCTCAGAATTGGAGAAGGAATTATCAAGCAACAAATGTTCTAGAAAATTGGAAATGGCAAGCAAGCAAACTTCTGGACAGGATTCATGGGATGGCCATCCTCCTTTGATCAAACAAGTATCCACACCTTAGGAATATTATGGAGATCCTCCATGGACAAGGAAAAATTAAGGTAAGGCACTACATCCGGCTTGCTTACCCAGGGAGTGAATGGATCCCTCCATCTCTTGTGGCAGATTAACTTGACTCAGGCACAAGTTCAATTCTTCCAAACTCTTTTGCAAAACAAGGATCCTTTGTATGAATTCGACATCAGATACTTTGGGATGGGGAACTGAGTAAGATGGAAAATATTCAGTAGTTGAGGGCTATAGAGTATTAGTGGCCCCTCATCCACATCCATGGAAAGATATCTTTGTGGACCTTTGGCAACCTGTTTTATGGCCTAAGGTGAGATTCTTTGTTTGGCTTCTTATCTATCATAGAGTTCTTACAGGTGACAATTTGATGAAAAGGGGCATGGTTGGACCCTTTTGGTGCCCTTTATGTAGAAATGCAGAAGAGACCCTTACTCATATCTTCTTTCAATGCCCCTTCACTTTGGCCCTATGGTGTACACTAGCTGATTGGCTTTTGTAACGTGGCAATCCCCTGTGAATATAGTGGACACTATTAGAGGATGGAAACATTCAATTAGGGATACTCAAGACTTCGCCAAAGGAATATGGTTGGCTATTTCTCTTTTGTTGTGGAATGTTTGGAAGGAAAGAAACAGACACATTTTCAAGTTAGAAAGCTGAGACAGGTGGTATATTATGGACTTGACTAAAAGTAATATTGCAGAAACTATCATACACAATCTAAAATTACCGTCCCCATTGCTTGAGAGGTGGAAAGCTCTCTTACAAAAACTTAATTTGGGCAACAGGCAATTGCAGATAAAGCAAGCTACCAAACAGAGGGTACCTCTTGCTCTTCGAATATGGAAGCCTCCTCCATTCGGAGTTATCAAATTAAACATTGATGGGGCTGCTAGAGGTAATCCGGGTCCAGAAATATGGGAGGGATAGCTCATGACTCCTTGGGAACTCTTTTCTTCTTTGCATATCAATTGGGACACTACACTAACAATGTGGCTGAAATTATGGCTATCCAACGTGCTCTCCTGGAAGCTACTAAATTGGGATGTCCTAGTATCATAGTAGAATCGGACTCCAAGGTTATTATTACCCTTCTTCAAGCCCTGAGCAACATCTGTCTAATAATTGGCTTATTGCCAGAATTCAGGATCAAATAAAACACATTGCCAGACAGTTTCAAACAATCAGATACTCTCATGTTCCTAGAGAGCAGAACAAGATAGCTGATGGATTGGCCAACTGGGCTTTAGACCATTCTAATCTGCTACATTTTGGTCCTATACCCTTGATATGGCCTCAGGAGAAACGGAAACAGATAGAGCGGATCCTCTCTTTGAAATCACATGATGGATAAATCACATATATGTTATCTCTTCTCTTTTATTTGTACTTGGAAATCAAAAGATATCTCATCCAGTATGAGTATAATTGCTTGGCATTGTAATTTGTACTTTATAATTTGATCAAATATGAAGGAAGGAACAAACTCAAGGATCATGCTCCCTTCTAAATTCATAATCTCTACAAAAATGGTACCAAATATCGATGTGCTTGGAGCAATCATGGAACATTGGATTCTCATAGAGCTTGATGCAACTTTGATTGTAATAGTAGACAATTGTGGCCTCCAATATCTAGTCATTCAATTTTGCTATCAACTTCTGAAGCCATGAGGCCTCAAAACTAGTAGATGAGATTGTCATGTACTCCGTCTTTGTTGAACTAAATGCAATTAATACTTGTTTCCTACTTGATGTAGTAGTGTAATCTCGCATCAACCAAAAAGGTCTTTTGCGTGTTTATCTACATTCGATATAGTCAAGAGTCTAAAGGCAACCTACGATCGTGCGTGATGAGCAGTAGTACTTGTGCGAGCCTTGGAAAAAGAAGAAGAGAAGTAATTTTGCGCCTTCGCAAGGAATTATGAATTAAAATGGTGGTTGTGGAACCACTAGAGTGGTTTCGCAAAGCTGTTGAGGTGATTTGACAAACACGGTTTTGTTTAAACCAAGTGGTTTCATCCGTAGCAGATTAAATAACTGCAATAACAGCCCCAAAATGTTCGTAAGTCACCTCGAGAGCATTTTTGACATCAATGGGAAAGCTCGAGGATCGCTCCACGAGGCACGAAAATAAAAGGAATGGTTTGGAGTAGGCAAGTTTGGAGTAGGAGAAGACTGGTGGAAAAAGGTGTGGGTACCTACAAACAGAGCCAAGGGAGAAAATAATAGATTTAAATCCAATAGAGGACTGTTGTGTATGTTTGTTTTTCTTTGTGTAGGTGTCTAAGCAAGAGTGAGCAAGTGTGTGATGAGTGTAAACTCGTAATTTCCCTAAGACGAATAAATGTTGTTTGGTATCCAGACTCAATGTCGAACTATGCATATGTCAATTGTTGCAAAGAGCAAGGTATTAGGTCGACCTCCATCAACCCCCAACCCTAATCGCATCAATTAGTACCAACTCCAAGTAAATCTGCGATAGGTACTAGTTGGACATTCTCCCACTTGTTTTGTGGGGAGGGTGGGAAGAGAACCAAGTATTGAGAGATTGTTTTGCAGAAGTGTGTCCTAGGTAGGTTTGCAATAAGATATTGCACCCAGAGGTCGAGGGTGAGAGAGAGATCCCACGGGCCTCCAAAAAGAGTGGGCAGAGCTGGAGCAAGGGTTGCCACTATGATAGGAAGATTAGATGAGATCAGTAGAGATGTTGAGGGTTATACAAACAAGATTCACTACTATCACAGAAGATGGGGATGGGGATTTGTCCTAATGAATGATTTGAGTGATATGAGACCGAAGAGCTAAGGGTAAAAGATGTGGAACCAACAACAAAGCGGTTTGTTGGAACTTTGTCATCATGTATACATGTCATTGATGTCAAGCTACATTGATGGCAAATAGGGTGAATTGGTAAAGCGAGCAAGCGAGAAAAATGAAGGTTGATTGGTAGTGTCACTTACAACGGCAAAATGATCAAAGATAAGTTCTAAGGGACTTATCGGCGTTTGAGTATGCCGCGGACATAAGGAGTTAGTAGCTGAAGTCTGTAGGGAGCCGCGGAACTCCCGAAAATGGCACGGAACTTTAGAAGGAGCGATGAAAGCTTAGTGAAGTCTACGGGTAAAGGAATGAAGTCACCCAAGTAAAAGGAGACAAAGGACGAGCCACAAGTGAGGATGGTGAAGTTGCAGATGTGAAGGAAGAAGCTGCGCAGTGAAGCAAGGATGGATCAAGGCAAACCCGCAGAATAAAGGGAAGTTTGGAGAAAGCCGTATATAAGGAGAAAAGACGCGAAGGACTGGAGAAGAGCCGCAAAAACTATAAAAGCCACACATAGAAAAAAACAGCCCTGAGACTTGGAACAAAGCCACGTGAAGGCGGTGAGACAAGGAGGAAAGCCGCGAAGCATGGAAAACTGCCGAAGTAGTAACGAAGCCGCGGATAACTAAAAAGCCGCCAAGAAAGATGAGATGCCGCAAACCAAAGGATATTGCCACGATACAAAGGAAAATGTCAAAGAAGCTTATAAAAGTCGTGGATTGAGCAAATATGAACTGGACAGGGCTCGAGGACAATCAAATGGAGTTAAACATGGACAAGTGAGATTTTGTTCTCCAAAATCGATGGTGATTCGATTGTCTGGTGATTGCGGTTGAGCATACGACTTGAGCTCCACAAAGAATGAAGAAATCTACAGTTCCAACTGTCTACATTTAATGCTCATTGACTTTGTGGAAATACAGTTGCAATTCTCTATGGGGTTCCGATTTCAAGGAAAAATTAAATATCAAAGAAGAAAAACGGCTCGCTCATCTTGATCATGTTGGAAATCATAGAAAGATGAGAAATCTATTTTAGGCATCGGCTAATTAATGTTTTCTAGTAAAAGCGAAATCAAGCTAAAAATAGAAGAAGAAAATCTGGAGATAGGTGCATGCATTTAATAAACCAAATCCTCAGCCGATGAAGAAGGAAAGTTGCACGACACACAAAGAGAAGTGATGGAATGGGTCGATTTGTCTATATAGAGAGTGCTCGAAGCTTGTTTTTAAAAGCTAAGAAATTAGATGATGTTATCGTGTTGAGACAGAGCGACATGAAGTTAAGTTGCTCAAGTAAGAAGACGATGCAATCAAGCTAAGGAAGAAGCGGTAGAAAGAAGAGGAAGAGGAGAGCATGATGACGCGAGTGTAGAATCGAGATGAGAAAAGCATCGGTGCGGTAGATGTGTTGAGCAAAATAGATCGAATCAGATGAATAGAAGAGAGTGACAGAGAGAACAGTGACATGATTCGGTAAGAGTGATCATAATCTATTGTGTAAGCAATTTTTGTAACTAAATGATCAAAAATTGTATGTAAAATAAGTCTAAGTTGTAGCTTAGTATATTCAAGGGGTTGTAGCCTCCTTGTGGGTGGGTGTCTACAAAAGATTAGTTGAGCTGATTAAATTAGGGGTTGGTGCTCCTTGCAAGTTGGTGCTTGCTAAAATTTGCTTGAGTAGGTGCTTAGAAAAACTTCGAGTAGGTGCTTAAAGTTGTGAAGTGGGTGCTCAACCGAAACCATTGTAAGACTTTGGAATTGGTGTTCCTAATAAAGTTGTGGTTTCAAGTGGATTTTTCTCCCGAAAGGGTTTTCTACTATAAAATCCGTGTTCTATGTTTTATTATCGATATATGGTTGATGAAATGCATAGGATATTGTTCTACCCAAATTAAAGAATAGTGGATTAAGTATAACTCGAAATTAATTTTAATCCACATTGATTCACCTCCTCTCTGTTTTTGTGATCTCTAACACCGTTAGAGGGAGAAGTTATGCTCAATAAAACTATCTCCAAGTTTGGAAAAGGGACAAAGATGAAGGTTCCAAGCTTTTTGGGAATCTTAAATCGCAGGAGAAGATTGATTGGCTCACCGAGATGGAAGAGTATTTCAAATTTGATGAAGTAGTGGATGTGAAGAAGGTAAAGGTATCTCGAACCAAGCTCAAGGGGCATGCAACCTTATGGAGGAAAAAGTGCAAACCGAGAAGAATGGGAGGGTAAGGACAAGATTACCCATCGGGGAGAGTGGTTGTGAAACTGAAAGGAAAATTTCTTCCTGCAGATTATCAGTTGAATTTGTTGAAGAGGCTACCAAACTTAAGGCAAAAAGAGCTACACTGAGGTGTTTTACCGAATCATGCTTCGGGCTGGTCATAGTGAGATAGATCAAGAAAATTTAGTGAGGTACATCAATGGACTGCGGTTAATATTCAAGGTGAAAACAGCCTGGTGAAATTGCATATAGTAGAAGAAGCATACCAATACGCTTTAGGGGTATAAGTACAATTGTCTAAAAAGAAACGAAGAGCATCAAGAGGAAGAGGGAGGTTTGAGAGCAGTAGAGGACAGCCATCCCAAAAAGGCAGTCAACAATGAAATGAGGAGGGATCTAACACTTCCCAGGTGCCAAATCAGTAAGCAAGAAAGGCCACCATTGAAGAGGAAGGGGCGGTTATCGAAGAGGAAGATCGTTCAAAGGAATAGATGTCGGGGCTTTTATCACCATGCATTTGAGTGTCCTCATGCCCAATGCAATGGTGGAAAGGGAAGGATGGAAGGTAGTGTACAAGTTGCACAATCAAATGTGGAATCCATAGCATAACCAAAGCATATAGAAGAACTAGAGCAAGGACAAGTTTTACTAGCAAGGAGGAAAGCCTTGACAGTTTAGAAGAAGGTGAATGCCGAAGGAGACATATTTTCAGAACCAAGTGCAAGACAATAGGTAAGGGCTGAAAAGTTGTAGTTGATAGCAGAAGTTGTAATTTAATATCCACTAAAATGGTTCACAAGCTGAATTTGGTGTGTACACCATGTCCACGGCCATATAGAGTATATTGTGTTAGAAGATGTGGACAGACAAAAAGAAGAGGAACAGTAATGCACACATTGTAAGTTGTGTGTCCATCATTTTATTATGCAAGAGATAGTTACAAAATGGTTGAAGTGGTTACAAACATTCATTAGTTAATACATAACTAATAATGACTTAATAATAAATAATAAGCCTTATATTCTTATATCCCCTCTTAAGGCTTACACTATAGAAAACAAAAACAAACATAGTGATAGAAGATTAAAATAACAAAACTAAATAGAGTCACACATTCTTCAAAAGATTTCTCATTGAAAATAGTTCTTTGACTAGGTATAACTCCAAGCTGCTTCATAACCCTCATAAAGGTGTAGTTCCTAAGTCAAATTCTCGAGTTTCAGGGTTCCACCTCCCAAAACTATTGAATTATGAACCTCCTGAATTATTGGACAGCCATCCATGTCAAGCTACATCCATAGTGCTCCATCAAGTTGTCTTATGACCCTCGTAAGAGTATAATTCCCAAGATTCACAAACTCCTGAACTAACTAGGCAGCCATCCATGCTGAGTTTCATCTACACTAGATCCCTTTTTGTCTTCAAAGTGTTGGGCTTCTTTAAAATATGCACTCTTCATCAACAAATTTTTCACCCATTTGGTTTGTTTTTGAACTTTCTTTTGTTATATTTAGAAGGCAGACTGTTTAACAAAATAGCTTTGGCATCTTCGTCATCTACCATAGCATTGACCTCTATTGGTTGTCTGAAGAGAGACCTCAGATTGTTTGTGGTGAGATATAGTGACTTCGTCATCCATTTTTCACTCCAATTTAATTTCCGAACCGCAAATTAAAGCAGCAAAATGAAAATGAAGTCTATACAATTTCTGACTTCGGGCACAATAATAAATTCAACACAGAGAAATACAATTCTGTATTTTGATTGTCTCGAAAATTAATGCAAGAATTTTTAATGTTTGAATTTGTTCAGTAAAGGAATGTCAGTCATCTACAAGAAAATATTTTGCAAGATAAAATACCAGTAAAATCATGCCCTTCTTCTGGCAACTGAAATATGCAAAATATATCACCTTTGATTGGAATGTACCCTAATAACAGACTTCAAAAAATTCGTAGACAAAAGAATGGCGTTTTTCCCTTGTGTTAGTAAAACTGCTTATGTTGTGTAGTAAACACGTTATTATGGGACTGAAATTGGTGGGTGTGCCTTGAAATGTTTGCGTTTTTATATTTTGTACTCAAAATGCCCTCACAACCTCTTGGCTCGTGATTTACAGTCTGAATATTAATAACGACTGGCTATATGTAATTATCTCCTTTGAAAGGGACTGGAACTTCACTTCATATGATTGTGTGTGACTGTAAAAATAGTCTTTTCCCTATTCGCACCGCATCTCTTTTGATAGTATCATGACTGTATTTCCCTTTGAAAAAAACCCCACACGGTCTCTAAATGCCCACGTTTCTCTACCTCGCTACTGTATTCTTCTTTGGCGCTCCCAGGATTCATGATTTTGACATTTTGCAAAGTAACAGCGACTGCGGAACGTCAATTTCCCTTTGAAACTCACAACACATGAATATAAATAGGACACCCAAAAACACGAAAGTGTGATACCCAAGGCTTGTCACTTGTGGAAGCTTCTTCTGGTGTCTTGTCCTTCAAAACCTTGTAAGGACATTTGTTTAGAATGTAGACAATTATCCTACATGCATTTTACCATAGGCACCTGGGAAAATCCATGTCGTGGATCATGGCTTTGGCTGTCTTAGTGATGGGCCATTATTCCTCCTTGCTACCCCATTGTATTGCGGGTTGTACGGTATAGTCAGCTCCGTCTTGATCCATGTTCCTCAGCAAAATGCATCAAATTCCTTGGAGGTTTACTCTCCTCCAATGTCAGATCTTAACACTTCGATCTTCCAATCTATTTGATTCTCAACTAAGGCCTTGAACTCTTGAAACTTAGAGAACCCCAAACCTTATTCTTCATAAAATAAATCCAGGTTTTTCTATAAGGATCATCAATGAAAGCAACATGATTATATAGTTTACTTGTCAAAGAGGTTGAAGCCATCGGTCCACATATGTATGAATGAATCAGATCAAGAATCTCTCTTGATCTGTGCTCACTACTTGGGAAAGTAGTCTTGGCATATTTTTGGATTGCACATCCCTCGTACGCTCATGTCTTCTCAATCTTGAAGTCTAGAAATCCCCACACAATGTCCTTCAAGATAGGTAGTGCTCCATAGTGCAGGTGACCCAATCGTTTGTGCCAAAATCACACATATTGTCATTGTCATGCACCAAAGCACTATATTTAACCCGATTGGCAAACAACCTATATAGGCCACTTTCTTGTACAACTTTGGCCAAAACTTAGCCATGCTCACATATGTGATCTCTAACAGTAACTTCTTGATCATCAAACTTGGTCACAAATGTGAGATCTGTCATGGTTCACATTGAAAGAATATTCTTTGGTAAACCAAGAGCATGCAAGACATCATCAAGCTCAAGAACATCACCTGACGCCATGTGAAAGGAGATAAATCTCGTTCTTGTAACTGAATATGTGGCAACATTGCCCAACCCCAACTATAAGTCAGACTCCTATTCTTATTGTTTGCTGAAAACCTTCTTGTTGAAGGTGATGTATCTAGATGCTTCATGCCACCCTATACCAAAGACAGTGTTATAGGAAAGGCACAACACCACAGAAAAGGCTGTCCCAAGCTTGAATGATAGCACATCCACTCCACTGGAAGCTTCTACACTCCTTACAAATTGCTTATGTTGTTATTGTTTGCCCTTCCCATTCTTCTTCTCGGGACACTAAGTTGCATAGTGGCCCATCTTGTGGCACTTGAAGCACTTCACATGACTCAACTCTTTCTTACCCTAGTTGGAAAACCCAATCTTCCTTCTTCCCCTTTTGACCCTTCCCAAGTCCTCCTACCTCTTCTCCTCACCTTCTCAATGAGCAGGGATAGATCTCATCCTCTCCAGCTACGAAAGTCTCTCACCTTGTCTCCTCTTGGACAAAGACATCCCACAACTTCTCAAAATTGGGCATGTTCTCCAAAGTGCACACACCCTTCACAAAGTGTTTCCAAGGTGCCAAGAATCTATTCATCCTCGACCTCCATACATGTAGCTGCGAGCTCATCTCTCAATTCAGTGATCTTCGAATAGTTCACCACACTATCAGTATCACTCATACAAGTGTTGGGAATTTTGTTCTTAAAAAGCATCATGTGGGATATGTACACACTGATACAAAGTGATCAAGGCATTACACTTCTTTGTTGTCTTCTTCTCTATGATATAAGCGATCAAACGGTCCTTCACACAATCAAGAATGATTCTCTTCATTTTGGCTGCCTTCTTATTTTTCTCAGCCAGTTGTATGGGACGGGTAGGAGCTGTAACCTTCTCAACAAAACCCCAAAGATCAACCTCTTCCAACAACATTTGCAAACTGCACTTTCATGGTTTGAAGTTCAAAGTTCTTTCTAACCTTTCAGACTCTCAAAGACTGAGGGTAGTCATCCTGCAACTTCTAGAACACACTTCAACAACCAGATCAATCTGAAAGCAATACAAAAATGGCACCTCCACAGGTCCAAGCGCCTACCATAGGCACAAACTGGCTTCATACATGGCACTCGCTGAGATCCTCAGTCAGTAATCTATAAACTCCTATGATTGCTTACTTAGAGAATTCATAGAATCGCAATAATTGTTCTACTTCAAGTTTACTTCAAAATGATGGTTTTGTGCTTACTGAAGCTTACAATTAGTTCAATTTACTTTTGGAAACTTAACAGTACTAAAAACAACTCAATTATGAGTGCTAAACAATATGAACAGAAAATAAAAGCGTGAAACCACAAAGACACAAGATTTTGGTATGGAAAACCCCAAGATGGTGAAATCTATTTGGAAGTGGCATTTACCCTGCTTCCTATCTTCTTATTGCTGAAGATGGATTACAAAGATTAATAGAACAAGTACAACAGTCGTGCCATCTTGCTCGTGTAGCTTCTCCCTTTGTTCCTTCAGTCCAAAGTTCTACAACCAACTGTGGTCACTGATGCCTTCTCTACATTCGTGACTCTTATCTATCATGTGGAGAGATGTCCTTTCATGCACTAAAGGAACCCCAAACGCCTTGGAACAAAAGAGCCACTGTTTTCCTGCCGTTATTGGACCTGTGTGGTCATAGCGGACGAAACCAAGGGTTTGTACAAATCAGAGTTTCAAAACAGCCACTTTGCATGAAGCAGTGTTTTCCTGATCTGTAGGGATCATGCCTCGCTTCTGGAAGGCTCTTTGTCCCACAAAAGTTGAGTGTAGGAGGATATATGGAAACCAATATCCCACTCTCTTAGAGGTACCATCTTGCTTGTGTTGGTGTCTTTCCCTTAATGACAACCTATCAAGATTCTTGTGTCCCCCTACGAGTCTCTCCGACTTTCCACCGCATCATCCAAGGAATATTCTTGTATAGAGGGTAGCAATTGGTAATCTTCTTCTACATCCAACATGGATGGCTCATATAGGTGCAAGTTCTCCGAATTCACAACCAAGTACATCCTCATGAAATGTGGAAGATCAAGCTTGAAATCATTTTCTCCAACTTGCTCCAAGATAGTGAATAGTCCATACCTCATAGGTTTGAGCTTCCAAGATTTCCTTTGAAGTATTACCTTGCTCAAGTACAGCCATACCTTATTTCCCACTCTAATGTATGCTCCTTGCAGTGCTGGTCATGTCTAGCCTTGTACTTTGCTTGAGACTTCTGCAATTGTTCCTTCACTTTGAGATGTATTTGCCTAATCCTCTCAATGAACTTCGTTTCTCTAGTCACTTTTGAATCTTGTCCATCCTTGCTTCTTGTTGTCCCATTACAACATCAAGCGCGTTAGTATCCCAAACATGCTTTAAAAGGTGACTTGATATATGTCTACACTTCCCTATTGTATGAGTGCTAGATATATGCCAAAGACTCATCCCAAGTCCTTGGATACTTGATGTTTAATCCCTTTATCAGTTGAACCAAAGCCCTATTTACAACTCCAATTTGTTCATCGGTTTGAGGATTGAACGTTGTGCTTCTTTGGAGTTTGGTATCCATCTTGTACCACAAGGCGGTCCAAATTTCCCCAAAAATCTAGAATCTCTATTTGAAACAATGGACTTAGGCAACCCAAAATGCACCCAAACATTAGAAAAGAATAGTTCAGCTGCTTCATGCCCTTTTATTGTCTTCTTACATGCAATCAAAATACACATTTTGCTGAATCCATCTAAAACAACATATAGATAGTCATGGCCATGCTTAGACAAATTGGTAATCCTCCTACAAAATCCATAGAGATGCTAGCATACAGTCTAGTAGGTACAAATAGAGGCATGTACAATCCTTCTTTCCTAACCTTACGCTTGCTTGTACAATAAATTTTACATCCTCTAATAATTATGTACACTTCTTATTGCATAACTATTGTGAATCTGGGTTGGTTCATCGCCCTTCTCTCTATATATAAGGGTTAGGAGCATGACTATAAAGAAGAGAGCCAATCGTCCCCTTGGCCTCTCTATATATAGATGGGCATTGAAGTTGGCACAAGGGGCCCCTATCCCTGTCTATCTATGGGGTGGGAAATGATATGGGAAGATAGGGAGATAGGGGAACAACTCTTTATATTTAACTTGTTATATTCATAGTATGCAAAGCTATTCATGGTAAAAAAAAGGAAGAAAAGGATTGAGTGACCCTAGAAAAGGGTCACCCAATTTGAAGTGAAGAATGAAGATTTTTCAAAACTTCACCAAAAATATGTACTTCCAATATGGAAGTATGGGATTGATTCCATTTGAGAAACCATCATGTCCCTTTTTGGAGACTAGCAGATTTGAAGACCTTAACCCATTTTCTTCCCCGTGGGTTTAAGGAAGGAAGCAAGGGGAAGACTTGAATGACATTTTTGTCATTATCTAAGCAAATATTTTTATTATCATCATGTATTCCTATTGGGAAGCCTAGCGCTCCAATAAAAGAACTTATTTAATTAGAAAATAAAGTACTTTTTATTTGGGTCGGCCATCATTTGAAATGTAGCACCCCTTATGGTTATAAAAGGAGGTTGTTTGGCCATTTGATAATCATATGTGAATTCTATTATTTCGGAAAGATTGCTTGTGAAGCATCTCTCTCCCTCTCCTAAGGACGAAAACCCTTGGAGAGCCTTGTGTGAGGACGAAACCCTTCACCAAGACTAGGGAAGACTTCAACACGGGAGTCTCCACCCCCTTGAGGGATCTCTTTGTTGTTGTTCTCTTAATTCTAGCCCTAGGTGAGTTGCCCTAAGGAGCTCAATTGGTCATTAATTGAAGATCTTTGCACTACTTATGATTGTTAATGCATATTTGGCCTTCCTAGAGTGGAGCGACCAACTTTATGGTGTAATTTGACATATGTATTGGTTGTTCCAAGTAGGGCGACCAGCTTGGAGGAATAGTTTGGTGTGTTCTTGCAACAATTTCGTGGATTTGAGATTAGAATCATGTTCTTCATATTTTTAGAGGCCAAGATCTGAAGTTTTATTAATTTTGGAAGTGTTTTACTATTTTTCCAAGCTCTCTCAAGTTAGTTACAGTTTTGGAATATTTAATTAATTTTTGCAGTTGAGGGTTTTATCATAAAAATCAGATCTCTCACTTCCAAGCTTATAAAAATCAGTTTTCTTGCATGATATGATTGTTGGCAATATATAATGATTTTAGAGACTTAAAGGTAGCTGATTTCAAGGGTTTTGAGGGCACTAAAGTGGGTTTGAAACCCCAAAAGGGGTCGCTGCCCTAGAAGGGTGTTTGCTGGCAGCAGTTAAGGGTTTTTATATATTTATTTCAGTCACTAACAGCCTACTAAAAATCTGAAAAGTGTTGTTCATCTTCAGCTTTGCATAGTTTCCTATGAGTCCCCAAAAAGGGACATTACATAAACAAATCATGAATTTTTGCTGTCTTTTTAGCACATACCTTTGCAATTGGGCCTAGTCTCGCCAACACCAAAATGACCTAATACTTTGGAAGTATGTGCTTCCCTCATCAATAGAAGTCTTTCTCCCTTTGGCACACATAGTTTATCCCACTTGTAGAGTAGCCCATTCTTGAAGTGGCATCCATCTTTCCCTTTATTCTCAACTTTCTTCACCTGCCATTTCTAGAATGTTTCGCCAAAATATACATCTTTTACATAAGCTTCTTTTGTGAAAGGCTCAAATTGTGAAAGTATAGCTGAAACTTGCTTTGTTATTGGTGGCCTAGATAACATATTTTCCACAACATTTGTGCTTCCTTGTACTTGATCACCAAATGAAAGTGCTTTAAGGAAACCCATCCATTTGGAGTATCTTTTCTACGGCAATTTACTTTGTGCTTGCAAATATTGAAGAGGTTTGTGGTCAGTATGCACAATAGTTACTTTACCAAACAAATAGTGTTTCCATTTCTTTATTTCTTAAAGTAATGTGTACATTTCTTTATCATAGATAGGATATCCCCTTACTAGTGAGGTAAATACCTTTGAAGATAACAAATTGGCTTATCTCCTTGCAACAAAACTGCCCCCATGCCACAGTAGCATAGTCACTTGCATCTGCTTTAACTTCAAATGGTTACTACAAATTAGGAAGAGCAATCCCTAGTGCATGGCTGATTTAATAATTCAAAGAATCAAAAGCACTATCATGTTCCTTACCCAAATGAAAACTCTTAGCACTTGTTGTGATTGCATGTAGAGGTGCGGCAATGCTAGAGAAAATTGGAATAAGCTTCCTCGTGGACTATACGGCTCTAACAAAACTCCTGGTCTTTATGGCACTCCTAGGTGTGGGCCACTTCGTGATAGCCTCAACCTTTATGGGATCTACTCTTAGTTCTCCACCTCCAAACACATGTTCTAAGTAGACTAGTGATTATTTTGCAAACTACTTTTCTTCGTGTTGCATAACAATTGTTTTTCTTTCAACACTTGCAAGACTTGACTCAAATGAGTTAGATGGTGTTCCCATGTAGCAATAAAAAACAAAATATCATCTAGATACACTATGATGCGTGCTCTATGAATGGCCTCAAGAGATAATTCATATATCTCATAAATGTAGTATGTGAATTGCATAAACCAAAAGGAAATACCAGCCATTCATGCAAACCATGTTTTGTCTTAAAGGTTTTCCATACATCCTCCATATGAACTTAATGGTGCCCCGGATTCAAGATCCATCTTTCTAAAGTACTTAGCATGTTGAAGTTGGTCCAACAAGTCATCTATCCGTGGAAGTGGATATTGGTTCTTTATGTCGATCTTGTTCGTGGCTCTATAGCCATGCATATTCTCCAAGAGTCCTCTTTCTTTTGTACCATCACTATGCGTGACCCACATGGTGAAGTACTTGGGCAAATAACCCCTTGTTCCAAAGCAACTCTTTTAAGTTGTTTCTTTACTTCATTATTCTCTAAAAGATATTTCTTGTACAAGCCAATGTTAAGTGAGACGATTCCAGTAGTAAATGAATCTTATGCTCTACTTTCCTTTTGGAGGTAAACCTTTAAGAGTTTGGAACACATCCCGAAAAAGATTGCAGAAAATCATCCAGATCTTTCAATCATTTTTGTTAAGACGATCAATCTCATAAATTTCTAACCCATTCTATTGCTTATACTTCAAAAGTAGTAAACAAGATTGCTTATTAGCTTGAATGAATCTCTTTACTTGGTTGGCAATTACGGGACAAGCTTGCACTTGCTTTGATGTGTCTTGATGACATAGTCGATTCCATTCTTGACCCTTTTGTGTTTGTTAGCCCTCATGAAAATAGCATCCCTAGATACAAGGACTTCCAAACACCACATCAAATGTATCAAGAGAAATAACACCTGCTTCTTCTTCGTCAATGTATTGTGGGTTACCAAATAAAAATCTGCATTTTTTAGTTATCTAGATTTCCATACTATATTCACCCAACCCAACATATATGGATGAGGATGATCATATGTTTGCAAACCAAGATTCTTAAACAACTTCATCTGAACATCAAATTGGAATGAGAACCAATATCAACAAGTACATTTACCTTGGTTTCCTTGACTTAAATCTTGATTTGGAACAATTTGCTCATCTCCTCTCTTGTTCCTTGTTGTTCGTGTTGGTAGTTGTGCAACCCATTTTCTCATCAATATCGAAATTGTCCTCTATCTCTACCTTTGATTTTTCTCTCAAAGATGCCATGGACTTCTTGGAGTCCTCTCGTGGAATGATTTTGGGGTACAATTTCAATTGCCAACAGTTAGCATCAGTATGTCCATCTATACCACAATGGTTACAATGGTTCTTTGGATCCTTAAAATTGTGTAAAACAATAGCATTTCTCTTACCTTTCCACTTACCCTTCTTGTAAGGCTGATTTTATCTTTCTTGAACTGATTTGTGGGATTATTTTGCTTTAAGGGTTCCCCTATCCTTTCCTTTTCTCTTCCTCAATGTAGTATGTTTGTGTGCATGCCTCTTCAAGATATTTTGGCTTACTTGAGATGACTTGTCTCCTTAAGCATGTGGAGACCTCAAAAGTAGTAAACAAAATTGCTTATTAGCTTGAATGAGTCTCTTTGCTTGGTTGGCAACTTGGCACTTACTATGACAAGCTTGCACTTGCTTTGATGTGCCTTGATGACATAGTCGATTCCTTTCTTGAGCCTTTTGTATTTGTTAGCCCTCATGAAAATAGCATCCCTAGATACAAGGACTTCCAAACACCACATCAAATGTATCAAGAGAAATAACACCTGCTTCTACTTCGTCAATGTATTGTGGTTTACCAGATTTAAATCTGCATTTTATTGTTATCTGAATTTCCATGCCATGTTCAACCATGCTTCTTAACAACTTTATTTGAAATCAAATTGGAATGAGAACCAATATCAACAACTGCATTTACCTTGGTTTGCTTGACTCAAATCTTGATTTGGAACAATTTGCTCATCTCCTCTCTTTCTTGTTCCTTGTTGTTCGTGTTGGTGGTTGTGCAACCCATTTTCTCATCAATATCGAAATTTTCCTCCATCTCTACCTTTGATTTTTTCTCTCAAAGATGCCATGGACTTCTTGGAGTCCTCTATGGAATGATTTTTGGGTGCAATTTCAATTGCCAACAGTTAGCATCAGTACGTCCATCTATACCACAATAGTTACAATGGTTTTTGGATCCTTAAAATTAAGCAAAACAATAGTATTTCTCTTATATTTCCACTTACCCTTCTTGTAAGGCTGATTTTGTTGTTTCTTGAACTGATTTCTGGGATGATTTTTCTTTAAGGGCTCCCCCTCTCCTTTCCTTTTCTCTTCCTCAATGTAGTATGTTTGCATGCATGCCTCTCCTAGACCTTTTGGCTTACTTGAGATGACAAGTCCAAGCTCATCAACATGGCTTGTCTACAGAATTCCATGGTATGATCCTCCAGATTTTGACCCCTTCATTTCCTGAAATATCACCATTTAATCTTTCGATCAGTTTTATGCCCAATAGGATGACTTCTTCCATAACAATTCTTTGAATTCATCCCACCTAGCTACAAAAAGCATCTTATTTCTAAAAATATGCTAATTGGTCAAGTCTTCATCCTCCGAGTCTAAGCTCATCAACATGGCTTGTCTACAGAATTTTGTGGTATGATCCTCCGCACTTTGACCACTTCCTTTCCTGAAATATTTCCACTGAAACTTTTGATCAGATTTAAGTCCAACAGGATAAGAGATCTTTCATATCAAATCTTTGAATTCATCCCACCTAGCTACAACAAGCTTCTTATTTTTCAGAATATGCTAAATAACTTTCTCACCAAATTAGAGCATGACCTTCTATTTTAAGACGTGCAAAAGAAATCTTCTACACCTCAATAAATTTATGCGCACTAAAATATGTCCATTTGTCTAACAATTCAGCATTTGCTTGTCGCTCAAAACTCTTATTTTCAACCTTGGTTTCAACTTCAAAGCAGTACGTTCGATAGTTTTACCTGTCTTTTGGAGGTTGCTCATACTCATCCATTGGCTCCTTTTCTTAGGAGTCTCGCTCTCCTATGCCAAACTTATTGGCAAGAATGTGAACCACCATCCATACACCTTATTTTTCACTCTTACAAACAATTTCTCTTTGCAGGTTGTCTGCACATTAATTTCCCTGAGAGCATTCCTTAAGGGGCATGTCAAGAATGGGCAGGTTGGTTAGTGGTACCTAGTGAGAGATTTTTGTACAGCCCCATGTGCTTTAGATCATCTTTGTATGCCTTAGAATAGCTTACTACCTCCTTGACACCTCCTTTGACATCCTCTTACAACCTTTTACTATCACTTTCACATCTACTTACAGTAGCTTCAGATCCATATCAGATCACCTTCACAACTACTTCTGAGTCTTTGCTCCAGTTACGTGGCTTCTCCCCTTTAGGACCCTCATGTCAGCAATTGCTACCGATGGTTGATGTCATCTAGAAAAGACTTTTATCATGCGAATGCATCGACTGTCAGCTAGGATGGTTTCCAACTTTAGGTTATGTCCCCTATTTACAGGCATCATCGAGGTCACTTTTCACATCATTGCATACTGGTCTTCCTATGCTCACCAAGCTACCCTTAATGGCCTTAAAGGTTTAAAGGAGCTTATACTTGGGAGTCTAGTTTGGAGCATTGGGTTACTATGAGCCATAAGAATAGGCATTGCACCAACAAGGTTTTCCAAGTCTTTGGAGTCCCCAACTTTGGTCTACATAGGTCTTCCACCATTCCCTTCTCTTGTGATCCACTCCACAACAACTCTCTCATAAGGCGATACCAATCCTAAGAGTGGTTAATGCAGCAACGGTGTCTTCAAAAGGTAAGTATCCCTAACCTTTCCTTTTCCTTTACATTTGGTTTGATTGATTATGATTGATGTATCATATTCTAGACTAGGATAGAATAGCTTATTCTTTGTCTATCGCATTATTATTCTCATTATCGACCCTTGCCTTACATCTGCCACTTAGCTTATACAATTCTAGTTTAAATCCTTGGCATGCATTTCCCTCCTTATATATTCTTGCAATCTTAGTCTAGATATCTTATATACACTTGCTTACTATCATTACTCTTGCAACCTAGGTTCCTAGTAAGACCCCACCCCTTATCCTAGACTTAGGCTTTGAAACCTTACTACTTTGATAGATTGTGTATTATTGTCTTCTAGATCCACAACTCATACACCTCTTGGTTACAATCTTGGCTTATATGTTGGCCCTAGAATGGTCTTCTATCTATATCCTAATCTATATTATTGAGAAGAGAGGATAATCTATTGACCTTCTTAGCCCACATACATTTTGGTGAACCCAACATGAATCTTACTATCTTTTATCATATTCATGTTCCTTTCTATCTTCTATCCTATCATCTTTTTATCTATCTTCACTTTGGCTTCACTACATTCGGAAAACCTAACAAGAATCTTACTCCATAGTTGATTGAGTCATATTCGCGTTCCTTTCTATCTTCAATTTGAATTCACATACATTTTGGTAAACCCAACGTGAATCTTACCCCACCATTGATTGAGTCATATTCACATTGATCCATAGGGATCCTAAAAAACACTACTTCATCAAGTGAACACACCAAAAGGAATAAAAATGAAGAAAATGGAGAAAAAAATGAGAAGGGGAAAAATGGTCGCAAGGTCGCCACCTTGTGCAAGCAGCAGTTTGCATAACTGCCCCAGTGGTTTGCGTAACTGTAACTCGTTCCAACTTTGATTTAACGCATTGCAACAACGGTTTCGCCCCAAGGAAACCAAAGCACCCAAGGAGGCACCAAAAGAGACCTTGTCTCTTCCCTTTCCAGAATCTTTGGATTCTCCAATGCCTGGAGGACATCTAAAGGTTATTATAAGCGGGAAGGAGTTAGAAACATCATCGGTGAGCAGAATCTTTGGTTGTGTAGCTGTTTGTAGAAACAAAGTGTATAGCAAAACAATTGCAAGAAGTCTCTAGGAGTGGAACAACATTGTTGTACTTTGTTCCAAATCTTCATTGTATCTGTATTTCATTCTTTGGCCAATAAGAATCCGGGAAAGAAGAGCATTTTCCCTTCCCTACTTGTTTTTGACTTAGCTTGGGGTTTTCAAGAATTATATCTTGAGTCATACTCTTAATTCTGTTTCATATTGTTGTGTGTGTTTAATTCATTTCATAAATACATTTTTGCAAGCAATTTAAGCACTAGGAATCTCATTCACTAAGAGCAATTGATTGTCATTTCAAGTATACCTTAAGTAGGACATGACTTTTTGTGGTTTTATGAGTTATGAGTTTACAAATCATTTTTGGTATCAAATTTAATTATATCCTTGAAGATTGTAGAAATTTGTTCTAGTTGGTTTATGATAGTAATAAGATCACAAAGCCGAGATTTACAACCTTGCAATCCAGAGATAGTTATAAGAGAGTGGAATTGAAGGACAAGAGGAATTGTAAGAGAAGGAGAGGACCACCATGGAAAGGATGCTAAGGCATCAAAAGGACATCGAGACCAGCAAAAGCTCTCATCTAATAAGCAAGAAGCCATGGATGATGTGATTGAGCTCTAGCCAAGAAGCTTGGCATAGAAGAAAGAGAGCCATGATAAATTCATAGAAGAGCATGAGGAAGAAGAAGAACAACCTCCAAGAGACAAAGGAAAAAAATTAAGGTGACATCTGAATATGCTGCTTTTAAAGCTAAAACTAAGGTTGAGATTAAGAACTTTGAGGGACAAGTAGATGCAAAATTACTAGATAAATGGTTGAAGCAGACGAAGGTATATTTTAGTGTGCATAATGTTACGGAGGAACAAAGGATCACCTTTGCATGTTTCAAGATGGACGGTCATGCTCTTGTTTGGTGGGAAACCTACCTAACCACTTGTGAAGAGAAGAAAAGGTTTGTTGTAGATAGCTGGAATGGATTTAATCAATTACAAAGAGCTAACTTTTATCGTATTGGGCATAAAATTGATCAAAGAATTAAATGGCAATATTTTAGGCAATGTAGTGGTCAAAGTGTGCAGGATTATACTACCAAATTTCGAAGGCAAGCCATGTTGTTGAATATAGACTTGGAGGATGAAGACATTATCACCAAATACTTAGGGGGGCTGTATAATCATCTAAGGAAGCAGGTCTTCTCCGCAAAGCCAAAGGACCTTAATGAAGCTTGTGAGAAAGCTTACTATATAGAGGATGAGAAGAAGCAAGGAGATAGAGAATCAAAGCCAAAACAGCCCACAAACTAGCCTAAGAAAGAGCAAAGCCATCTAGACAAGACGGGTAAGTGGAAGGGTAAAAAGGTTTCCACCACTTTAAACACTTGTAAGGACCCCAAGAATTTTTGTAAACATCGTGATATCAATGAACATACTGATGCTGCATGTTGGAAGTTACATTTGGAGTTGCACCCAAAGAATACTACTAAGGACTCCAAGAAATCCATGGCCGCTTTGAAGACCAAAGCCGAGGTTGAAATAGAGAACAATTCTGATGAAGATGAGAGGTTGGGATGCACAGCCACCAACATGTACAACCAAGAACAAGAAGAGATAAGTAAGCTATTCTAAATAAAGAAAGCTAAGGTAAATGCATTAGTTGATACCGGTTATCGATCCAATTTGATTTATGTGGTGGTAGTGAGAAAGTTTGGTCTTGATACTTACAAGCATCCACAACCCTATATCTTGGGAGTGAAAAGGGGTGTAGAAATTCAGGTTACTAGAAGATGTAAGTTCAAGTTTGGAATTAATTCTCAATTTATTGATGAAGTAGAAGTTGATGTGATTCCACTTGATGCATTTGATGTGGTTTTCAGAAGTCCTTACTTGTATGTCGGGATGCCATATTCATGAGGAGGGATAACCGATATAGATGGGTCAAGAATGGAGTGAACTATAGCATCAAGGTACGCCAAAGCAAGCCTAAGATGGCCCCTGGTAAGTGTAAACTAAGAAAAGATACTAATTCACACAAAATTCTAATTAGTTTTGTTTAGTTTTATTGAAGGAAAAACAAGATGGGATGGAGATTTCTAAGGATCCTAACCAAGAATCGAAGGGTTTGGATAGCATAATTCAGTCTTTTTAGAAGTGTTCCAAACTCCAAAAGGGCTGCCACCAAAACAGGAGGAAGAGCATGAGATTTAACTGCTGCCTGAATCTCCTCTACCGAATATCGGGTTGTATAAGCAATGGTTAATGGAGAGCAATGAAGTGAAGAAACAACTCCAAGACCTTCAAGAACAAGGGGTGATTCTCCCAAGTACCTCTCCATGTGGGTCACCCATTGTGATGGTACAAAAGGATGGGTCTTGGAGAATGTGCATAGACTATCATGCCTTGAACAAGATCACCATCAAGAACCGATATCCACTTCTACGGATAGATGATCTCTTGGACCAGCTTCAACATGTCAAGTATTTTATGAAGTTGGATCTCAAATTTGGGTATCACCAAGTTTGGATGAGGAAGGGGATGTATGGAAAACTACCTTCAAGACAAAACAAGGTTTGTATGAATGGTTAGTACTTTCATTCGGTTTATGTAATGCTCCGGCTACATTTATGAGGTTAATGAATGATGTATTTAGGTCATTCATAGATACATGTGTTATTGTATATTTGGATGATATTATGATTTTCAATGTAGCATGGGAAGAACATCTAACTCATTTGCAAAACAATCTTGCAAATTCTAAAAGAGAAATAGTTGTCGTGCAACATGAAGAAATGTGAATTTGTTAAACAATTACTAGTCTATCTTGGGCATGTGATTGGAGGAGGTGAACTAAGAGTGGATCCCGCCAAGATGGAAGCCATCACCAACACCAAGGAGTTCCGAGACTACAAGTTTTGTGGGGGCAAAGACAATTTATGAGGAAATTCATACTAGGTTGTAATGTCCGCTTTCAAATAATTCAATAACCCATGCAATTTTCTAATTTCCTATTTATTGACAATTTCCCACACGGTTAAGTGAGACGACATAAACCAACACATTGTTTCTGGTTTGGTACTTATGAATAGTCGTAATTATCATAAGAATTCATTGACATATTTACAAACATTTGGCAAACATTGAACCACACATTGACATTTTCACAAACAATTGGCAAGTATAAAACCAATGTTGATATTTCTGCATTAAATGTTGATTAACATTCATACATTCTTCATGACTGAATTACAAAACCAGAATTTATCAAGCAAATATTTATATCAAAAACTCACGGATGGCAAGGTATTGTTGTAATGTCCCCTTTTCCAAGGTAGTCGCGCATGGAAGACCTTATGTCCATTCCTCCAACCTGTATCGGCATCAAAGAAAAAGCAAAGAAGGGGAACTCGCCATGGTTGTAAGTGATGTACCTTCATGATTAATTATTTTATTTACTAATCATGGCAATGGAATGGTTCAACTAGGGGAAAGAATTCTTAGCAAGGGGAATTTCTATTTCTTCATTATGAGGTAGGTCTTCTTAAGTGAAGATTAAAAAGTGCATTAGGAGGTCGGTCATGAAGTTGGGGCTTCTAATTCATCATTGGCACCAAAGGAGGGGTACTTAAGGAAGTTCGAATGGAGAGGAGGATCATCATCTTTCATCTATTTTGACATTTACTTGGAGTTGGAGCTAGTGTAGCTTCTTTTCTTGCCATTAAAGGACGAAAACCGTTCCTTGGTCACCTATTGAGGATGAAACCCTTCAATAAGATCACACTTGGGGACGAAAACTCTCATTTGTGCATTGGTGGCTTCATACGGAGGGCACAAGTGACCTTCAAGGAGGATTTCATATTTATTTCTTCCCTTTTAACCTTAGGTGACTTGTTAGGGTGAAGGGTTTCATATCATCTAGGACACTTTTGGACAATTTGAGTTGATATTATTGTTCTTCATATTTTATAAGGCTGGAATCTACAATTTGGTGATTTTTGGAGAGGTTTATGAGCTATTTTCAGCCCTTGTTTGTGGCTGCCTTGCTGCTGTCATAAAATTAATTGCAGTTGGGTGTAATCTCTTATTTTCTCTATTATTTTGATGTAATTTGGATGGATAAATGTTGTCGTGCTTGAAATAATTATTTAGAAGCATTTTCAGTTGTTATTGCATGGTTGTATGATGATTTGAAGTGCCTATACAATTCACTACCCTAAAGGACTGATTATTGATTGCTCGAATAGGGTTAAAGTGTGTTTCTAGTCATTTTCATATTGATGCTTGTTGGTTGATGATGTATTTTCATATTTGATTCATTTGGGGTTGTGGCCAAACCCTTATTTTCAATTTTAGCCCTAGAAAGGGACATTACAGTGGAATCAGAGCTTCACCTTGCAGTAGGAGGTTTTTTGCAAGAATATCAAATGGCAGATAGAATTTTTGGGGATGCTAGATTTGAAAGGCTTGCCTTAGGAAAAGAAAGATTGGCCAATAAAATGGTGCAGCTGATCCATACCTTCAAGATCTGAATGGTGGAGTGTGCTCTTCAAAGGAAGTCAATAATACTCAGCCATCTAAAGCGAACAACATTGCTACATGGTATGAAGAATATAGGGCTCTTCCGGATAAGATACGTGATGCCATGTCATTTTTCGAGTTCATGGGAGTAAGCAAGGAAGATCAAGGCCCAAGCCTAGGTCACAAGCTACACAAGAAAAATTAGGGATGCAAGTAATATAAAAACAGCACATAGAGGAATCCACGGTGCAAGTTGAAGAGGGAGAAATCATGGAGCTTGTGTTGAGAAGAGCTTGGTTGTAAAGATGGATTCAAAGGTGGAAGACCTCAAAGGCTTCAAAATCAAAGTAGTGGATGGTTATTCCATGCCATGCACGAGGAGTCCCCACCTCCTTTTCACATTGGGAGAGCATGAGGTATGTGATAATCTTTATATGATTGGCATAGCTAGTAAAAATCTCGTGCTTGGGGTCCAATGGTTACATTCATTGGGAGAGCTCACTCTCAACTACCAAAGTATGGAGTTGAGCTTTATGGATTAAGGCAAGAAGGTGATATTTCAAGGTATGATTCCGAAACCACTCAAATCAAGTATTTGGTAGAAGATGTTTTGTCCAAAGAATCATGTCTTTGCTCTTTATCTAGGATAACAACAGATTATAAGTCTTTATGTTGTTTTTGAGGAAGAAATTGCGGATGAAAGGTACAAAATAATGGATGGCCTCGTTCTTTACAAGAATGGAGTCCATCTTTTCCGAATCGTGACGTCCCTTTTTCCAAATTAATCCAAAATAAAGGATTCCTTGCCTTTCTTCTTTCTGGAGGCAAGAGAAGGATGAACAATCAAGATCATGGATTATATTTCAGTTTTCTTTATTCATATTTATGTTTTATTTTTGTATTTTCCCATTCTAAGGAGGTCGGATGGGTTTATGGGCATTTTAAAAGCAACTTAAAAGATTAAATAAGCTTTATAAGGGGTCGGCCTTGCCTTTTGGCCTTTGGCGCCAAGTTGGGGATATAAAAGGAGATCAAGGACCTCATTTGCATCATCTACTTTTGGCGCATTTTATCTAAATTGGACTTTTGGTTGCTCATTGTTCTCTCCACTCTTGGGCGAAAATCCAAGTGTGTGGCTCTTTCCAAGAAGAACAAAACCCTTCTTGTGGCTGGTTGGGGGACGAAAACCCTCCATCCTTGATTGGTTTGAAGACATATTGCAGATTTGGGCATCAAAGGAAAAGAGAAGTCATTATCAGATTTTTACATGCATTGTTGAGCCTCTCCTAGTTGGAGCGACTTGCACTAGTGTGTTATTTGGTGCCTATAATCGAAGGTTGTCAAGTGTCTATAATCAATAGTACCTAAGATTTCACTAAATTAAACAAGGCCAATGCATTTTAACAAGACTATAACCCACAATTATCAAATTCACCAGCTTGCACATAAACAAACGAGGAAAACAGATAACTCCATAAGTTCCGAGTTAGTTATGAAAAACAAAATGACTGTTTATCTTAAGCATTTTAGAATCTTTTTTATTCGTGCAAGTTGAGAGACCTCCAGTGTGATTAATCGGATCGAGTAATGATTATTGTAAAAGGAAACAAACGGGTCCTTTTTGAAGATCCTCGCAAATTGTGGGAGACCCCATTCCCATGATATCTTTTCCATTTTTGGCTTTAGTTTTTACATTGGTTTTTCCCGCTAACTGGATTAATTTTCTTTTCTAGAAGGTCCAAAGCATGCAAAGGCAATAGTTGAGTCCCATTCCTCTATAAATACATTCAAACCTTATTGTAAAAGCACATCTTGACACAGGTGAATTCAATACAAAAATGAATTTCGGAGCTTCACATGGTTTTGTGAGTTGTTTTCAATTGAGGATTCATGTCTTGAAGCCTAGACAAAAATCTCTTTTAGTTATTAAGTAGAGTTTGCACTTCTAATTTCAATTGAATTTGCAGGGTAAGAGATTGAGCTTTAGCTAGTCTCATTTTCATGAATTGATGTTTCTTGCACTTATTTCCTTAGATGTGTTTTGCAATCTTAGATAATCAAGTGATTTGGAGATATTAACAAATGATTAATTGTTTTGTTTTATTGTGGAATTTGGTTAGCTTGAACAATCTGCATATATCTTTGACTAATCTTTGTTATAACTTTCGTGAATGAACAATAGTGTAATGTCCCCTTCTCGGGACATTTTTAAAATGGAAGAACTAAAGACCCTCAACCCATTTTCTCTCTTCATGGGTTCAAGGAGGGAGCTTGAAGATGGTCCTAAGGTGTCTGTTGTCTACATTGTAGCCCTTGGTATGCCTCGCGCTACAAGGAGTCTTTAGTTAGTTTTTAAAAAAGTGCACATAGGCTAGTTACTTCTTTATTATTTAATTAAAAATAATAAAGTGCACTTAAGTGGGTCTTTTTATATTTTTAATAAGTTTTAGTGGTTTTCCTCCCAAAGGGGAAAGGTTGGTCATTTTGAATGTTGCACCCCTTAATTCTATAAAAGGAGGTTGCATGACCTTTAGTGGGTATGTTGATTGATCATTTGAATTTACTCCATGCTTGGAGAAAAGGGATGTATGCCCTATGTTGTTGATTGCTCTCTCTTTCATTGTTGAAGTTCTTATTTGCAAATTCATTGCAGCTGGTTTGAAGATCCAATTGAAGAAATTACTTGTGCAAATTAAGTGTGATCCTTGTATTGGCTGTAGCGACTTTATTGGTAAAGTTTTCTAGCCTTGGCGATTTGATTAAATGATGTGTTGAGTGTTGGTTAATCTCATTCCTTGGCAGCGACCTCATTGTGGTTTAAATCCTAGCTTGGGCGACTAGTTTGGGAGTATAATTTGTGTGTTAAAGCTTCCTTATTGCAGCGACCTGCATTAGGGAGTCCGGATCTGAGTTTTAAATGCATTCATTGATATTCCTTGGCAGCGATTTGCACTAAGGGGTTTAGATATGACTTTATATGCATTTCTATCACCCATTGGAGCAGTGACTTGCCTTTAGATTTGATTGGCAATTTTGTGATTACTATCTAGACCCAGCGATCTGATTTATGTGTGGATTTGTGGCATACTTGTGCAGCGACCTGGGTGTAAGGTGGTGACAGCAGTCGGTAACCCTCTTGCTTTGTTATTGAAAGGTGTAAGGGAACCTTGTGCTTGTCATACATTAATTAACTCAGCACTAGTCGATTGATGTAGGAGTATTTTAAGGGTTTTGCATAAGTATTTGATGGCTCATAAGGTTCTTATTAACTGCTGATTCCTTCCAAGGAATAGATCTATATTTCTATCCCTCTATGGGCCTTCTTTTGAATACAATACCAATTCTGGAAATTGATTCATGATTGCAGCAGTTAAGGGTACTAATTCATGTGTGTTTCCATTGGCTATTTGTCCATGGCTAACAGTGATAAAGCTAAGAGCTGTCATATACCCTCTCAAGTGTTTTTTAGAGATGTTTTGTTGATAATATGGGGACTGGGTGCAAGGATCTGATCGCTGCTATATAATTTCAGTTTATTATCAGCTTGCATATTTTGGAAATTTCACACATATTGGTTGTTTCCCAGCTCGCCCCAAAAGGGGACATCACAAATAGTTATTTGTTAGACTCTTAGAGTATGCCGAGTTGTGATTCTCGGTGTTAAATTTCCTTTGACTGATTGCATGGGGTTTATATAGAATTGAGTTAAATCTATTTCTTGTTTTCCCTAGTTTGTGTGAGATTTAATTGAGATCAAGGTGTTTGTTATGCTTAATAATTGAGAGAGAGAGAGTCTAGTTTCTTTTTTGCCTTACCCTTCCCTCCTTTTTGAGTTTTTAATGGAGACCCAAATCACTTAAAACCATTGTAAATACCAATAGGTTGAGCTAAATTCAGATCAGGATAACTCATATCCAAATAAATTCACATTGAGATAAATCGGGTTGGTGAATTTGCCAAAGTTCACCGGTTCCTCCATGGGTTAACAAAGGCCACATGATTTCCAATTGAGTTATACATCTAGAGTATTATGTACCTTGAATCCTATTTCCAGTAGGGGATTGATGAACACACACTTATACTAAGAGGGGGGTGAATCAATATAAGATAATCTTTTTAATTATTTAAGAACTTAATAACCATAATAACAACAATCACACAAGATTTAACAATTTTAAAACACAAGATTTATGTGGAAACCCTTTCAGGAGAAAACCACGAGAAAAAGACTGCTTGGATCTGCTGTCCAAATCCAGTTACAAAATAATAAGTGTTTACAAAGATTTGTAGGCACCAACCCACTGGAGACACCAATCCCCACCGCTAGCAATTTGTAGGCACCAACCTAGTGGAGACACCAATCGCCACTTCTAAGCACCAACTTAGCAAAAGGCATCGATATCTTCTCTTAGGAAGCACCAACCTCCAAATGAACTTCTTCAATGGATGACAATCAAATAGCTCTCCTTCAAAAATGTGCCTTGAATGATCTTTTATTTCTCTCCTTCAAAGAATTGCTTGAGTTCTAATAATCTATCTTCCTTATTCCTCTCCTACTTGAAAATCTGCTCTTAATGATTTCTCATTCATTCACTTGTAGAAATTTGCCTTTATCTCTTTATTTCACACTTCTTCACAAATTCGCTATTTCTCCACACTTCCACACTTCAACTATGTGTCTTTTTATATTATTTCCATCTCTTGAAAAGGTGTGATTTCTTCCTGTGGGTCGGCTAAAAACATTCTTTTGGATGCAAGACATGAGTTGGCCTTTTCAGATTGATATTTGAATTTTGAGTTTTCCTTGACTTACGCGGACTTACTCTGTTTTCACCTTTTCCGTGGTTTACCATGACCTCGTGGACCCTTCTTGACTTTCGCCTTATTCCGCAGCTTTCCTAGACCTCCACGACTCCTTTGTGACTTCAGCCTTGTTCCCGGCTTCCTAGACCTCTGCGGCTACTATTTGACTTTCACGGCTTCCCAAGACAATATCCTTTGTTACACGGATATGTTCACTTGTTACCAATGCGTAACACTATGGATCACTTCCTTTGTTCTCGTGGCGCTCTTCCTTTGTTCGCGACGTTCTCACCTCCAAAATCCCGTGGGACACTAGTGATGGTCCCTCTTTGTTGCGCGCGGCATTTCCTTTGTTCTACGGCAGACTTCCTTTGTTCTGTGGCGTTGACTTGCCTTCCAAACCCATAGGACACTAAAAAGGGTCCTCCTTTGTTGCGTCGCATTGACTTGTCTTCTGCACCCGCAAAACACCGCAAAATGGTTTCCTTTTGTTCCGCGGCATTGACTGTCTTTCAAACCCATGAAGCACTACATCATGACTTCTTTTGACATCAATGACAATATTTCCAACAATCTCCCCCTTTGTCATTTATGGCAGCCCCGCATAGAGGTTACATATGAACATAACATAAGACACTAATGCTCCCCCTTGTTGTAATCCTCCGCCTTTCAGTAACTCTCCCCCTTTGACATCAATGACAAAGGGTCAAACACAATTGTCATAGAATATTCATCGGCTAATCTTTCTATGAGTTGTCTTTACTATGGAGCTAAAAAGATAATGCGGTGATTAGCTCCCCTAAATTGATGCTTCTCCTTTAGTGACTGGATGAGAAAGATATCACTCCCAATTTTTTTCTAAGATATTCAAAAGTTTCTTTTGGAAGGGGCTTTGTGAAAATATCTACAATTTGTTCTTTTGTGGCAATGTATTCCAACTTAACATGTTGTTCTGCTACTTGTTCTCTTAAGAAATGATACTTGATAGGAATATGATTTGTTCTAGAGTGCATAATATAATTCTTTGAAATATTTATTGCACTATTGTTATCACAAAATATGGAAATTGGATGATCAAATTCTACCTTGATGTCTTTCAATGTCTTCTTCATCCAAATAACTTGTGTGCAACATGACCCTAACAAGTAATGTATTATGTTTATGTTGTGGATAAAGAAATAGAAGCATGCTTCTTGCTTAGCCAAGATATTAACTTGTTGCCAAGAAAAAATGCTCCTCTACTTGTACTCTTTCTATCATCAATATTGTTAGCCCAAACTTCATCAGTATATGCCGCTAGGGTGAAATCTTCACCTCTTGGATACCACAAACCATAGTCCAAAGTGCCCTTTAGATATCTAAATATTCTTTTAACCGCTTGCACATGGGTTTCTTTTGGTGCAATATTTAAATGTGGCCTTGATGTTGTCACATATAGAAGGTGACAATCACTAACCTATAAAGTGTTTGATTTGCTTCAGGAGATTTATCATCTTTGCTTAACTTGCAACCTGTGACTATGGGTGTGCATACAAGTTTGCAATCTTCCATCCTAAAATTTTGCAACATTTCCTTGATATACTTGGTTTGTGAGATGAAAATGCCTTTGTTAGATTCAGAAATTTGTAACCCAAGGAAGAATGATAACTCACCAAGCATGGACATCTCAAACTCCTTTTGCATTTCCATAGCAAACTCTTAACACATTTTGTCACTACTGCCTCCAAAAATGATGTCATCTACATAAACCCCAACAATCAATTGATTCTAACTTTAGTCTTGATGTAAGTAATGTTGTCAACAATTCCTCTTTTGAAACCTTCTTGTTGTAGATACTTGTCAAGTCTCGGGGGCTTGTTTTACGCATAATCCTTATTTTTTGATAAGAGGAACCCTTCTCGGTTGTTCAATATATACATCTTCCTCTAAATTTCCGTTGAGAAAGGCTAACTTGACATCCATCCGATAGACTTTAAAGTCCTTCAAGCAAATGCCAAAATTTCTAATGGCTTATAATCGTGCAACAAGAGCAAAAGTTTCTTCAAAATAATACCTTCAACTTGAGCATACCCCTTACAAACTAACCTTGCTTTATTTCTTACCACTTGTCCATCTTCATTTAGCTTGTTCTTGAAAACCCACTGGAGCCAACCACATTTTTGGTCTTTAGTCTTGGAACAAATTCCCAAGTCTCATTCTTTTCAATTTGATTCAATTCTTCTTCCATAGCCCCAATCCAATGTTTGTCTTCGCTTGTTTATGCAAAATTCTTAGGTTCTATTTTAGATAGAAGGACAGATTTGCATGTTTACGATGCATTTACTAATCTTCTTCTAGTTTGTACTCCAATATCTTTATCACAAGAATTTGACTTTTGAATGGTTCTTCGGACAAATTTGGACGGTGTCTTTGTATCCTTTCGTTCAATCAACTTCTTCATCTTCTTCTTTCTCTTTTTCTTCTTTACAAGTTGCTTCCTTTGGGTAATCAGTTTCTTATGCTTTTTCTTTTTGATATCTTACTTCATCCACTTTTACATTTTCACTCTCAACAATCTTGTGCAATCTTTTATTGTAACATCTATAAGATTTGCTTCTTGAAGCATAACCAAGGAAGATACCTTCATCCGATTTGGAGTCAAACTTGCCCAAGTATTCATCATCTCTCTTTATATAGCACTTACTCCTCGAATACTTTTAAGTATTTAAGCATTTTTGGTCTACCCTTGCATAATTCATAAGGAGTTTTTTTGTTGTTTACTCTAATTTGCCCTCTATTCAAACTATGAACTGTTGTATAAAATGCTTCTCTCCAAAATGTATATCTGCAACTTAGATTCATTCAACATTGTTCTTGCCATCTCTTGAATAGTTGGATTCTTTCTTTCAACAACTCCATTCGATGTGGAGACCTAACTTGGTGAGAGATGTCTCCTTATTCCATTTTGCTCACAAAATTCTTCAAATTCATTTGAAGTAAATTCTCCTCCTCGATCCGATTTCAGGCACTTGATTTTCAGACAAATTTTATTTTCAACCAAGGCTTTAAATGCCTAAAACTTCTCAAATGCTTTGGATTTCTCTTTTAGAAAAGTAACCATGTCATTCTAGAATAATCATCAATTAGCAACATAAAATAACTCTCACATTGCAAGCTTTGTGTTTTGGAAGCCCACAAAGATCTGTATGGACAAGTTCAATGGCTTTGTTATTGAGTACTCCTTTATCTTGAAGCTTACCCTTATTTGTTTCCCATGCTTGACACTACTTGTTTGCAGATTGTTTGAAGGTTTAGTAATCTTTGGCATATCTCTTACAACTTACTTGGTGCTGAGTTTCACTAGATTATCAAAGTTTATGTGCCCAATTCTTCTATGCCATAACCAACTCTCATTTGCTTGTCCCATGTAGCATTTTTCTCCTTTGATCTCACTAAGGATGTAATGATTATTTGTTGTTCTATATACATCTACAACTAATCTTCCTGTATCAACCTTCTCGTAATCTCACAATCTTGGGCATAAATGTGAGGGTGTGTCCTTGATCACACAATTGACTAGCACTAAGAAGATTACGCTTCAAATTTCAAACCTTCAACATGCAAGACATTTTCAGTTTTTTTTTCATTGTCAAGGCTAAGAGTACCTTTACCAGTTCTCCTTGTTGTAGCATTCTCTCCAAATTTTACTATACCTCCATTTACTTCTTTCAAAGTGAGGAATTTTCTCGTCACTTGTCATGTGGCTTGAGAAACCACTATCAAAATACGATTGATTTCCTTCATGTTGAGCATGAGAGCCAGTTTGTACAAGCATGGATTTCTCCTTCTTCTTTTCTTGCTCGTGCTTCCTTTCCCAAACATTCGTAGATTTTTCTTTTTGTTTAGTAGGAGCATCCACTTTCTTGTTCGGTCTGGGCAATTCTCTAAAACCATTTCTACAAAAATGTGCTATATGACCATAGTTTTTACACTTATAACATACAATGTCATTCTCGTTGTACTCTGATAAAGGGGAAAATTAATTGTAGTTTCTATTTAAGACCCCATAAGAATTTTTGTTCTTGTTCCAACCAAAATTTCTTGCACGAGTCCTACAATCTATTCCTTTATGACCAAAGTGATTACATGAAAAAGAATAACCAAGAAAGAGTTTTGAAACCTGGTCATATGATGTTGTCTTGGGGGAAAAGATCCTCTGATTTTAACCTTGTTGCCTTAGGAGGAATGTTGGTATTTTGTGGAACATGATTCTCCTTCATCTTGTTGCTTTCATTCTTAATGGGACTTTTGAGAGTATCGGCATGGCTTTTTGGCTTTTCCTCATTTTCCTTCTTTGGTGGCACTTTGGGATATTCTTTGGTAGTCATTTGATCTTCTTTGTACCCAAGACCAATCTTGATAAATGGTGATCTCTGACTATTGATAATATCATCTAAGATTTCAGTACTCTTTTCAAACTTGAGGCTTTTATTCCATTAAGTAGTTGTTTTTCTAGTTCCTTCCGTAGGAAACAATTTCAGATTCTTGCTTCTCACAATTTTCTTCTTTTGTTTTCAATTGAATTCTCACTTCTTCCTCTATTCTTTTTGCCTCTTCAAGTTGAATCTTTAGGTTAATGATTTTTTCTTTTAAATCACAATCCCATTCTTCATATTTCTGAAGTTGTAACTTTTGTTTTAGATTTCTTTTCTTAAGCTTCTTGATCTCACTTAGGGCACAAATGAGTTCTTCTAGATCCACTTCCCCATCTGCTTCAGCATTCTCTTCCTCTTCCGAATCCTTGTCTTCTTTTCTTGTCTTCACTTTCCGAGATATCCCCATTTGATTCTATTGCCATGAATAGAATTTCTTCTTCATCACTAGCGGAGATACTTTCATTACGTTCTTCAAATGAGTTGCTTTCCTCTTTGGAATAGAGGTTTTTCTTGTGCTTATCGAAGTTCTTCTTCTTTTCATATCTACTTTCTTTGTGGCTCTTTTTGTATTGATGATATTTGCTCCCGTTCTTGTTATGATCAGCTTCATCATGACTATTATCCTTTTCCGCATGTGGACACTTACCAGCAAAATATAGTATTTTTCCACAGTTAAAACATTTGAAAGATAACTTACCTTTGTACTTTCCGGATCCTTTCTTAAGTTTCCTTACAAAATGGGCATCCTCTTCTTCTAATTCACTGTTGAAGTTATCGCATGACTCGAGCTTTTTATTCTTCATCTTCTTTGAGGCTTTGAAGGCTGCCTCTCGCTTAGATGATTTCTCCTTTTCTGTTCTCATTTCATATGTTGTTAGAATCCCATGCAATTCATCCATTGTTAGAGTATCTAGATCTTTCATTTCTTCAATGGCGGAAACTTTGGCATCAAATCTCAAGGGAAGGGACCTTAACACCTTTTGCACAATCATTGCATCTTCAACTTTTTCTCCAAGACCTCTAATGGTGTTGACGATTTCATCCACACGAAGAAGATAGGCTGCAATGTTTTCTTCATCTTTCATTTTCAAACTCTCGAATTGTCTTCTATGAGTTTGAAGCTTGGCTTTCTTCACTTTGTCATCTCCTTCATTGATGATTTTAAGTTTGTCCCAGATTTCTTTCGCTGATTTACAATGCATCACCTTAACAAACTCCACTTCTGATAGACCACACAAGATTGCATTCATAGATTTCACATTGTTTTCACTAGCCTTCTTTCCGCTTGTGTTCGTCGGTGGAAATGGAGTTGTATAACCATTCACAACTGATTGCCAAATATCAAAGCCAAGAGCCATTAAATAAGTTTGCATTCTTATGCTCCAGAATGCATAGTTTGATCCATCAAACAATGGAGCCTTCTTTGAGGAGAAACCTTCTTGACTAGCCATGTGTGCTCCCAATATCTATCTTCAAGTGGCTAGAGTGTTTTAAAGGAACTCGCTTTGATACCAATTGATGAACACACTTATACGGAGAGGGGTTGAATCCATATAAGATAATATTTTTACTTATTTAAAAACTTAAAAACCAAAATAACAACAATCACACAAGATTTAACAATTTTGAAACACAAGATTTATGTGGAAACCCTTTTGGGAGAAAACCACGTAAAAGACTGCTTTGATCTACTGTCTAAATCTTTTTTACAAATATTTGTAGGCACCAATCCCACCAATCCCCCGCTAGCAATTTGTAGGCACCAACCTACTGGAGACACCAATCCCCACTTCTAAGCACCAACTTAGCAAGAGACATTGATCTCTTCTCTTACGAAGCACCAACCTCCAAATGAACTTCCTCAATGGATGGTAATCAAATAGCTCTCCTTCAAATTTGCTTCGAGTTCTAATAATCTATCTTCCTTATTCCTCTCATACTTGAAAATCTGCTCTTAATGTTTTCTCATTCTCTCACTTGTAGAAAGTTGCCTTTATCTCCTTATTTCGCACTTCTTCGAAAAATTCGCCATGTCTCCACACTTCCACACTTCAACTATGTCTCCTTTTATATTATTTTCATCTCTTGAATAGGTATGATTTCTTCCCAAGGGTCGGCTAAAAAACATTCTTTTGGAGGCAAGACATGAGACGACCTTTTCAAATTGATATTTGAATTTATGAGTTTTTCTTGACTTACGCAGACTTGCTCTGTTTTCACCTTGTTTTGTGGCTTTCCATGACCTCCGCGGAGCCTTCTTGACTTTCGCCTTGTTTTGCGGCATTCCTAGACCTCCATGGCTCCATTTTTACTTCCTCCTTGTTCCACGGATTTCCTAGACCTCAGCGGCTCCTATTTGACTTCCGCGGCTTCCCAAGACAAAATCCTTTGTTGCACGAATATGTTGACTTGTTACCACCCGCAAAACACTTTGTTGATCTTGCATTGAGTTGTCTTCCAAACCCGCGAAACACTTGACTTGTCTTCCAAACCCAAGAAACATTGCAATATGGTTTCCCTTTATTCCACGACATTGACCTATCTTCCAAACCCGCGAAGCACTACATCAATGACAATATTTCCAACAAGGTTCTAAAACGAGTAGGATTAATTTCATGTCTTTTTTCAAGTCTGTGTAACAAAATTGCATCAACATACTCCCCCACTAAGCTTTTGTAGGACCAAAAGTCTCTCGTAAGGGAAGTGTGATCCATAGGGATTCTAAAAAAACACTACTTCATCAAGTGAACACACAATGAGAAAGAAAATTGAAGAAACAAGAGAAAAAAAATGAGAAGGCGAAAAATGGTGGCTAAACCACAGGCAACGGTTTGCACAATCGCCCCGATGGTTTGCAAGTTGTTGCCATGGTTGCGCCTTGAGCCATCCCGGTGGTGGTTCGACAACTCTTCCCTTGCACAGTAGGACATCGAAGGATGTTATAAGCAAGAAGGAGGAACTGGAAACATCAGCAATGACTAGGAGAATATCTGATTGAGAGGTTGTTTGTAGAAACAAAGTGTAAATTAGAACAATTGCGAGAATCCTCGGGAGTGGAACAACATTGTTATACATTGTTCCAAATCTTCGATGTATTTGCATTTCATTCTTTGGCCAATAAGAATCCGAGAAATAAGACCATTCACCCTCCCCTACTAGTTTTTCCCTCATTTTGGGTGTTTTCCAAGAATCGTATCTTGTGTCATAGTTTGAAATCTATTTCATATTGTTGTGTGTTTAATATAATTCATAAATACAATTTTGTAAGCAATTTAAGCACTTTGGGAATCTCATTCACTAAGAGATATTGATTGTCATTTCAAGCATAGTTGAAGTAGGACAAGATTTGTTGTGATTTTGTGAGATCTAAGTAAAGTTTTGGATCACACATTCCTTTTTATCTTCTATCATATCTTCTTATCTATCTTCCCTTACGCTTCATTACATTTTGGTGATCCCAACATGAATCTTACTCCACCATTGATTGAGTCATATTCGCATTCCTTTTTATCTTCTATCATATAATCTCATTATCTATCTTCACTTTGGCTTCACTTATATTTTGGTGAACCCGACATGAATCTTACTCCTCCTTTATATCTTCTATAATATCTTCTTATCTATCTTCACTTTGGCTTCATTACATTGAAGTGAACCCAATGTGAATTTTAATCCACTAGTGAGTGATTCATATTCACATTCATCTTTTTCTCCTATTTTCTCTCATTTCCTATCAACTTCTCCTCCTTTTATCACCTTATCTTCTTTTTTATTTCATCATTTAGCTCCTAAACTTCTTATCATCATAATCATGTCACCCCTTAAGTTTTTCCTAGAAATCCTAAACCCATTTAAATTGTGTATGGGTTTCTCCTTTCTCCCTTCTTTTCCCACCATTGAAGGAAACACCTCATAGTTCAATTTTTCTCAAACTCAACCAACCATCCAATGTAACATGGTCAAAGATCCACAAGAGGATCTTCCCATATTTGACATATATCTAGACAAAGATCCACAAGATGATCTTCCCTTTCTTTATCACCCTATCACGATTTGGCCAAAGATCCACAAGAGGATCTCCCGTTTCTCTCCATCATGGCAAATACCCACAAGAGAATCATCCTCTTTTTTATCACATTATCATGGTCGAAGACCCATAAGAGGATCTTCTTATCTCTTCTCACTTTGTCATGGTGAAGATCCACAAGAGGATCTTCCCATCTATAATCCATTCCATTATAAACATACCAACTTTCACCTTGACGTTAGCAATGATCTTTCATCCTTTAACCCTCTCACCCGTCGTTTATTGGAAACCACCAATTGGGTAATACAACAATTTTCAAATTTCTTTTCTTAATTCATAAAATCAGATATTTTTGACTATATAGACCTCTCGATTCAAAAATTGCCAAAAATCGCCGATAAATCGCGTTCAGCCTGCAAAACGATTAAACTTACTAAAAATCGCGATTTTCGAAATCGATAAATCGCGGTCAAAAACCCTCGAAAATCGTTGAAAATCGCGGCTAAAATCGGCGAAAATCGGGAAAAAAACGCGGCTAGGGTATAAGACGAAAATAAAGTAAATCGATTTGTTTTTTATGTTGTTTTCTCTTTCCACGGGCTACAGTCGACGCGTGAGGGCACGCAAATACAGCGCGTATTTTTTACCAGTTCGTGTGCATTTCTTACCAGTTCGTGCGCGTTTTTAACCAGTTCGTGCTCGTTTTTACCTATTCGTGCGCGTTTTATACCTGTTCGTGCGCGTTTTATACCTGTTCGTGGCGATTTAGTTCGTGGCATTTTGAGTTTTAATACAAAGATATATATTATATATTATTGTTATAAAGTATAAACAGATCATAATTTATAACATTTAACAATGATGTATAACAGTAACAATAATATAATTTATAACAGTAATATATTTCATGGCAGTAATATACATTGTACTCTCTTTTTTGGTCAAAACTTAATCGAAAATATGCATATGGGCCTATGGCATTCTATAGAGTCACTTCTCGCATCATTTAACATTGTTTTTACATTTAATTTAAGTATATTTTATGAATTTAAATGTTTTTAAAAGTAGCGATAAAGTTGCCGATTTTTGCCGATTTTTGCGATTCCCGATTTTCGATTCAAAATTTGCTCTACTGATTAATCCCGATTTACGATTTTTGAACTATGATATAGACCACTCTACTAAAAATATGTAGTTCAAAAAACCCTCAAAATTCACCAAACCGCATCGACCATTATTTGGGAAAACTTGATGTTGATAATAGCATTGGCCACCCTAATTTCTACATCATGGCCAATCTACAAAGTTTGTTGTTTCTTATTCTTCATTATCCAACGTTGTCCCTAATTCTCTAATCTCTTATTTTAGTTATAATACCACATTAAATCACCATGTTGATCGAAATGAGTAGATTTCGCCCTTGACAAAGACCCGCAATGGTAAATATCTTACATTTTTTTCAAAATTTGTGGCATCTCCCAATGCTTATCTTCCTCTTTCATCATACATTGGGGCATCTACCAATGCCCATCCTTCTCATAGTTCACATTTTGCGGCATCTACCAATGCCTATCCTTCCCTCATTCCATGCTTTGGGTAATCTTTCAATACATTCGCTTTCTCCTACCATTAATAACTTCCTCCTTTTATGATTCTTTGTTGCATTTCTTTTTTATGCTTGTGTGGATTTAATTGTAGATCATGGAATATAGTGATTTGATCAAGCCGTAATCAAATACAAACCGAGATAGAGCTCACATAGAAGAGCAAGATAGAGCTGAGAAGAGGAGAATTGAATAACAAGTATATTATTCAATGTAGAATTGCAAAACTAGCATTTAGCTTCTAGCTTCTAAATTGCAATGTACATAGAGGTAAGTGTTTATATAGCCCAAACAAGATCTATCTCTCTCTTTCTTATTGGCACCAATAATGGTGGTGGCACATGTGAGTATCAAGGTAATCTTTAAATAAGCCTAGACATGTGCACACACTAACACAACTTAATATATCTACCTAAGTTGACTAATTAGGTGCATATAGTATGTTGCACCAACATGGTACATGTTGCTACACTATATAAAAATTGAGGCTTGTCACACAAGAACCCTAAACCCCAACCCTAAAACTAGTTGTTTAGGTTCAATGAACATAATAAAGGGTGCATGACCCCACAAGGCATATGCTACCTAACATTCTAACTTAACATATGATCTTAATCATAAAATAGCTCATTTCATTACATAATATTGTAATGTCCCTTTTTTCCATTTGAGAGCTATTATTTGGCCTTCTTCACCATTCCTTCTCCGTGGCAAAGAAGAGAAGAAGATGGAGGAGAACATTGAGCTTCCATTTGATATGTTTTTACTAATTTTTAGTATGTTCTTTCAGTGTTTTCTTTCTTATGACTAGTCGGTTGGGTTTTAATTAATTAATAGAAGCTAATGAAGGAAAAGAACATCTTTAAGAGGTCGGCCTTTTCTAATTGTGCATTGGCGCAAAAAGGAGGATATAAAAGAAGATTAGAGGCATCATTTGCATCTAAGTCTTGGCACATTTTGTTATACTTGGGCATAGAGAGCTAGTTGCTCCTTGTTCATCCACTTGAGGACGAAAACCCTCTTGTGAGGCCTCATTGAAGGACGAAAACCCTTCATGTGGCTTAGGTGAAGGACGAAAACCCTTCATCATTGTTGAGTCTTGAAGAAAAGAGCTGATTTGAAGATCTATTTGTAATTTCCAGCTTGTTATTGAAATATTGACGGAGAGAGCGACCTACCTTGGGTAGGGTTTGGGAGTGTTGGTGAAGAATTTGGGAAATCTAGTTTCATATTCTGATTTGTAATATTTTTGAAGGCCAAAATCTGAAGTTACATGAATTTAGAGGGTTTCTAGACCCGTATTTCATATTTATCTTGTGGCTTCAATTTCTAGTGCATATTTATTTTCAGCAAAGTATTCTTTAGTATCTCTTTGTTATTTTGGCTTCTAAAATTCCATAAAATACATATAAAATAGTGGTGAATTGATTGGAGGTGTTTTATGGTGATTTTGGCATTTTTTTGGGCAAGTACAAGTCGCTGATTTTATTCTTCAGTCTGCTGCAATTTTATTTTCAGATCTGCATTTAGAATATTTGATTAAAACCCTCAAAAGGGTTATTACAATGGTATCAGAGCACGAGATCTTCAAAGGGCCTAGGGTTTCAAAGGAGGATTTCAAGTTTGAAGAATTGATGGCACGGAAGGGTAAGATCTCTAATTTTGATGGCACTAACAAACTTTCAGTGAAATCATGGTTGTCGGAATTGGAGACATACTTGCAGTCAAACCCTATGTGTGTGGAGGATGCCCTAGAATTCATCCCTTGTCATTTGGAAGGGATAGCAAGAGATTGGTGGTACCATGTGATAGAGACCCAAGGAGAAAATGCGGTTTGCTTCTTGGATGATTTTAGTCAAAAGATCATAGGAAGGTTTGATGTGCAAGCTTTCCAGGATGAGTCCCAAGGTAATGGTTCATTGGTATTTAATGATATTCCTTTGGTTTCTAATGATTGTATGGGGCAAGGTGTTGAAGAAAATTCAGATTTGCATAAGGATGAAAAGGATGAGGTTGTGGACTCAAGCACAAGCCATGAGGATGGTACATACATGTGTGTACAAAATATGGATGATTGCATAGCAAAGGTAGCTCCAATTGTTGAAGATAAGTGGCTTCAAGGCGGGCATAGCATCAAAGGGAGCAACACATTGGATAGTATAACATGGGTGGATAGCCCACGGATTGGTATGTACACTTCCGGATTTTTGTTTCCACCTTTGCATTCATTGGGACATGTCTTGAGTAGTGATAAGAGGGTACTAAAGAAATTGCTAAGCTTGCAAGTTCCTAATGGCATGCACATGAAGGAATGGGATCCGGGTGATCCTAAAGGAGAATTGGTGAGAAGCTTCCCCCCTTCCAAAGACTATGGTATGTTTGAAAAGATAATCAATTCCTTCTTTCATTTGATTCATATATCAGCTGTTATGTATGTGCCTAGAAAGGAAAAACTGGATCACAATGATGAATGCATTAGAGATAACTCACCCAAATTGATAAGGGCAAGGATAGAGAAAGAATTTCTCCATGGTAGGCTGAGGATCACAATAGATGGAGCTGTTGATCTGTACATAACAGCAGTAAAAAGGTCATTTGAGGGAAATATCAGCCTTATGAAAGATTAAGGACATGGGAGAATTGTCAGGCAAGCATCAAGCAAAGATAGAGTGAAGGTAAGCACCCGGAAAGCAAAAGATCATGAAGGTAAGGTGTTTTTGAAATATTGTTTGCATGCTGATTTAAACTCAGAATTTCTGAGTGTTATGGGCAGCCCTCGGCATGGAGGTATTTCAGTCTTTGCCTATGCATCATTTCAGATTTTCTACCATGAGTGGATGGTTAGGACTACTCATGTTTCATATATGTTGTGTCCTCTTTTGTCACTAATGATTGAACACCTTTGTGCACATCATACTTCAATGGGTATTTATTCTAATGATCAGCCTATGCCAAGAAGGAAGATAAAAAGTGAAGGGTGTAGCAAAAGGTGCAAGGTATGTGATGCTTTCCTTAGAATAAAGCCAGCTGAAGTTACAATTGTTCATGAGATGCAATGGATTCAGTTTTTGGGGAAATCCGTGATAGCAAAGCAAGGGATACTACATGTTCAAAGTCACCATGTTGGACACTCCAAGGTATGGAAACCAAATGTTCTTCCACTTTTTACAAAGATAATCAGATCTGATTTTGTGGTGTTTACATCTGATCTCATGAAGATTAGGGATAACTCAAGGTTATCTATGGCAAGTATAAGTGTGGGCAAGCATAATTTGGCCTTAGGAGATCCGGAAGGGAGAGGGGAAAGTATTTTTCAAAGTGCTAATGGTGATTTTCTGATTGGCAAACTTGTTATGGCAGCCACTACGGGTAAGCAAGTTTATTGTCTTCCTAACAAAGATTTTTTGTATCCTCATCATACCTTGTCCTTGCATTATGATGATCATCATAAGGATTGTGCTAACTTGAAAGATGAGATGAAGGATACTAAATGGAGAGAGGGTAACAAAGAAATATTCCAGTTGTACCATCCCTTGGGAATTAGTAAAGAGAGGAAGATTGGCCAAGTTGGGGCAGCCACATGTTTGGTTCATACCCAAGTCGGTTCAGCCGTTAAGCATGCATACAAACAAAGAAATGTGGGATCTGAAAATGAAAGTGTTGTGTGGGCAAAGGAAGAGTTCATGAGGGAAAATTACAAATGGATTGCAAGGCATGAAGGCTGGCCTACTACTTCAGATCTGGATCAGCTTGTCTTTCAATGGGCAAAAGAGTTTCCTACATGTTTTGATGATGGGGGTAATAAAGGTATGTTTGGGATGGAAAAGGTTACAATATATTTCAGATTTGTTACTCCTTATTGCATGCTTGGCACTTACCAGGGTTGGGAAATATCTCATATCGAGGATGTCATTGTTTCTCACATTTTTGGTGAATTTAAGAAGGCTGTTTGCAAATGGTTGACTGCTGTATTTTTCATTTTCAGTCAGTTATTCTCACACTTTTTGGTCATAGAAGGACAACATCACTATGGGAACTTGAGTTTTCCATTTCGTGGCATGTGGGTAGTATTTTGGGCAATTAATAGTGAGTTTTTGCCTTCATAAGACCCCAGATAAGTAGAGAAATAGCATGCCACAGGCAAGGTATACAAATGTTATCAATTTCTTATGATGATACGATGATAGAAAAAGGTCAAAGAAAGAACTATCTTGCTGCCCCAAGCAAGAAAAAATAGGTTTATGTAGGAGACTTGATGGAGAAGGGTAAAAATCATGATTTTGTGTTAATGGTTTTCACTGCCATACACTATATGACTGTTGTTTTTCTCATTTTCAGATTAGCTTCTCTTCTATTTACTGGCCAACAAATAGGAACTATCATTAAATAGTAGATTTTCCAAATTTTGGGCTATTGACAGCTATGGTGGGCTTCTAGCCACTATAGCATGGGCAGATTGTGATTTTCAGTGGGCAATTGAATTGTGTCTCTGCTGCCCCCTTTTTCCCACTTATTGTTACAGCTGTTACAGCCCTCTTATGCAAGCCATCAAGGGGTTGCAGATCACAGGGATTTTCTTCAAAAGAGCGACATTCATGAGATATGGACAAGCAAACTAAGGGAGCAGTGGAAACTTGTTTGGGATACGGACATTGGCAATTGCTTGAGGACAAGCAATTTTGGGAAGGGAGGATTGTAATGTCTTTTTTTCCATTTGAGAGCTATTAATTGGTCTTCTTGCCATTCCTTCTCCGTGGCAAAGAAGAGAAGAAGATGGAGGAGAACATTGAGCTTCCATTTGATATGTTTTTACTAATTTTTAATATGTTCTTTCAGTGTTTTCTTTCTTATGACAGGTCGGCTGGGTTTTAATTAATTAATGGAAGCTAATGAAGGAAAAGAACATCTTTAAGAGGTCGGCCTTTTCTAATTGTGCATTGGTGCCAAAAAGGAGGATATAAAAGAAGATTAGAGGCATCATTTGCATCTAGTCTTGGCGCATTTTGTTATACTTGGGCATAGAGAGCTAGTTGCTCCTTGTTCATCCACTTGAGGACGAAAACCCTCTTGTGAGGCCTCATTGAAGGACGAAAACCCTTCATCATTGTTGAGTCTTGAAGGGAAGAGCTGATTTGAAGATATATTTGTAATTCCCAGCTTGTTATTGAGTTATTTAGGGTAGAGCGACCTACCTTGGGTAGGGTTTGGGAGTGTTGGTGAAGAATTTGAGAAATCTGAATTCATATTCTGATTTGTAATATTTTTAAAGGCCGGAATCTGAAGTTACATGAATTTAAAGAGTTTCTAAACCCATATTTCATGTTTATCTTGTGGCTGCAATTTCCAATGCATATTTATTTTTCAGCAGAGTATTCTTCAATATTTCTTTGTTATTTTGGCTTCTAAAATTCCATAAAATACATATAAAATAGTGGCGAATTGTTTGGAGGTGTTTTATGGTGATTTTGGCATTTTTGGTGCAAGTACAAGTCGCTGATTTTATTCTTCAATCTAATGCTTTGTTACCAAGAAACGCCTAGGGCCCCCGCTTCGTTTCGGAATGAAACTCCTTCAAAACGTCCTAGTCTCCCGAGAGATAAGTATACATGATAATAATGTATTATTTCAATTAATACAAAATATTTTGAGTGTTTTATCGGTTATACTTATCTCTTATGGTGTATGGAGTACAATTTTAAAATGAGTACACACACACACACACACACATATATATATATACATATATATATATATATATATATTGTCCAGATGTTTCTGTAACATTTTGTATCCAAGGTTTTTTGAAAATTGTCGTTTCCACGTTTGCACGTACCCGTTGCCATTTCCATTTCCGTTTCCATTTCCGTTTCACGGCAACATAGGTCTAATGCAATTTTATTTTCAGATCTGCATTAGAATATTTGATTAAAACCTTCAAAAGGGTTATTACAAATACAAGCGGTGTCCTTCCATATACAACATTTGACTCTAGCAAACTCCGGATCCGGATCAATATAAAAAAATAACTCTAGGATCTTCAACAATCCTACATGTAATCCTTCAATTTAAATACAATGTCCACCATTTGTCCCATATATAGTTGATCCTCAAAGCCAATTATTGCATCTTAATGCATGTATTGTAGAAAATATGTGTTTTAACTTTTAATACTAATAATCGACTTAGTGTTGACCTATATGTAAGCACTTGGATAGAAATGGATGTAGTCAATCCTTGGGAAAAACCCAATAAGTTTCATCGGGGCTCTCAACATCGAGAATGTTGAATGAGAACAAAGAATAAATTTATCCTAGGGGATAGGATAAGATTCAAGCATAAGTTTTGTTACCGCTCAAATTTGTACCCCGAGGATTTGGAGGAAGGAATGAAGGTAGATCGTTGTAGTGAGGTGTAACTTCTCAAATCACACTTAATTTACGGCCAACAAATGAGAAGGTGGTTAACTCTTTACTCTCCGTGCTCTATTAAACCTAGGGAGAGACCCTCAACAACTTTGAAGTATGAAGATGGCAAAAGATCACTAGGAGAAGTGCAACAAACCCAACTAACAAGCCTAACCACTAGGATATCCCACCTAATTTGTCATCACTAACAGGAGAATAACAAGTTGTCTAAGATTGGGAAAAGGTTGCAGGAAAACAGATGTTTAAGGTAAAGATATCCATAATTCATAAGCTTGTTATTCTAAAACAGACAAGGTAAACATAGAGGAGCTTACAGGGATAGATCTTCAGTTGTAACAGCAGTGATCTTAAAGGAATTTACGAGACTGAATGGAGATCTCAGTAGGACATAAAGATTAATGAAAATATTGTAAAAGAGTTTGGTGACATTAACCATGATCAGTGCCTAGAATCCATTTGGGCAAGGAGTCTCCATAATTTGAACAAATTAGAAAAAATAACAGCCAAAGAGAACAATTTACACAATTGTTGCGGAATCCACCACAATTCAAACTCACAACAAGCAAATCTTACACAAACCTCTTATTTTGTGTCAATATAATGTGTTACAAAACATTAAAACAAAGAATTAAGAATAAAAAGGAGTAAGACCTCAAAAGAATTTTACAATTTTGCTAATACAAAATGCCTACACGTCACAAGTAATAGTTTTATTACCAAGAGACAGTCTCAAATTCAGTGACCTCCAACCAAGCTGCAATACTTGCTCAACATTCTACAACACAATGTACCTCAAATTAGACAAGCTATTACTTACAATTGCTCAAATTTGCAGGAAACAAAAATATCTTTTCAGGAAACAAAGTAGTTCATGAACCAAAAGACCAATATGAAGAATTTTCCTTCAATTTATAGCATTATCTCTCTGCAGAAAGCTCTAGAGGATGAGAGCAAAGGTATTCAGAATATTCCCCAAGGGAATTGATCAGCAGCTGGGAGAACTCCACATGTCAACACCAGAGGAAATCCAACACTCCACCAAAGAGTGAAGAGAATAAGGCATGTCCAGATTACTGAAAGCAAATCAAAATGGAGGGAAGCACAAACTTTTCTTGGAAACAAGCAAATTACAACCCAAATTACAGCTCAGAGAAAACATATATGGAACCCAAAAGAGATGAAGCATGTGTACTTACGTAAAATCAGAAGAATAAAGAAGAACGGATCCACGGCATCCACAACTTGTCCTGAGATCCTGATTTCACAGGAGGAGCCAATAGAAAAGCCTCATTTGTATTGATCGGATTACTCATCTTCCCAAATGGAAACAGATTGGAGGGACAATCTATATGGAGCATCTCTATATGTTTTACTTCACCCCAAGAAACCAAAAGAGTCTCGAGTTTTTGTCACAAATTGCTTGCAAATCGTTCAACAATTCCTCCCAAAATTATAAACATTGTAGACCCCTCTGAATAAGCTTTCTAATGCCCCAGCACACATCAATTGAAGACCCCATTCAAAATTTATAGCTGAAAAACCAGACTCTGTAACACAACCTACACAATTAAATTTGGGCAAAAATTAATTTTTTGCAACTATAATTCCCTTGCTATTTTCCAATTGCACCACTTAGAGCACTCTAATTTGCTATGCAGTGCCACAAAGAAAGATTTTGTTCTATTTCGGCCAAGAACTCCAACTTGGCTTTTCCTCCATGCTCTCTCAAACTTTGGGCTTACAAGATCACGCCACGTGGCTAGATCCAAAAGTCCCAGATCTTTCCCACACTTACCCCATTATCTTATGTCCCCCATGTTCCAAATGTTGTAGGTTTACAAGATTGCGCCACACGGCGTAATCTCGTATCATCTCCTTCCGCAATCTTCATGGCCTTTACCTTGCTAATCTTAAATGTCTTTATCACAGGGCGCGGGTGTGCGGGATTGCGACATGCGTCGCAATCTCGCAGCTGTAGGTCATAAGCCATCTTCAACCCTTCCAAGCCTTCACCAAACTTAATGGACCATGGGATTGCAGGATTGCCCACATAGTGCAAACTTGTAATTCCAGGTTGCAGAAGCTTTCCCACATTGATCTCACTCCACTTCGAGTCCACAAGGTTCGGGCTCACAAGATCGTGCCACTTAGCAAGATCTTGGAGCCTCTCTAACTCTCTTTATCACTTAAACATTTCAGCATTAATCTTTGTGCTAGCCTTAGCAGCATACTACTTCTCTCCAAAAGGAAGCCTTTGCTTATGCAACCTTATACATCGCTCCTACATATTAAGGAGGCAGTCCATTGTATCAACCTTTCACATACTCCCCATTCCAGCAATGTGGGATAAAACTCCAAACCTAAAGTGGTGCACAACCATGAATTCCAACCCAGCCTTATTTGCAGCTTGGCCGGGAAGCACCAAATCAAGCCATGGAGCACTAACTCAAGCCACAAAGCATCAAAATGAGTCTGTGAAGCACCATTAGGAGTCCGCAAAGCCCTCACTATTATGCAGTCCGCTCGTTACTGTCCATTATGCTCCGCAGAACACCACTTGAAACTAGTGGGAAACTCCATACTTTGTGGCCCGCGCACTACCATTTGCTTTGTTCTACAGACCACACACTACCACTTGCATAGGTTCGCAGTCCGCACGCTAAAGGAAACATTCAGCTCACTGTCGTTGGAGACGACGCGTTAGTGGCAGAGAAATCGCCAATCAACCTATGGAGTAACTCGCCGAGCTGAGTTGGGGTAACTTGCCGAGCTGAGTTGGGGTAGCTCACCTATGCTGCAACTTCTCTTTCCTTGCGTTATTTGCAGGATTGCAACAGTGTAACTCTTCACATTCGAATGCAAATATCTGTAGATATCTGCAACCAGCAAACCTGTAAAAACTCGAAAAAACCAGATTTGATATAACACAGTAATTGAGTGTTTACAGACAATCCTTGTGTTTTTGGCCATTCCAAACTCAAATATGAGGTCTGAAATTCTCCAAAATGTTGTAGGGGAAAGTTGACTCAAAGAGGTGCTAATAAAAACACACCTAAACAACAAAAAGATCTAAACATAACACTAAGCTAAACAATCTTAATTTTTTAATGAAAACTGTGAACATAATGGAATGAAAAACTGCAGATACAGTGAACAGGATAAAAAGAGGAAGGCATTGCATCTGAATGACAAATGCCAACGGGTTCACACGTGGTCTGTACTACTAGTACCATTGACATAATGCAAGAAGGGTGAACGGGTGAACAAAGGGGTTTTCATGTGGGTTACCCTACATATACTTTGTTTGCACATTTTGACAAAAACAACAAATGGATGGAGTATGAACATGGTAACAGGGTCGCACGAGGTCCATGATATCCTGCTAACTGTTGCCTTAGTCTATTTGATGAAACATAAAATGAGTGGAGTGAAGGTCAAAGAGGCCTCTTTTGAAACCTGCATTGATACCAAATGTGGGGTTACCCCATATTCAGCGAGAGCATAAGCCCTATAAGGTTCAATAATTATTCAAGTTCAATATTGGTAGATTACATTAATATATAAGCTTTGTATCTTGGTGTCCCCAGATTTCACCCTGAAATCTAGGACTACCCATTTAAAAAAATTCTTTTTGTAAAATAATGAGTCTTTTGTGATTTTATTGCCAGAAGATGTTTGTATTATGTTAGGATATTCCTAGTGAATCATATGAGCCAATTTCGACAAATACCCAGATGCCCAAACTTGTTTTATCCCTCCGTCAAGTTTTGTCTGCGGGAAATTTTTATTTATTTATTTATTGAATAAATAATGCCCCATTTGAAGTAAATTGTGCTCCGGTTGAATCATGTTGCGATTTTGCATGCCAGTATTCACTCATCTCATTAGGTTTTTCACCAGGAATGAATTCAGGGCATTGTCTACAACTTCTGGCAACGTTTTTCACTTTTATTTATTTCTTTTGCGTTTTTCTTCGGTTTCTCTGTGAAATTCCCCTAGGTCAATTCTTTCGCCAATATAGTCTGTTTAATTGCCCGAAACACCTGGAGATCATCTATCAACGCAGCACCAGAAGGAATCAGCCTCAAAATGCAAGCTTCTAACCAAAAAGATGAAGTCATGCACAAAAAGCCTCTCCTAGGCAAGTCGCACTTTTTGGGAATGAATAGGTTTAAGCTGCAATGGGATTTTTGGTAACAGGAATTTCTTACCTGCCTTGCAAGGTAAAAATTCCCATTATAAAATAAAGAAAAATCACTTAAAGCACCGATGGGAATTTTCCGCCTACCTAGCAGGCTAACTTTTCCCATCAGAAGGTTTTATTCACCCAAACAAGTCACACTTTTTCAAAGGGGGCTAATTTTAATGCAAGTCGCACTTTTTGGAAAGTCACTTAAGCTGCAGTGGGAAAATTAGAAGCGACAGGCAGGTGGGAATTTATTACCTGCCTTGCAGGGTAAAAATTCTCATTATAAAAGTCAAACAACTTAAGTGGAAGAAGGGATTATTAGAGCTGCAGTGCAGGGTGAAAATTCCCATCAGAAGTTGGCTTCTTATTTTTAGAATTCACCCATGTCAAAAAGTGCGACCCATTTGGTGATTAAACAATGATATTAATGGTATTTATTAATAGCTTTTCTGCCTAATTTTGGCGCCATGGATGAATAGAAAGTCAATGCATGAAGGCTAGTCAAAGAGAACTGAAGGTAGCATGCTAAAAATAAATAAATTAAATTTATTTAATGGCAGCCAGCAGCATGCAAAAATAGGCGCCCAATTTGGGTGAATAAACATCATTGTTTATTAATTAATTGCCAAGAATAGGGTGGACAATTATTAGAAATAGAATGTTGAGGGTTATATAAGCATGGGCTGCCATAGTGAAGATGTAATTAATTCTTTTTGCAAAGGATTGCAGCCTGACAGTTTTGGCGCCCAAGGAAGGAGGATTTTTGCATCAAAAAGTGTTTTTCATTGCCGGAAAGCTTCAAAGTTTGGCGCCTAGGGTTGGAGGAGCTTGATTTAAGCCTTGTTAATTATCTGCATGTTGGTATAAGTGCCCAGGTGAAGTTAAAAATATTTATGTTTGCTTTGCATCAAATTTTAGCGCATGTGGGCTTTATATGCAGATTTTTGTGATAAAAATCAAGTGTTCATGCTCTGGATTCCGTCTTTGTCTGAATTAATTGTAGGTATTCATTACAAGTGCTTATATAAGTGAAAGGAAGTTCAAATCAATGTCAGGTACATTAAATATATATTCCGAATCTGAAGAAATTACTAGATCTGCACCAATTGCAAAGAATTCCGGCAAGATTAAAAGAAAAAGAGTTCAGACAAAGGTTTCTCAGATAAAGATTGCTTCGCCATGATGAAGCGGGATGAAAGAGAAGGATCAGCGGAATCATGCATTACTTCTAGATTTGTTGATATCAATGACACGGATTTAGGCCCCGAACCCCTCTCCGAATTGATTGACAGATCCAGGGCTGGAAAGACGTCTCTTATGCGGGCAATAAAAAGCAGTGGAATTATTCGAGCTTCAGATTCCCAGTCATAGCTCAGTTGCCTAAATTTGTCATGGAGTGTGCAAGGTCATACCATCTCCTATCCAGAACAATCCGGGATGCTACGGGAAAGACGATAATCAGGTTGGATGCACAATTTATCAATTATTGTCTAAAGATTCCAACGCGACCGGTGGTGACTACAATTAGCATGTTGGACGCTGGCAACAGATGGGAGAAGCACAAAGCAGACTGTGTGGGCATAATGAATAGCAGATATATGAAGAAGCCCAGGTCTCCATCAAAGTTCCCGAGGACTCTTCCACGATCCAATTTGGTGCAGGAAGTGGATGATATTACTAAATTGCTATGCAGGATAAATGGAGAAGCCAACACTCACAACTTCGCTCATGGATGTATGCCTTCATTAGAACCATTGAGATCAACAAAGCTGATTCAATAATCAATTGGGCGGAGATCATCAGTGATAACATTGGTGAGTAACTCCGAAGTGTGAGGCGAGACATACAGCTTCAAGATGACTTCATACCTAGTATACAGCAGCTTCGCAGGTATATTTTCCAAGCTGGATAGATGGGGCATACTCTCGAAGGATCCCATTTTTGAGTGCTACCCGCAGTTGACAGTTCTTGAATGCCATAAAGATTACAAGGTGGTCAACGATGGATTCTTCTACGGATTCATTTGCAAATTGAACAGTGATCTGAAGACCAACAAGGTGAGCAAAGAAGCTTGGGAAGTTGTATCCCAACATGGTTGTATTTTCATCCAGTTTGCAGACTTCACATACCTCAGGGTAACCACTTTTGGGAGAACCAATCAAGTTGCCAAGATATCCAAGCAACAAGTGGGTCATCATGGAGTTGTGCAGGCAGCTCGTGGAGATGCATGACCTATAATCAAAGCGGCACAAGTCTATAGGTTCCTTTCCGATCACAGTAGGCTATTACAGCTGCCAAAGCATCCACAAGGCTAGAGGAATCGAAGTTGAAATGTTTTCTGAGTATGAGCATGAGTTCTTCCCAGCACGGCTGAACTTCGATCCATATGGGGTAGCAAAGAAGACAATCTCCCAGGAATACTCGCATGTGCCTTCATTAGAAGACTTCTGGATGAAGTGCAGAAACGAGTACGAAGTCAAAAAGAAAGACTTCAAGCAGGTTATCGGTGCAACAAGTGTTTGATTATGGATTAGCTCGGATACCTGCAGATCTCACAGATGATGGGCCTGTGTTACTTGACACTTATCATCAGATGGGAGGGGATAGAGCTGCTCTTTAGGAAAACATTGGTGGCTGCCACACGATCGAGGAAAGATCTGCCACGGTTTTGGTCAACACCTCAAACTGTTTCCTAACAAAGGGGTATTGCCTTGATGAAGCTTTGATGAATCAGATCACAGGCAACCTTAGCGCAAGAGACTCCATCAAAAGAAAGCACGAAGGTGAAAGCAGTAGAAGGCCTGAAAAGCTTAAAGTGCACAAGAAGTCTCAGACACATGAAAAGGACACTTCTACGGCTATGGTGCTAGTTCCAACTTCTCCAGCGTCAACTCACAACACTTCACCTGCCTTTGAACCTCAGGGAGATCTTGTCGTTCCTCCATTGAATCCAACAACGTTTGTGTTTTCTCCTCAGCCACTCCGATCTTCACCTCTTTCGAAGAAAAGCTAAAGTTGCAGATGGCAGAGTTTGAAAGGGCATTGTCTTTGGACAATTCAGAAGATGGCAATCACGACACTGTAGCAAACTCGGATGGAGAGGAACCAGAGCACGAGATGGTGGTGCATTCAATGACTTCTCATTCTCCGAAAAGCAATTTCTCAAAGTGGTTGGCTTCGCAGTCAATCCCAAAAGCTAGAGAGGAGATCAACCTGGAGGAACATGACTTGCAATTGCTCCTGAGTTTGGGCGGAAAAGATAGAAGACCTAAAGTTGCTAAGGTGACTTCTAGGTTGATTATTGAAGAATCGAGGCAAAATTTCGCTGAGGTATCAGTTCCAACAGAGGGAAAGCAGAAAGGCAAGCTTACGGCAACAGATATATCAGTAACCAAGGTGCTAATAGGTCAAACTACTACCGAAGGATTAAAGCAAGACACGAGACACTAATAAATGCTTTATTCCTTAAGCTTGACAAAGAGAAGGCAGAAAAAGCTGAACTTCAAAAGCAGGTTTCCAGTTGTGCGAGATCATTGCTAAGGTTGTCAAACCTTCCTCTCAGCCAATTTCAGCACATAGCAGTGCATGATCATCTGATGCAAGAAGTGGAAAATGCAGGTAACCAAGTTAAAGTTATCGACGAATGGAAGAGTCTAATCATTCGCAAGCTTTTATGTACGGCAGGAGGTGCCACTGCCTAAAGGTTATGAAGGATGCATTAGTTCAGCTGAAGCAACTAATGCAAGCATGGTAGATATGAATACAGTGGAAAGTAACCTAGGCACTTTGGTCGAGATAAATAAGCTGCAAAGGAGGTTTTGATTGTAGAACGAATTGTGCCTGATGGATCGGTTGAAAAGGGGAAGCAGCTTGAATTCACAGTCTCTTTCCACTTGGAGATCTTCAGAATTATGCTGAAAAGAATGCGGGTGCTCGAGGGTATGGCATTGTCACTGTCAATCGGTTGAAAAGGGGAAGCAGCTTGAATTCACAGTCTCTTTCCACTTGGAGATCTTCAGAATTATGCTGAAAAGAATGCGGGTGCTTGAGGGTATGGCATTGTCACTGTCAAGCAATGTAATTGCTTTCACCAATGAGGAAGTGGTTGGGAACGTTTCTTCATACAAAAGGACCATTCCCAACAAAGTGCCTGATTCCCTGGAAGGATCTCTTTTGATGATTCAAGAGAGGATTGATGAAGTTGTTAGGCCTTTCACGATGAATTCAATCAGTAAGCTGGTAACGCTGTAATCAGACATTAAGAAGTTTGGGCCTAGTTTGAAGGAGGTGGAAGCGAGCATCGAAGTTTTGAACGAAGGATTGTTGCAATTCAAGACAGAGAAAGAAGTTGTGGCTAAAGCGGATGGGAAATTGTTGAACTATATGTTCGAAAAGTATATTCAGTATCAAAACAAAAAGAAAGTGTAGGAGTTACAGCTGGCAGATCTTCCTTCTTTTCTTTCTTCTCTTATTTCTTATGTCCCCGGATGTAATTGTAAACTTAAAAGTTATTGGTTTAAAAACCATTACTTTAAGTTATTTGGAATGACTCTTTGAGTTAAGTGACAGATGTGCACAATTTTGGCTTGAACTCCTGATGCATGTCACTAAGAGAGGAATTAAAGGAAGATGATTGCCAGATGTTCTCTTTACTTCTTGTTTATGATCTAGTTCAGTTATAGTCTCCCATTTGTAATTTCCCCTCTACATGCGTTATAAGTAGAGGAAGAACCTACGGGTTAAAGGATCGGAATTTGTAATCAGCATTCTTGTGTTCCAAACTTTGAGCTGAAACCCCTGATTTTTGCAAGCAGAGGAATATAGAAGAGATTTCTGGAGAACTTTGTGTCAACGGTGCATTTTGCTTCTTACTTTCTTTCTAGATCTGTTCATAAACTTTGTGTTATTATAGATCTAGATCTGAAAGTTTCCTTTGCTTTGAATTATGTGTTTAATGATCTATTTGTTTTAATCTATGTGCATGCAATCAACTCTATAAACTATTGCTTGGGTTGCACATCCTCTCTACTTTCTTCCGTTTCCTATTATTTTCCTCTTCTGCAAATTTTTCCTTTCTTTTACAGCTGCTTACTTGCTGCAAAACCGTATAGCTATGGTTCATGAGCTAAATGGTTAAAGTAATACCAACAGATAGATATTAGGACATATAAACTGACAAAATCTTACATGGGAGCCTCACCGGTAAATGAGGGAGATTTATCTCATGACTGCCTAGGTTTTCAGCTGTGCAGAAAATCTAGCCAACATATCTAACACTAATATAGGATGGGTGTTCTAACAACCTATATTCACTCTTAACTACCAACCACCCCGGAACACCTCCATCCTATTTTGTCTCCTAAATCTCTATGTGAATTGTATTAAAAACTCACTTACAAACAACACATAACGACTTACCCAACTAACTTTTATTCACCTAGTCTAATGTGATTGTTACTCGCGTCACAATCACTTACATTATTTGTTCCATTAACTAACAAATATTGTAATGCAGAGCACTTAATCACCCATGTGACGACTAATTTCTAACAACGTAGAGTCCCATTTATACATTTATGAGGTGTTCAACAGTCACACCAATGTAGAGCCAACTCATTGGTTCAGTTGTACGTGTCTTCTTTCACAACTTGTTAGTTAACAAAGTAGTCAATGAGAGCTTGTTGATGAATATAGTAAGGATGTGTTGATAGCTCCTTGATGTTAATTTCAGTGGCTTGTCTGTAATGGTGCCTGAATATTATTTAATTTTTCCAGTTAAGACGATATGCTAAGAAAGAAAATTAATGAGATGAGAAAAACCTAAACACGTATTAGAAATAAAGAAAGAAGGAAATTATTTTAATGTCCACAAATGACCAAAGCGGGTCAATGAGACTCAAAAGTATAGCCAGTTAAAATAGAGAAATAGGTAAGAAGATCCTAGGTTATGAAAGTAACTAGATACAAAAATACAAAAGCGAAAGGAAAGAAACTGGGCAAGGGAATGTAAACCGAAAATGTCTAACAAGGAAAACACATGATGTATAACCCTACCAAGCAACACTAGCTATTCAATTAAGAAAACTGAGCATAATGGCATAAAGACAGCTAAATATCAAAGATGACCCAAATAGAACCTGATTCTTAACTCAAAAAATTCCCAACATGATTTCTCACTATAACACTCATACAACAAGGCAAGGTTGGATCTATTTTTCTTTTAAGCATAAACCGAACTTCAAATTATATAATTGGTTTCACAATACATTTGCTTTCCTTACAAAGAAGTTTCTGTCACACTCACACTATAGATACATGCACAAGCTCAGGTCATTTTTTTCACCAGGATAGTTAGAGTGCCCTGATAAGTGTGAATCCAACCAAGAAATAGATTTCGGTTTCATAAGCTATGGAAAACTCAGAAACCAACAGATGCAAATAAGAGAATTTTTGTGGGGAAATTACCTTCAACCGAGGGCAATGGTTTGCAATTGCGAACAGAGACTCATCACTAATAAAGGTTCCACCAATGTTCAGATGTTGTAAAGAGCTTGCCCTCGAAACCTAGATGCTCAGTTACAGTTAGAACATCAATTTCATATGAAATGAATATAATTAATGCACAATAAGCTTTCTAAATGCTTTTAAGACAGTAAATGCAATGTCTAATCCTCTGTGACTGTTTATATTACTAAAATTACCGAAGTTGCTGATACATTTTAGATACGGGTATGGATACGAAGTATCCGATACGTAGATAGAGCAAAAAAAAATTGGTCCCGGATACGGCGTTGGATATGGACGTAAAAATATATATAAATATTAAAAAAATATATAAATTACAGCCTAATAATTAGGAATTAACCACATATTATGCATATGAAAAACAAAACAAGCTAAATAATAACAAACTACTCATAATTTCATTGAACCTGGGCACAAGCATCCTCCCTACCACATCTAGTTGAGGTGTTTATTACATTTATCTCATACATGCTTATTTTGTCCTTGTTTTTGATGGCTTCTATTTGGTACCTTCCGTAGAATAATGCTGCTGCAAAAACTGTAATTTCTGCTGTAATGATATATTAAATTTAAAGTAGAAAAAAATAAAAAATAAAAATGTTTCAGGCCTGGAAATGGCTGGGCAGGTCTGGATACGGCTGGGTACGTCTGCAGATGTACCCAGCCGTACCCTGACCTGCCCAGCCGTTTCCAAGGCATTTCCGAGCGCATATCCAGGCCATACCCGTACCAGGTACATTTCGTACCCATACCGAGTGCCCTAGGGGTGGCATTTCGGTAACTTAGAAAATTACCATCTCTATGATGTAGATCCATATTCTTCTTTTGAACCACAGGCCCTTACGATAATAGATTCATAGGTTCTTTCCTACTTGAGTTTTCCAATAAAATCTTTACTCTCCCCTTCTAAAGAAAATGTGGAGTACAGATTGGATAGTGATGAACAGCAACTGTAAAACCTTATAATGGGCTAAGGTTGGGTGTTTGCTCGACCATCTTGCAGTGCATAAACAATAGATTTCATAAGTGTGCTAATGGTAATATCTGTGAAACTGACATGGGGGAATAATATTTGTCCTTTTCATAATGAACTTACTTCAAGATGATACATTTCATAGAGTCCTGGGTGCATCCAGCCCGTGATATCATGAAATAGAGTTATATTCTTCCTTTGAACTATAGAGCCTTATGATGACAGATTTTTTTCCTAATCGAGTTTTTCCAAAACATTTCTTTTGATTCTCTCCCATATGAATATGATGTATACTAAAGATTGCAAGATGAAAAAGGCAAATTTAAAACCTTATAATTGGTTGGCTAGCTGCTAGACCATCTTGCAGTGCATTATTGATGGTTTCATAAGTGTGCTAGTGATAATATTTGACAACTGTGACATAGTGGAATGATATTAGTCCTCTCCACATTGAGATTACTACAAGATTATGAATTTCCATACAGCCATGCTTGTTTCTAGCCTGTGACTATTTTTAAGATTGTTAGGGTCTTTTGGAGAGCGACTTGATTAGCTTCATTATTGTCTAAGATCCATAAGGATCCAGAAAACAGATTACTTTATCAAACAACCAGAACTCAATCAGAAACAGGTTAGAAATTAGAAAACAAAGAACAATATTGTTAGTGACAAAGCCATGACATATAGTAGGGCACCGGTTGTGTCATTGTCAAGGCATTTTCAAATGTATCACAGCAATACCATTTGTGTTGTGACAGTTTCATTTTGGCAAGACAGTTTTGCCTATGGGAAATGAAAAGGAAGAGTGTTGGCAGAAAATGATGTTTTACTTTTTTTGTGTTCTATGACGTTTGGAAGTTCTTTTGTGCATGAAAAACACTCCCAATGTTTATAATTCTAAGAGGCCCAAGTCCGATTGTTCAACATACGAAGTATGAGTGTTGTACAAGGAAGATTAGAGAGTTCGGTTGGCAGCAGGAGCAGAACTAATTTGGTGCAGAGAGAACCACAGTGAGTGTAAAAGCGCCAGGACTACTGCATATGCTCTATCAAGAGCTCTTTGTAGCTGATGTTTGGCCAAAGGAAGGAGAGGAAGCTGAGCATTTGCCACTGCCAACTGATTTTCCCCACAATCCAGTTTCCTGCTTAAAATCTGTGTCAAATTTTGTATGGGGTTGTGTTTCATGTCATTACATCTTTGTTCATGCAACAACATTGTTTCATTTCCAAAAAGTAAAAAGAACATTAATTCCAGCACTTTATGTATACACCTTATTTTTCCCTCACGATTTCTCTATGCATATTGTTGATGCATTATTCCCGTCCCCTAACTGCATGCCTTAAGGAGTACATAGGGAAAGGGTTAGATTTGGTTGGTAGCACCTTGTGAGAGACCATAATGGCATTTGCCTTTGCCTTACTACTACCATCATATAACCACTTTACACTCGCATTTATGCTACCCTATTTATAGGCGTCATCATTGTCATTTCTCAAATATATCATCGAATAGTCAGCTCTGTATAACTATACACTCGCAAATCTGCCCTTAAAGGTTGAGAGGTCTTAGGGTTTAGTGGAGCTTATACTTGAGGTCATCATTGGAGCATTGGATTACTAGGAGTACCAAAAATAGGAGCTGAACTAGAAAAGTCTACCTTAATCTTCATAGTCCACAACTTTGGTCTACTTAGATCTTCCACCAACCATTCTTGTGATCCACCCACAAGAATATCTCATAAGGTGCTCCGAACCAAAGAGGGGGATTAGTGCACTGACAATGTCCACACGAAGGTATCCCTAACCCTAAGACACTTCCTCTATGTTGGTTTGATTGATTATTTTGATGCATCATGTATTAGACTAGGTACCATGGCATATTTTTGTCTATTACATTATTGCTCCCTTTATAGCACATGCTTATTGTTTAATGGCATTACAACCCTTAGTTTAAGATTAGCTCTTGCTTACAATCCTTAGAACTCAAATTAGACCTCATATCCCATATCCTTGGTATAGGCTTTGGAACCCTATACCCAATATTTAGTGTGGATTACTCTTTTAGAAGCATTGTATGTTTACATTGTAAATCTTGCTTGTGTGTTGGCTCTAGTATGGTCTTCTACTTATATCCTATATTGATAGAGAGGATTGTTATATTGGTCATCTTCGCTTACATACATTTACACATTCCATGTCTATCAATTTGAAGTCTAGTTGGAGTACGATAGCATGTACAAGTATGTTAATTTCTAGCAAGCATAGTCTCTTGAGAGAATATAAATTATATTGACATTAGAGAAATTTAATCCTTTTGGGTATTGGGGATAGTTATTTGTGTTGATTTGTATGAAATTGACAAGATCTTGAAAAGAGAAATTGCAGCCTTATGAGTCAGAGATCTCAGCAAGGTGTAATCAAAAAGCAAGGAAGATGACCAATGGAGAAGAAATCTTGGAAGTAGTGTTGCCTCATTGGAAGCAATTTGGAGTTCATGATGAAGATCCAAAAAGCCTCATCATGGAACAAGGGTTCTGTTAAGAATCGAACATCCATGGATAAGGTGTTAGGTGCCCTTTCCAAGAAACTTGGAGTGGGAGAGGAGGAACCCCTTGAAGAAGATGCCGGAAAAAAAGAATAACGATTGGAACATGGATGGAGAGGAGCAGCCCAAGGTAGACAAAAGAAAAGCTAAATTAAAGGAATTCGATAGACCCACCCTTTTTAAGTTTAAATAATAGTAAACATTAAAGCTTTTGAAGGATGCAAATGCTAAAATTCTTGATGAGGTGGTTATCAAATGGAGGTTTACTTTAGAGTGCATGAAGTCAATGAGGCATAAAATATTTCTTTTGCACATCCAAAAATAGAGGGTCATGCTCTAGTTTGGTGGGAAAGTTATCTGATTGCTTCTAAGAAAAGAATGGGCCAATAGTGTCTACTTGGGAAGAGTTCAAAGAATTGCTTAAGAAAAACATTCATCATATTGGCCACAAAACTGACTAAAACATTAAGTGGCAGTACATCAGGCCAGGCAATAACCAAAATGTGCAATATTGCACCAAAAATTTCCATAAAAGAGCCATGTTGATGAACTTGTACTTCAAGAAGAAGATGTGATGATAAATTGCATAAGATGACTGCACCTACACATAAGGAAAAGAAGCCGTCTATAGCAAGCCTCAAGGATTCAATGAAGCATGTTCATAAGCATACTATATTGAAGATGAGAAAAAACTAGGTGAGGGAAAATCGTCTATGCAAAATCAATCAACAAATCAGCCCGACAAGCAGCAGAAATAATCAACAAATTGGGCCAAGAAGCAGCAAAATCACTCGGACAAATCCTACAAGGGTAAGTGGGAAGATAAATAAATTTAAAAATCCGAAAATCATTGCAGTCATTGTGTAAGACATGGTCATAATAACACAAACTGTTGGAAGTTGCATCCTGAATTGTACCCAGATAATCATACCAATCGGGACTCCAAGAATTCCATGGTCACCTTGGTTGATGGAAAAGAGATGGAGATAAAGGAACAGTTCCAATGTAGACGAATTCGGCCGCACTGCTACTAATGTGGAAAGCGAGAAACAAGAGGAGATGAGCAAGCTCTTTCAAACTAAAACATGAATCAAGAAACAAAAGGTTATTGCACTTGTTAATTCTGGCTCACAGTCTAATTTAATTTCAGATGAAGCTATAAGGCTTGGTTTACAAACTGATTACCATCCACATCCATATCCATTAGATCGGATGAAGAAAATGTAGAGACTCGTGGGAACAAGAAATGTATGCTCAAGTTTGCTATTAATTCTGAATATATTGATGAGTTTCAAGCGGATGTCCTTCCGCTCAATGCATTTGATGTTTTGTTTGGAAGTCCTTGTATCTCAAGGATGCTATCTTCATGACAATGACCAGTAGATCAAGGATGGGATGAGTAGCACTAAACTTGCCATGGTAAGTGTTATCGCCAAAAAACAGCACCCTTTGATTTGTGATGGATGGAAGATGGGGAATCGGTGTTTTTGGGTGACATGGGAATGTCTCTCGAGTTGTGGGACTTACTACTTCAGACAGACCTCCAGATAAAGTTGATTCCTCACCTATTCCTAATGCTAAAACTACTACAGCAGAAGGCAAATCTAACTAATCCTAATCTACACATTCAAAGGGACCAGGGAGAGAGGGATAGGGTTAGAAAGATGTGTGGAAATGAAATCCTAAGTTAAAAGGGTGGTGATAGCACCAGAAAAAGGGGGTTGATCGCTCTCCATAAGGGGAAGGAAAGGGAGAAAACCTAGGAGGAGAGGACAGACAAATATGCCATGACTGTAACCGTAAGGATTCACCTTTCCCACAGATTGACAACACAGAAAAATGGAACCTGCATGTAAGAAATACACACAACATGCCAAGAAGAAAACAGAGAGGCAAGAATGCAAATAAAACAAGCTAGGGCAGAGAATAGCCACAAAACAAATTTTATTGCTTGAAGGTATGCAAAAGCCGTTACATTCTTGGCAGAAGGTGTGAATACATTGCAAAGGCCAAATTAGAGGTCTGAAACTTATGGGAAGTCGGCCACCATTTTGGCATGGTGTCGTTACAACAAAGAAAGATCCTTTTACAATGCACGAGTTCCAGATTTATAGAGAAAGAGAAGAAGAAAAGAGAAGGGGAGAGAGGCACCAAAGAGAGAAATCCAACCACCAGGATCGATCACCATAGTTACTTGCAGAGAGATGTGGACGCCTGACATGGCTTCTATCACACGCCATCCAATTTCGCAGTCGCAGAGAACGGCACCCATACTTCACTAATTATCAATCACCATAATTACTGCAGAGATGTGGGCGCCGACATGGCTTTTATCGCACGCCATCAAATTTCGCAGTCGCAGAGAACGGCACCCATACTTCATTAATTATGGTCGCTAAAGTGGTTGAGCATTTGAATGTCAAAAGGGCATGGTTTTGAAAAATCCTGCGGTTGTATGCTCATCTTGCGGATTTACATGTTTTGTGGCTTCCATCGCACTCTCCGCAAACTTCCGCACTTCGCCTTTCGATGTCATCACCATGCCACAGGGATCTAACCTTTTTCTTTGTGCGGCATTATGTATGTGGCCGTCTTTCTTTGCTCTGTGGCCTCTAGAGAAACCGCACAACATTAAAATTGGGAAACCCATGGAACACTATGATAGTGTTTCGCAACTTCCAGCCTTAGTCGCATTTCAATTCTATTCCATTGCCGAGTAGTACCTTGTGGCACTGCCTCTTGACGCGTTGCAGCTTCTACTTGGTAGACTTCACCCCCGATTTTGTGGAATCGACAAACTCTGCAGGATGCTATGTATTACGGGTCAGTGTGGCATTGTGCTTCCAAGCCGTGAAGCACTAAGCTTCTCATTTCTTTGCTTCATGGATTCTTTCCTTAGCTAATTTTCAAACTTTTGCGGTCTTGAAACCTGTGGTGCTCGACTTACCTTCGACCCTTGCAAGAGACCGAGTTGGTGCCGTGAAGGTCTATCTCGCATCGAGAATTCTACTCAAGTTCCTACCCGATGCTCCTTTGTTCCACGGGTCGGAGAACCCGCGAAACACTAAGTTCCTCGCACCCGCGGATAACAAATCTAGTCTCCATGTAGTTTTTTTAGAGCAAAATGGCTAAGTCCATTTATGATAACTTATTTCAATTTGCAAGGGATGCGAATTTGCGATAACATGATAAGTGCTAACCAAGCAAACAAATTCATTCAAGTAAATATGAAATACTATTTACTTCTTTCGAAGGATAAGAAAGATGGGCTAAATAAATCGAGAGGTACTTGGTGTTAATAGTGAGTTGGAAGACTTGGATGAGTTATCATAGTCTTTATGACAAGTGTTCCAAGCTCCCAAACGGTTGCCACCAAAGAGATTAGAGCTTGAGATTGATTTTCTGCCCAAATCTCCTCTACCGAATCTTTTCTTAAATAGGCAATCTCTTTTGGAGAGTAATGAAGTGAAGAAACAACTCCAAGAGTTGTAGTTGTTGGAGCAAGGGGTTATTTACCCTAGTACTTCACCATGTGGATCACCCATTGTCATCGAATAAAAGGAGGATGGCTCGTGGAGAATTTGCATAGACTATAGAGCCTTGAACAATATCATCACAAAATAGGCATCAATTGTGCAGAGATGACTTGTTGGACCAACTTCAACATGTCGGGAATTTTACGAAGTTGGATCTCAAATCCGGTTACCATCAAGCTCGTATGAAGGAGAAGGATGTATGGAAGACAACCTTTAAAACAAAGCAAGGTCTGTATGAATGGTTGGTACTTCATTTTGGCTTATATAATGCACTTGTTTCATTTATGAGATTTGCAAATGATTTATTGAGGCCATTCACATATACGTGGCATAGCATACCTAGATGATATTTTGGTTTTTAGTGTTACATGGGAAGAACATCTAACTCATTTAAAGCAAGGATTACAAATGTTTAAGAAAAAAGATCTTTCGTGCAATATGAAGAAGTGTGAATTTGCACAATAATCAGTAGTCTATTTAGGGCATGTGTTTGGAAAAAGAGAATTAAAAATGATCCAGCAAAAAATGGAGGCTATTACCAATTGGCCTGCACCTAAGAGTGCTATGGAAACAATGATCTTTTCCGGGAAGTTTGATATATGGGGAAATTCATTCCATCATTCTCTCCAATAGCAGCACCTTTGTGTGCCAACGCAAAAATAGATAAGAGTTTTCAATCGGGTAAGGAACATACTAATGTTTTTATTCTTTGAAGTGTAAAATCAGCCATGCACCAATGCTTTGTTATGGACCTAGAAACATATAGACTGAAATTGATAAAACTCAACAGAAATCTACCTAGACAATACCTAAATAGAATTTATGAGATGTTAAAGGAAACAGCTTTAAGCAGTAAACATTTTCTAAACATAAGAAAATAAAATTCTACTCTAATTACAACCAATAAATAGAAAATCTCAAGCTCAGAGGTGAACCCCCACCCCCTCTCAATTTTGAAGACGACCAATCTTTAACTAAGTGTGAAATCAAATCATTATATTCCAAATAATCATGTCCTTATTACAACGTATTTCCATATTTATAGGTAAGGATACCTTCTCTATAAATAACTAACTTTGCATTATCACGAAGCGATCTAAGAATAACTAACCTTTATTTCATCATGAAGCAATCTGAATCTATCAATAACTGATTTTTTCTTAATCGCCAAGCAATCTATAAATTAATATAGAAAATCTATTTATAGCCGTTGCATGATAATGAGGGATAGGCCCTACACCGCAATAAAATAAATTTAAGCACAGACCGTGGAACTTCCTCAACAGGTAGAACGTAAAGGGTACAGAAGTACCAAATAAAAAGGAGAAACACATCTAATCAGGTAACCAGATATTAACTAAGAAGGTCACCATCTACACAAAGAAAGAGAATGTCATCATCTAACAGATATGCACCCGAAACTTCAAAATGCAGCCCACATCAACATGCATTGCCATTCTAGGAGCAACTATAATCTCTACTTCTTCAAGTCCATGCAGAGTAAACCTTGTATCCCAAGAATGCAAAGTGACCCATATGTGCAAAGTGAGATAGACTCCATAGTTGCTTCAATGTAATGTCCCTTTTCCCACTTGAAAGTTATTATTTGGATGGGTCTCCTAACAACACCTTGGTGACACAAGGGTTTCAGGAACTAATGAAGCACGAGCCAAGGAAGAACGAAGTTGCAGCCCTTACTCCCATTCCTATTCCAGATATTCAACAATATGAGGTAATTTTGGATCATGGTTTGGTTAATACTGATTTTCTTTTAGCTCATGATGAATTTAGGCTTGAGCAAGTGGAAAAAGAAGAAGGGAACCTTTGTTCAAATAGATATGGGGACAACAAGCTTGCTGGACTTTTTATAACAGCGGTCAAAAGGAGGCAAAATGATGAAGAATTGAGCCTTGGTAAATCAAATGTCCCTCTTTCTAAAATAGCCTTGACAAAGACCCTTGGCCCATTTTGTCTACTCGACGGCCATAGGGAAATTTAAGGGTGACTTAAGTTACCTATAATTATTATAAAGTGCCATTGTCAAAAGAAATTATGTAGACACTTATAATAATTATGTAACTTAATATTATGTCTAGTCTTAGTCAAAAAAAGGGGGCGGGGGAAGTGTGCAAACTTATGTTTTATTGTTCCTAAGGGTGTAAGTCGACTTGGGTCACCTTATGGGGGGGACATTAAGTTATTAAAAAGACTTTTATATTTTTTATGGGCTCCCATGAAGAATTGCGACTTGGCCTAGAGGGTCTTTGGGGGTTAAAGAATGTTTAAAAATTGCTGCTAGGTGTTTGGGTGTCTTGGGAGATGTTCCTAGGGTCCCATCCTTCACTTAAGGTGGAAATCGACTTGCCTTGGGCTCATTCTACTACTTCATACTTTCCATTTTTCAGCTGTGAGTTTGAACATACTGCTGCAATATTTTTGAGGACGAAAACCCTCAGGAATCTTGGTGTAGGGAGAATGAGAACTCTTCCTAAAATTACTAATTTTATTCGAGAATTTGCAGAGACTAAAATCTGGTTTTGGAGCCATTTTCCCTCAGCTGGAGCGACCAAGTTTGGGGTTTTTCAATGGGTTTTGAGGAGCTAAATATCTGATTTCATATCAGCTTTGTAAGAAGCATTTCCAGAATTTTATTAGGTGTTTTTGGAGCATTTTTGTAGGGTTTCAAACCCTTGTTCTGCTGCTGCGATATTCAGGTCAGATCTGAAATATTTTATGAATATAAATAATTTCTGGAGCTCCCATTTTGATGTTTATTCATGCCATTGTTCTCCATAAATATATTCCTATTGAAAGCACTCAAAAAAGAAAATTATTTGCTTGGGTTTTTGTATTTACATCTACTTGTGCAAGTCGCATTTCCTGGGTTTATTTTTATTGCAGTATACACACTTTAGATTTGGGTTACATTTTCAGCTGGGTATTAGTGTTTTCCATTGTTCTTTCCATGGGGTCTAGTTGGGGACATTACAATAAAGGCCACAAAGGCAACCCAAGCTCAAGCAATCAAGATATGGAGATAGCTCAAAAAGAGGAAGATCATTTGGTTGGAGAAACATGGTCTAAAGAGTGGGAACACCTTGATGGTAAAGGGCACATACACTCTCTCATGCAATGTCCAAACCAGGTGAAGACCGTTATATGTGCATGGGCCAAGATAGAATTGGGGAGAAGCTTTCCCCCTTCCAAAGACTATGGTATGTTTGTAGAGATAACCAATTCCTTTTTCCATTTGATGCATACATCAGTTATTATGCATGTGCCTAGAAAGGAATTTTGCATGGGCCAAAATAGAATTGGGGAGAAGCTTTCCCCTTCCAAAGACTATGGTATGTTTGTAGAGATAACCAATTCCTTTTTCCATTTGATTCATATATCAATTGTTATGCATGTGCCTAGAAAGGAATTTTGGGATCACAATGATGAATGCATTGAAGATAACTCACCCAAATTGATAAGGTCAAGGAAAGAGAGAGAATTTATCCATGATAGACCGAGGATCACAATAGGTGGAGTTGTTGGTTAGTACCTAACAGCAGTTAGAAGGTCATTTGAGGGAAATCTGCGCCTATGGAAGCTCAAGAACATGGGAAAATTGTCAAGCAAGCATCAAGCAAAGAAGAAGGTAAAAGACTTTTGGTTGTTCATGATATTCCTTTGTTTTTTAATGGTTGCATGTGGCAAGATACAAAAGGATTTTGGAGGCATAAGCAAAAGGATGGAAAGAAGCATGAGGAGCAAGAGAATGAAGAGGATGTTGAAAGGGTTCCATGCATAAATACCATTGCTAGCGTGAAGAGGCTAAAAGATATAGTGAAGGTAAGCAGCCCTGGACCTAGAAACAACTCAGATTTATTGTCTAGCATGTTGCTACACCAAAATGATGGACCTCATGAACAAAGGGGAAGAAAGGAGGACTATGTACTCTTTCTTATATGGCTGCAATGTTCTCACCTTCACCATCCACAAGGCCAATCTGTTTTGCAAAGGAGCCTCAAGAATGACACTCGAAAAGCAAAAGATCATGAAGGTAAGGTGTTTTTGAAATATTTTTTGAGTGTTGGTTCTAACTCAAAAATTCTGAGTTTAAGGAAGGTTAAGGCCAACTCATGGCTCAAAAGGGTTTCAAATTCATTTCTCCCCAACATGCCAAAACAGTTCACATTTTTAGGAAGGTATGATAACTATATTACATTACTCTACTCCATGTTATTGCTGAGTTTTTACTATCATGATCAGCCCATGCCAAGTAACGGGAAGATAAGAAGTGAGTGGTGTAGCCAAAGGATGCAATGGATTCAATTTTTGGGGAATCTATGATAGCAAAGCAAGGGATACTACAGGTTCAAAGTCACCATGTTGGGCACTCTAAGGTATGGGAACTAAGTGTTTTTCCACTTTCTACAAAGATAATCAGATTTGATTTTGTGATGTTTACATCTGATCTCATGAGAAATAGGGACAGTTCAAAGTTGTCTATGGCAAGCATGAGTATTGGCAAATCAGATTTGGCATTAGAAGACCTGAAGTGAAAAGGAAAAGTACTTTCCAATGTGCTAATGGTGATTTGCTGATTGGGAAACTTGTTATAACAACCATTGAAGGTAAGCTCATTGAAAGGTTCCATGTTTCTAGGTGTAATGAAATGATGACATCATGCATGTGGTTAGGAAAAGAGCTTATATGTTATGTCATGCATACCAATGGTATGATGGAGAACCAATGCTCACCATCTATGGAGCACTCTTGGAAGCCAAGTCATACACTTGAGAATAAGATTATAAGGGCAATCATCATTGTTGGGGCAGCAAGGTGTTTATTGTATAAAGTGGGTAAGCCATATGATTTCCTTGTTGATGTTGGCTTTCGGATGTTTTCTATGCAACATTGCCTGGCACCCAATAAATTTATTCAAGGATCACTAGTGCATAGCTAAGTTGCCGCATTCGGCGAACTTGAAGGAAAAAGTTCGAAATTCGCCGAATTTTAACAGTGGGTTGAAAATCGCGATTTAATTCGCGTTTTTTTCCTTTTTTGGCAATTTTTTCCATTTTTGGATTTTCGGTGAAAAAAACACAAGGGAAAAAAAAATTGCCATTTTTGGAAAGGGTCCGAGAAGATGTAGCAGCAAAAACTTGCATGTGCCATAACTTTCATTCTGTGGCTCCGTTTCAAGTGTCATTTTCTCTAAAAGTGCATATTTCCTCGAGCTCTACGCATTGATGGCAATATTTTTCTTATTTTCATAAAATTCATTTTTGCATCTTTTTAGACCAAGCAACTTCTTGCAATCTTCTGAAAGAATCATGAGCTTTGATCGCCTATAGACAGATTAGTAACTAAAAATACTGGATAGCTTTCCAAAACTCAGCGAGTATTCTCCCGTGCTCGGACTAATTGTCCCACCTACTAGCTTGGTTGCAACTCATGAGCACATGTTTTTTGAAGTTTTTGCTTTCAAGCACATTATTGTAATAGCTACTTATGAAATCAATGAAATGTGATATTATCTCTCTTTTGAAATGTGAATTTATCTTTTGTTTTTATATATTTAATAAAAATGTATATTTCTCATAGTCGAATTTAATCACAAATTTAATCGCTGATTTTTTTACCAGCGAATTTTTCACGAATTTAATCATCGGCGAATTCGAACACGAATTCGAATGCGGCAACTTAGGTGCATAGTAGTGTACATCCTTCCACGAAGTTGAACCATGGTCATCATTCACCAAGAATGGATTGGGAATTGAGCTAGATACAGAGTTTTGTGGGTATGAGAGATGTCTTTCATATAAGAACTGACATTATTTATTATTTCTTGCCAAAACTTGTACTTGTTGCCATCCAAACAATCTCAATCATAAAAATGACTGTGCACTTGAGTTATTTTCAGTTTGCTGAAGTTGGGGGTAAAGTTACAGTCATTATAGGGTCATTTTCAGCCCCTAGATTGCTATCATTTCTTGATTTGGTAAGGATTTTGAAGTATGACAGCTGTTGTCATGTTATTTTCACTGCTGTCATAAATTTCAGCCCCCTTATCACTTCCACATATGGGTTTCCAGCCATACATTGGAAGGGATTGTTGTGGACAATTGATGTTGGTTTATGCAAGGTTGTTTTGAGGTGGATTCCAGCCACTTTAATTCTGAATTTTGAGTGGAAAATGCGTGATTTCAACAGTGTTTGGGGCAGCATGATGGTATTTTGGGACAGCCAATGTATGGATGAGAGTTGTGTAGGTACAAAGAAGGAATATAATGATTCATTTGGGATCTAGGTACTTGCAATTGCTTGAGGACAAGCAATTTTGGGAAGGGAGGACTGTAATGTCCCTTTTTCCCACTTGAGAGCTATTATTTGGTCTTCTTGCCATTCCTTCTCCATGGCAAAGAAGTGAAGAAGATGGAGGAGAACATTGAGCTTCCGTTTGATATGTTTTTTCTAATTTTTAATATTTTCTTTTAGTGTTTTCTTTTTTATAACAGGTCGGTTGGGTTTTAATCAATTAATGGAAGCTAATGAAGGAAAATAACATCTCTAAGGGGTCGGCCTTACCTTTCTTTTTTTGGCGCCAATGGAGGGATATAAAAGGAGAGCTAAGACATCATTTAGATCTAGACTTTGGCGCATTTTATCATACTTGAGCATTGTGAGCTAATGGCTCCTTGTTCTTACACTTGAGGATGAAAACCCTCATGTGTGGCTTGCCTAGGAGGACGAAAACCCTTCATCTTGACTTGGGATTGAAGTATAAGGCAGATTTAAGGAGATATCTATCATTTTCAGATTGTTATTGGATTCTTTCTAGTGGAGTGACCTACCTTGAGTAGGGTTTTGAGGGTTTGGTGAATTCATATGTGCATTTTCAGTTGATAATCTGATTTATCATAATTTTTAAGGCCGGAATCTCAAGTTTCATGATTTTTGGGGTTTTTAGCCTCACAATCTACAATTTTCTTATGGTTGTTATTGGATGGACATTAATTAATTTCCAGCAGTGTGTTTCTTCATATTTTTCATTGTTTTTGGCTCTTGTGGATGCATAAATGATATATCTAAATTTTGACAAATTTATTTGAAGCATTTGATGGTGTTTGGCATATATTTGTGAAGGGTATAGTTCGCTGATTTCTTATTTTCAGTCTGCTGCAGTAAAAATCATATCTGAATAATTTTGATGTTTGGTTAAATTCTTTTGCGTTTGGTCTAAACCCTTGAAAGGGTCATTATATTCAAAAAGCAAGGCCCAAAATCAAGACCTAGCTCTAACTTAAAGTGTGCGAAATGCCTTGAAAGAAGAGCTCTTTTACGCATAGCCCCAAAATTACTTCATACACAAATCCACAAATATGATGAGTTCAATTAACTATCAACAGAAGCTCTATGCAACACACAATTGGTGGTACCAACATACTACTAAGAGTAGAGTCCCAAATCCACTCTGTTGCAAGCTTTCAGGGGGATGAGATGCATACAAACTTGGGCCGCAAGTAGGATGTAAAATTTCAACAAACCATTAGTTTATCTTGGTGAGAGAGCATGACTCCATTAGGCAAAACATAGTGTGTACAAATAGACCACCCCATTGTGTTTACAAAGTGCCAAACCCAAAGACTATAAGCTCACAAGAAAATGCTTGGTTGTGTGTGCATGGTGGTAAAAACTTTGAAAGATAGTGAAGACAATTCTGCACAACTGAAACCACGTACTAAATATGGAGAGTGATGTATACAAGATCTGAAACAGAAAGCGTCTGAGTTCACACACACAGCTATAACAGTCTGACTATCTTCAAGGACGGCGAATTATACAGGCCGTCCTAAAGCTAGAAAGATTTATCTACATATATATGTCCATTCGCAGTCTTGGGAAGTACCTAGTCTATTACAATAACATTTCCCGACACCACATCCTCACTAACAGCCACAGGGACCCCTTTGCCATCCTCTGCTTCCTTTACATCCCCTGAAATCTCATTATCCTCTTTGTCTAAGCAGCATGATGGAGGATTAAACACACAATCTTCAGCCAAGCCGAATCCAACCATTCTGCAAGAACTTCTTTACCCTTGTTGACCTTTCTCAGACCATTAGGATTAGGTGCCAATGGTCATGGCCTTCTAAACCAATTGAGTAGATCAGATTCTCAAGATCCCGCTGATCTTCATGCAAGGTATAGGTCCCAGCTGCATTGGATAACATATTGGCGGATCTCAATAACTGGGCTACTTCAAACACATTCTTATTACCAAGAGACTGCCCGGATCCAGCATAAGGGCTTTCATGAGTTTGGCAATGTCTTTGTTTCTACTTCATCAATTTTAGTTGCCACCACCCACATTCGTCTGACCCAAATCCTCATGAATGGATTCCTAATTTCTTGATCGATATAGTCTGAAAAATTGTGCACCGTAAATTCAATATTTTGATGTGCAACCATTTATTTACCCCTCCCAACACATGGCTTGTAAGGTGATGCCTCTTCAATCTTGACCATCTTCATGATGCCTACAAGATATACTATGTCTAGTGTCGAGTTCTTCAACTTGGAAAACAAGACAAGCAAAAACGGATATAGAATTATCCATGCATCTTCAAAAATCCAGATGAATACCCAAGCGCAACACAAGTTGTGGAGACAGGTAGAGCTAACCCCAATCTGTCCACAAAATTATCAAAAGACACTCCAAAGCAAATTCACCCACAAGATCAAATACAACCAATTCTAGAGAGGGAAACAAAATCAACATACCTACACTGCCCACAAATGAGAGATAGTCTCTGCCAGTCGCCCAAGCTCCCCACCAATGTTTCACCCCATGTAAGTAACTTGTGGCTGATATAATCAATACCTTGGATGTGATGCATCTCAAATATATAATCAATAACTGTCTGCCTGCTTATCATGGATGTTCGATGTGAGACCAATCTTTCATATAAATTCCCTTGAGCATGACCAAGGACTAAGTACCCTACCCAAAGGGAGAGATGATCATACACCACTTCGACAACCCTCAAGGGAAGCATAGGATTATTGAAACATGTAGGATGCATCCCATACAAGAATGGTTTGCACGTCCTTACGGAAGGGTGTTTCTCAAAAGGTACTCGTCCCTCCGATCAAACCATCTAATCCTACTACCCTGTTAGCAGCCCAGTTACAAGCTCCATTACCTTCTCTCCTAATGCATTGAAACTCAACCCCATAGGACTTTGATTGCATCCAAATTATTTCATCCATCGCAGTCTTCATTTTCCATGCTTTGATGCTACCCCATTGGCTGCATTGATGATCAGCTGCAAATACCCTTAAAGTATAATGGTCTTGCAGCCTTTCAAAAGTGCAATTTGAATACTTTTCAAAAGGGCTTTGGCTTCAACTGTATTATATGTGTACAACCTACTATCCAATGAGAAAATTAGGAGAAGCTAACCCTCGTAATCTCAAAGATACCACCATTGCCAGCCGGACCTGGATTACCTCTAGAGGTGCATTCAAAATCGAGTTTGATACACCTAAAATCAGGAGGCCACCAGAAGCCAAGGGACCTAGGAAGTCTGTCCAACCCATCACCAAGCCCCTTATCAGGTGTACAAGCACCAAACCATCCATGGAGCAAGTCATCTTCTTCATTAGAGCTAGAAACTGCCCCAAGACCCTAAGCATTCACCATTTCAATGATATATTTCTCTATAATCATTAACCATTCACAACCATTCCTTTGTATGGCTAGTGTTGGCAAAAAATCTTTTTGTTCCTATTCTATGTTGCCAGGAAACGGAAACGGAAACGGGTACAAAACACAGAAACGGCAATTTTCAAAAACCTTGGATACAAACGTTATGGTAAACATTCGTACAATATATATATATATATATATATATATATATATATATAGTACTCATTTTATAATTGTACTCCATGGACCATAAGAGATAATTTATAAAGCACTCAAAATATTTTGTATTCATTGAATCATTAAACATATACAAACATAAATATATAAAAACCACATTCAAATAAAAACATTAAATTAAATTTATATAGTAAAAACTATTGAATAAAAGTATAAGAAGTGAATTATACTTTATAAGTTATAAAATATTATAATAAAATAAACTATAATATCTAACTTATAAAAACTTCAATCCCAAAAAAATTCAAATTATATTTTATAATATATAAAACATGTATTAAAAAAACATAAAAATAAAATACAAACAAAAGAAAATCTTATTAAATAAATATACTAAAAATTCTATTTAAAAAACCATAGAGAAATAAGACTCACGAGAAGGAAAGGAAGAATTCGCACTTACGAAATAAAACTAAAACTCGACAATTGCAAAGACGTCTTACAGAAATGCAAGTCGCAAATAACAATGGCGGATTTTCGAACTCAATAAATTTGTAGATACAGTCGCAGTTTTGACGGAAATACAGACACGAAATCAAAGAAACCCTAGTCGCAGTTTTGACGGAAATACAGACACAAATACAAAGAAACCCTAGTCGCGAGGGCAGAGGTATTTCCACCGATTTTTCAAAGACGTTTCCACAACGTTTCGTGCACGCGTTTCGTACACGTTTCCCGGTTCCGAAACATTTCCAAGCTGAAACATGGACCCCTTAAGCGTTTTCGGCTTCACAGTTCCTATTCAACTAAAGATTCTAGCAAATGATGGAGGGACCCAAGTCCCAAATCATTGAGAGCCAAGATGGCTGGAAACCGTGCTTCCAACTTCTTAAAAAACCTAGCAAGGATTACTTTGGAATATACTTTAAAGCCCACATTTTCCTAGAAAGACCTCCCACAATTTTCAAGCATACGGACAATGTAGTAGAATGAGCATACATAGGGAGGGCCCAATGAATCCCCTACATCTAGTGTACCCCAAGGAGTTGTTCCTTGTGTTTTTTTGGGCATCCCATATAGGGACGTTTCAAGGATGCAAAAACGGGTAGGAAAAGTCTCCTAAATGTCCCAAAAAAAAAAAGTATTTTCGAAACATTTCGAGGGTGCCCTTTTTCTAGTAGGGGACGGCGGGGAGCCGTTCCAAGTATGGCTAGGGGCGTCTAGAAGTACCTTGTGCGTACCAGGGACAGCTAGCCGTCCCTAGCCGTCCCCGCGCCCCAAAGACTCACAAAAAGACTTTTTTATAAAAACTAAAAAAATTGCAAGCTTCATAAGTTATGACACCCTTACAATGCACAATCTACCATCAATGTGATGAATGGATTCCAATTGAGTGGAAAGAAGTTGAAGGTCCAACTTAAGCAAGATAATAAAAATAACAAGCCTTATTGAATAGACACGCCCATCATGCAAAGGGGAGGTTGGATGGATGGTGTTGTTCTTTACAAATTGAGATTGTTTCATTAAGCATGTAGCAGAATGAGCATACATAGGAGGGCCTCATGTATCCCCTACATCCAATGTACCACGGGAGGTGTTCCCTATGTTGTTTTGGGGCATCCCCTATAGGGACGTTTCGAGGATGTGAAGACATAGGAAATGTCTCCTAAACGTCCCCAAAATTTATTTATTTTAGGAAACCTTTCGAGGATGCCATTTTTCTAGTGGTGGATGGTAGGGAAGCCATTCCGTGACGGCTAGGGGATGTCTAGAAGTCACCCGACCGTACCAAGGGACGGCTAGCCATCTCCTACGTCCCAAAGACTCACAAAAACAATTTTTCAAAAAAACTAAAAAAAACTTACAAGCTTCATGAGTTATGATTCCCCTAAAGCTACATAATTTGTCGACAACGTGATGAATGGATTCCAATTGAGTGGAAAGAAGTTGAAGGTCCAACTTAAGCAAGATAACAAATAGAGCAAGCCTTATTGAATAGACATGCCCGTCATGCAAAGGGGAGGTTGGATGGATGGTGTTGTTCTTTACAAATTGAGATTGTTCCATTCAACATGTAGTAGTTATATGCCCCATTTTTTGTGGGTTAAAAATGGCTTGATGTATGATATTGAAGGGAGCAAATGAAGATTGTGGATGCTTATATATGCGGCTCCAATGCTGTCATATGAAAAAGGTGGGAAGCAATAGCTCCCTTTGGTGAAGATTGAAGGCTTGAAAATTCATGTCATTTATGTGCATATTGCATAGTAGAACATGTGATCTAGGTGCCCTTGTTCCTTTTTTAAATCGCTTTTGGAATAAACCAATATATCATATATGTTTTGGAATTGATTTTTAGTTTTGTTACTACTAGATTAATGTAAGATTATTATTGTTATGCATTGCTTCTATTTCTATATTACAATGTTTTATGCAGCAGTGAATTTGAATGTGTTATGGATATGCAATCATTCAAGGAAAATTTTGTAGACCACTGTGTTTTGTACATGTAATTATGTAAATTACTTGTGTTGAACTCTCTCCTACATAAATGACGGTGTAATTATTATATATATCCACATTGAATATTATGTGAAATCTCAATTCAGCTCTAATGTTATATTATAAGGTTCGATGAAATATATGATGAATGCATTTTCAATGTTATCATATCAATTTGGAAGTTCCTATATTTATAAATTTTCCCTTATTTTTAATAGTTGTCCCCTAAAAATGGCCTCCAAAAAAAATTCATCCAAAAACGTGTCCCCCCATCCCCTATCGTCCCCGTCCCGAAACTTGATGGAACATAGCCTACATCTCAACTAACTATAAGTCAAAATTTGGTTTTGGCTTAAAGGAAAATATTGCCTTTTTGGGAGACCTTTATGGTTCCAAACAAAGCTTGTTGGGAATTCACTAAGCACCATACCTTCCATTCTGAGCATTACTTGATAAACAGACTGAACGGATACATTACCTAAAGGACAACTTTCCCAAATCTAAGAGTCTTCAGCTCCAAAGGAGGGCATAAGGGTATTTTCCTATGTTCCACAAGGACGCGCCCTCTACCTTTTAGGCTCGTCCTGCACTCCCGGACGTTTAAACTCGGGGACGGGTAGGAAACGTCCCCAATCTGCTAAAAAAATTGGGGATGTCAAATTTCGAGCAGGGGATGGTAGGGGACGTCTAGACATTCCCAATATGTCCGGGTGACTTCTACAAGTCCCCCGACCATACCGGGGACATTTGGGCGTCCCCTAGGTCCCAACAATGTTTAAACTTTTTAAAAAACACACAAAGTTAATTTAAACAAAGGAATATGGCGGCCCACAAGGACCCCACATTCATTCCTAACTAACCTAAACCTAAAACAACCTCTCTTACAATTAAAACAAAAAAGAAGCTCATTTTTGTTATTTCCCATCTTGTGAAGGAGAAGACAAAGAAAGAAAACAACATAGAGAAGAAAAGAGAACAGCAATGAGAAGAAGGCAAGAGAGCAATATTCTACACCATTTGAGGTATGTTTCACATCCTTTGTTCATTTTACAAATTTACACAAATTATTTTTCATTTGTTTTTGTTTTTTTTTTCAAAGTTTCAAACTTCAAAGACTTAGGGAAGTTTTATTTTTTGTTTGTTTTTGTTTTCACTTGCAGTTGCAGTTGGGTGTTGCATTTTCAATAAAAACAATGAGCAGCACTGAGGGTAGTGAGGGTGAAGAGATTCAAATGCAACATAGAGGTAGAACTAGAAATAGGGTTTCTTCAGGGAGTGAGAGTGTTGTAGCAACTATGGGTTCAAATAATTCATTTGAATGCCCTTCTCAACTCCTCAAAATCTATGCAAAGGGCCCATTCAATCCTAAAAAGCCTCTTTCACAATTTACAACAGCCAATGACAAACAAACAAAAAAACTCGGGGGAGTAGAGTGTGGTTGTGTCATATTTGCAACAAAGATTTTAGGGGCTGCTACACACGGGTTTATTGTCATCTTTTGGGCATAGTTAGACAAGAAGGTAAAAGGTTGTGAAAAATAACATTAGCTGAGAAGGCCAAAGTGACTAGGTTGCACATGGAGGGTGAGGTGAGAAAAAAACGGATGCCATTGGAGACTATGCATGGTACACAATTGCCTACCAAATCCGTGGATGTTGAGAATCAAAGGGGAGAGGATTCTACCAAAGGAAAGAGAAAGGCTACTACTATCAGGGATGTTCAATGTGCAATCACGGGAAGTAGCTCACTCTCCTATTGCCAAATTCTTCTTTGCCAATGCAATACCATTTCATGTGTCTCGTTCCCCTTACTTCAAACAAATGTTCAAAGATGTAATTTTTGTTGGTTCCTCGTACGTCCCTCCTGAAGAACACAAACCACAGACCAGCTCGTTGATAAAGAGTATTCTAAGGTAAGTGTGGTGATGGAGAACATAAGGAAAACTTGGATACGGGTGGGCTGCTCTATCATCATGGATGGGTGGACCGATATTAAACATCGGCCACTCATCATATCATTGTCACACGTCCTATTGGCCATTATTTTCTTAGAGGTATTGATTAAATAGGGAAGAGGAAGGATGCAACCTTCCAATTTCAAATTTTGAAGGATGTCATAAAGGAGATTGGGCCCTCTAATGTTATACAAGTGGTGACCCATTCAACCCACATATGTAAGTTAGTTAGCTTGATGGTTGAGGGTGTTTACAAGCAAATTTTTTGGACTCCATGTTGTGTTCATGCATTGAACAACACATTGAAAGAGATTGAAATGATAAATTGGGTGAAGACGGTGGTGGAAGAGGCTAGAGACATGTATATGTTCATTTGCATGACCATCACACCTCACTTGCTCTATTCAAGTGTAATGTCCCTCTTTCTCGAATAGTTCGATCAAAGACCTTTGGCCTGTTTTGTCTACCCGACGGCCAAAGGGTGTTTTCAAGGGTGACTTCGGTTTATTATTTTTATTATATGGTGCTCAAAATAAAGTAAAATATCATTAAAACACATATAATGAATTAATAGACGGTTTAGGTGACTTTGACTTAGGAAAGTGCATTTAAATAAATTAATAAATTATTTAATGTGCCTTCCTAGCCAAAAATGCGACTTGCTTGGGAAGGGTCAAATAAACCCAAAAATGCGACTTGGTGGGAAAAGGAAAATAATTAATTATGAGGATTGGGAAAAAGTGCGACTTGTTCCTTTGGAGGGTTTTTTGGCTATAAGGGAAAAATGCGACTTGGGGAAAGGGCATTCAGATTATTATTATTTTTCCCCGACAGTTAGCACTGAGCTTATGCAGACAAAATCCAAGGACGGAAACCCTCTGGATTAATCCTCTTCATGACGAAACCCCGAGGACCGGTGAGAGAAGTTTCCATACAAGGATCTTCATGGTATTCACAAGTTTTTATTATTCCAGCAGTTAGAGAAATAAATTGCAGCAGTGGGCATACAGATTTCTTCCAGAGTGGGGCGACTTCTTCTACAGTTGTTTTATGTTGTATCAAAGGTATTTTTCATGATAGATATTTATTGTAATTCCCATCAAAGCAAATATATATCAAAGATTTTTGGTTTGAATCATTTACAAAGTGGGTTTTTGGTCAATCTTTACTATTAAATCTATCTACAGATTTATAATTGTATGATTGCCGTAATATTTAGTATCGAAATCATTATTAAATACACGGCTAAATTGTTCATGAAGAAATCTGCCTGTTAAACCCTAGGTGCCTTTTTCGTATTCAACCCGGTTTGCGGGGTTTGTTTTATTCAATTTATCTATGCAGTTTTAGTGTGGTGTTCTATGAATTCTTTTGGTATTATCAGTTCAGATTTGAGCGAGCAATATATAAAAAATAAAAATAAAAAGTATTCAGGCAAAAAAGGGGTTTGGGACCTTTCAGTGGTATCAGAGCAGTGTATCCTCCCAACCTGTGTGGGAAGGAATCAAAGAGGGTATTAAAACAAAAATCAGCTTTGAATGCAGCACAAAGAGGACGGTCCACACAGATACTACACCCGCAAACAAGCATGACTCGAAACTAGTATTGTAGGAGGTGACAGAATGGAATATTTGGGTAAGAGACGTGAGAGTCCTCCTCGAGAGGAATAGACAGATCCAAATAGGGATTTCATTCGGGATATGGCAGCCACGCTGTGAGCGGTTATTACTGAGCACCATGGAGAGCATGGACACTACTTTGGACAGGTTGGCACTAGATAGACCGCATGGATAGGTACGGCGCAGAGGATAGATCCGTATCAGTGGCCAGTGGTTACACGGATCATAACAAATCACCTTCAAAGCTATGGAGTGTTAGGGGATTGCCACACCGTGAGCGGAGGCATACTCATACAGAGGAGAGGAGAACTACACGAACTGCAGATAGGCCTATGCAGCCTAACTTCCTGCCTAGAGGTGACCCACCAGAGATGGAGGGACGACCGGAAGAAGTAGCTTTTCCAGATACTATTATGGCAGTCAGCGATGAGTGGAGGAGTTTGCCACAACATGTGAGGGATGTATTTCCCCTCCCACAGTATTGTGCTCAGAGGAGAGACAGTATGAGGGCTGAACAGGACAGGAGGCCTAGAGCGCAGCAGAACAGGGATTTGCATCGGGTTACCAATAAGGTAACTCTCCACTTTTGAGTAGTGGAAAGATCAGTGCCAAGGCTTGGATTCACAAGCTCGACACCTATCTTACCCTCAAACCCATGAGGGAGTAGGAGGCCATACAGATTCGCTACATTACACCGAGGGGTGGCTTATGATTGGTGGCACCATGGGTTAGTTACAGGGTGGTCATGAGCTTCTACGATTATACAGGATTTCGGTGAGAGGTGATTGCGAGGTTTGATCGCAAGGATGTGGAGTTGTATTACGGGGACTTGGACTTACGGCTCGACAGAGTGGACACGTTGATTCATACATCAACAAATTTCATCGAAATTCGTTGATGTATGAATCAACGTGTCCACTGTGGTTACTACAAGAGGTTTGTGAAGGGTTATTCTTAGCGGGCAACGCCATTGATGAGATCTCACACGGAAGGGTTCATTGGGTTGGTCGAGATGAGGCACGGTGGTATTTGAGAGGCTCTAGGTAATTATAAGCACTCCAGTTTTGGCTCTTCATTTCTCACGACCCTTCATTTGAGTGTGATGCTTCGAGATTGGGGATTGGTGCAATTCTTATGCAAGATCGCCATCCTATTGCCTTCGAGAGCCGGAAGTTGAAAGATAATGAGAGATTGTATTCCACCTACGATAAGGAGATGCTTACAATTATGCATGCTTTGGCAAAGTTCGAGCAGATTTGGTGGGTGGAAAATTTGTGGTGAGAACCGACCACAACAATTTGAAATATTTCTTGGAACAAAAAGAACTCAATGAGAGGCAACAAAAATGGGTCGGGCGGAATCCGAGGCATATGATTTTGAAATTGAGTATGTCAAGGGGACGAAGAATGTAGTGGCTGATGCACTTTCCGAAAACCCCATCTCGCCGCCTTGTTCTTTGAGCGAGATTTCAGCAGATTGGATATCCCAACCTGTTGGTTGAGTATTCCAAAAAATTGGGCATGTGACATTATGGATGGAAAAATTCAGGATGGCCGGTATAAGGTAATAGCTGATTTGATTTTGTATAAGGGCAGAATTTACCTAGTTCCTGAATCTGAGCTTAAGGAGAAGATTATGCATGCTTTCCATGATGCACCACTTGCAGGACATCCAAGATATTTTAAAACATACAAGCAAATTAGAGAGAGATTCTCCTGGAAGGGTCTCAAGGATGATGTCTTGCGCCATGTCCGCGAGTGTATGACTTGTCAGCAGAACAAGTCAGAGCATACTTTTCCAGCAGGTTTACTACAGCCATTGCCAATTCCGGAGTAGAAGTGGGAAAGTATTTTGATGGATTTCATTACAGGTCTTCCCGTGGTGCAAGGGAATGATCGTATTTATGCGGTAGTTGATCGGTTGACAAAATATGCACACTTTTTCGTTGTCCCTACCAGCTTTAAGGCACCTCATGTGGCTGATTTGTTCTTCCATCAGATATTCAGGTTGCATGGACTTCCGAAGAACATAGTTAGTGACCGGGATAGTAGGTTTATGAGCATATTTTGGTAGGAGCTTTTCCGTTTGGTTCACACTATGTTGACTCCCAGCACTAGTTATCACCCTTAAACAGATGGGCAGACAAAGATTGTGAACAAATGGATAGAGGGTTATCGTCGCAACTACGTTGCAGGACAGCAGAAGGCATGGGTAAAGTTGCTATATTTATGTGAGTTTTGCTATAACACCACTTACCATATGTCTATTGGTATGACTCCATTCCGAGCACTGTATGGGTATGATGCGAGGTCTTTTGTTGATATGGCGTTTGGGAACGGGAGAGGGCTCGGGAGAGTTTGCAGGATAGTTAGAAAATCCTCAAGGTACTTAAGGAAAATATTCAGCGGGCCCAGAATCAGCAAAAGATGTATGCAGATAGGCACAAAGTGGAGAGATCATTTGAGGTAGGAGACATGGTTTTCCTACGACTTCAGCCTTACAGACAGAGTACTCTCAAGAAGAGTGGGGCTGAAAAGCTCAAGCCGCGATTCTATGGGCCATACAGGGTGTTGAGGAGAGTTGGTGAAGTGGCATACGAGCTAGAGTTGCCTTCTGAGAGTAAGATACACAATGTTTTTCATGTATCTTGCTTGAAAAAGGCCTTGGGGCAGAACATTATTTCTTCTACAGAGTTACCACCCCTGGATGAGGAGGGGAGATTGGACTTAGTGCCAGAGGAGATCTTGGACAGCCGAGAGAGGAGACTGAGGAATAGAGTTATTCGGGAGTTCCTGGTGAGGTGGAAAGAGTTACCTGAGGAGGATGCTACATGGGAGGGCGAGACTATATTACAACATCCAGCTCTACAGTTGCTTGGGGACAAGCAATCTCGGGAAGGGAGGACTGTAATGTCCCTCTTTCTCGAATAGTTCGGTCGAAGACCTTTGGCCTGTTTTGTCTACCCGACGGCCAAAGGGTGTTTTCAAGGGTGACTTCGGTTTATTATTTTTATTATATGGTGCTCAAAATAAAGTAAAATATCATTAAAGCACATATAATGAATTAATAGACGGTTTAAGTGACTTTGACTTAGGAAAGTGCATTTAAATAAATTAATAAATTATTTAATGTGCCTTCCTAGCCAAAAATGCGACTTGCTTGGGGAAGGGTCAAATAAACCCAAAAATGCGACTTGGTGGGAAAAGGAAAATAATTAATTAAAAATTAATTATGAGGATTGGGAAAAAGTGCGACTTGTTCCTTTGGAGGGTTTTTTGGCTATAAGGGAAAAATGCGACTTGGGGAAAGGGCATTCAGATTATTATTATTATTCCCCGGCGATTAGCTTGAGCTTATGCGCAGACAAAATCCAAGGATGGAAACCCTCTGGATTAATCCTCTTGCGGACGGAAACCCCCAGACCGGTGAGAGATGTTTCCACTGAGGATCTTCATGGTATTCACAGTTTTTATTATTTCTGCTGGTTAGACAGAGAAATAAATTGCAGCGGTGGGCATACAGATTTCTTCCAAAGTGGGGTGACTTCTACGGTTGTTTTATGTCAGATCGAGGTATTTTTCATGATAGATATTTATTGTAATTCCCATCAAAGCAAATATATATCAAATCAATTTGGTTTGAATCATTTACGGTGGGTTTTTGGTCAATCTTTATTATTACATCTATCTCGCAGATTTATAATTGTATTGCTGTAATATTTAGCATCGAAATCATTATTAAATACACGGCTGAAATGTTTATGAAGAAATCAGTCTGTTAAACCCTAGGCGCCTTTTCTGTATTCAACCGATTTGCGGGGTTTGTTTTATTTAATTTATCTATGCAATTTTAGTGTGGTGTTCTATGAATTCTTTTGGTATTATCGGTTCAGATTTGAGCCAAAGCAATATAAAAAAAAAAAAGTATTCAGCAAAAAGGGTTTGGGAGCTTTAATCAAGTCTTTTTCGAGGAAGGAATTCCTCAAGCCCGTGGACACTAGATATGCCGATTATTTCAGTTTGCTAGAGAGGATGCTTGAGGTGCAGGAGGCTCTACAATTAATGATGGTTAATCAAAAGTGGGGTAGATGGTCAAAGGCAAACACTTCTAAAGGAAAAAGTATGAAACAAAATATCCTCGACGATGATTGGTGGTCCACAGTCAAGTACGCAATTGCTGATTTTATATGTTTAAAAATTAATATTTATATTTTAATTTTTAAATATTTTTATCCATGTTTATGACTTGTAAATTATTTTAGTTTTCATTCTTAATATTTTCGTAGCTTGTTTGCGGATATGTTTGCTCCATCATTTCACTTGTAGTGGGGGTCATAAGATATGTTGATACAGACTCTCCTAGTATGGGAGAGATTTATGAGACATTTGGCAGCATGCTTGGGCAGATGAAGCAAGCCATTTGTAGCAGGGATCCTACTTTGGGATTTTATGAGGAGCATATCAGGCCCATCGTGACACGGCGATGGAGCACAATGAACACCCTGCTTCATATGGCAGCCTATGCTCTAAATCCCAAATGGTATGCAGCACATCCTGGGAGAATGCACGCATCGATGATGAGAAGAGGTGAAAGAAGGGCTCATGAAGGTCTTTCGAAAGATGTACACTAATGAGGAGTCCACTTTATTGCAGACAAATGGCTATCCTTTGTTAATCTCCGTGATCCAACATTTAACAAACCAGAGGCGAGGTCAGATAGAGCTACATTAGCTCAAGTAGATCCTATTGCATGGTGGACATGGCATGGCATGGCATGGCAAGGATGCACCAGACTTGAGGATTCTTGCCACTCGCCTCCTTTCACAAGTTGTTAGTTCCTCTGCTACAAAGAGGAATTGGTCCACATATGGCCTCATCCACACAATTAAGAGGAACCAACTTACCTCTCAACGAGCAAAGAAGTTAGTAGCCGTGCATAGTGCCTTGCAACTTCAGGATCGACAAACTCCTGAGTATCATTAGACTCCAGTTACACGTTGGGATGTTGATCCCAAAGATGCCACACAGATTGATGAGGAGGCACAGGTGGGATTGGTTGGGGTTCCATTGGATGAGGCAATCCCTCATAGTTCCAGTGACTCGGACTCGGGGTCTGATTTTGATGCCATTTTAGCAGATTTTGATTAGGGGCAGCAATATATTTTCATTTTGATTTTCTATGTTTCAGACATTTTGTAGCCCTTGGGCATTTCATTGTAATTATTATTGTAATTGAAACTTGAATCTTATGTGAAATCTCAATTCAACTCCAATTTTATGTATTAAGGTTCTATGATGTGTGTGATGAATGCTTTAAGTTTAAGTTTATCAATGTTATCATATGAATATTTGAAATTTCCTGTATTTTTAAAAAATTCCCTTATTTTGTAAATTTTTAATGCCCTGAATCTTAGGTGAAATCTCAATTCAGCTCCAATTTTATGTATTAAGGTTCTATAATGTGTGTGATGAATTTTTTATCGATGTTATCATATGAATATTTGAAATTTCCTATATTTTTAAATTTTCCCTTATTTTTAATAGTCGTCCCCTGTCGTCCCCTAAAAAAGGCCTCCAAAAACTTCGTCCCCGAAAACACATCCTGTCGTCCCGTCCGAAAACTTGGTGTAACATAGGTGTTTTCGATTCGGCCATCAAGATTTAGGATTCCTACCGATTCAAGTTGTCTTGTCAATCTAAACGCTTCCATGACTTCCCACTAGGGAAGTCCATATACTAGATACTTGCTTCCCAAAGAATGACCACATAATTCATAAGAAACCTTAATCCTTCATAGTCAAACAAGGCCTAAGATCTAATCTAGGTATCTTTCGAAATAGGATATTCATCCTATTCCCGACTCCGCCACCTAAGAAGGGAATATTAAATTTCCGGGACGTGATGACAATTACATATTGTCAATCCCACAGGAGTGCGATTGAGTGAAGCGCCTAAAATCCGTTGAGAATCAAAATACTTGTGTTGTCTGATAATGTTCCACAACTTTTCCTTACTCGATTAAATTATCTAGAAAAGTTTAGAGCCTAGTTCTTCATGTTGCCTTGCCACTTTATACTAAAACCCCCATTCCTTTACGATGCATACTTTGTCCTATGAAACCAAACTCGTCCTATTATTCTCTTTTATCCCACTACATTAGAAGTTCCACTTTGTAATTTCATGATGTCATCTATTACCTTTCTAGCGCCTTAAACACTAACATTAAGTAAGTGGGAATTGCTTTAAGGGTAGATTGAATTAAGCAAAGCTAGCACTACAAGAGCAAGCCACTTAGCTTGTCCTGCAAGGGTAGGCCACTTAGCATGCCCTGAGGAGAGCCAGTTACCCTTCCAAGAAGAAAATTTCTTCTAGATTGTCTATCATAGGTTGTCAAAAGTTTCTTCTAGATTTTATCTATTATAGGTTGTATCAAAGGCATAGGTTGGCCTCCAAGGTACATCTCCCAAATAAAGGCATTCCCGGATATTGACTTGGGAAAGACTCTTTCAAAAAACCCAAAATCATTTTAACTCTTGCTTTTACCAATGGACTAACATTTGAGGAAAAAGATTTGGGATTTTGAAGGGCTTACCTTGACCAACAAAAATCTCGTAGCTATCTAGTATTTCCTTGAACATTCTAGCCTCTTACTCATTTGGTTCTCACATTAGCACAGTGGCATCAACAAATTGTAAATGAGAAATGTTACCCAAGTTAGCACGATGGCTAACCCCAAAGCAATTTCCCTTTCATTTTTACACCCTTAAATGGCCCTAGCCCTACCTAGGGTCTCAGTCGTGATGATGAAGAGATATAGGAATAAGGGATCCCTTTGCCTCATCCCACTTAGAGATTTGAAAAAAAAGGCCGAAACTTCACTAACCAAGGCTAAGAAAGAAAGAAAGAAAGAAATTATATTAATGTCCACAAATGACCAAAAGTAGGTCAATGGGACTCGAGGATACAACAGTTAACAATAGAAAGTTCTAGGAAGAGAGAATCCTAGAAGCAAAATAACAAAAAAGTACATAAGACAAATAAAGCAGTGTGCCACTAACATAGGTGGTAATGAAATCAATACAAATAGCAATGAAGGGCGAACAAGAGCCCCTAAAGCATGTCACAATAAAGACTGAAAGGAAATCTCATCGGCTATCTCTATCTACGTGTGCTCAAGTGGAGGAGCCATTTAGGCCATCATTGACCATTGCGGAAGATCGCGGTGTTCGCTAGGAAATATCCAAGGTTCGAGGGGCCAAGCTAGGAGATACTAGGAGAAAGCAAAGCGCTTCCTCTAGAATCTCTCTTAACATCTAAGGTCAACGTGGCTCACATAGTAGAAAAGAAGCTCATAATATGAGTTTGTCTCGGTGGTCCTGGGGGCATCCAATAAGCGGTAGATTCATGTTGCCGAGAGGGGCAAAGCCATGCCGATAGGAGGCAGGTGAGCCACGAGGCCGAGGGAGAGTAGGATGAGAGGTGCAGTACTTTGAGTAGTAATAGTGCGCTAAGAGAAGTGTTACCTAACTGATCTATCACCTCGATATGTGAAGAATGTAATGTCCCCTTCTCAACGCTAATTCTTTTTGAAGACCTTGGGCCCATTCCACTTCCTATGGGCTTAAAGCGAAAAAGCAAGGGAAGTGTTTAATGTCATAATTTTCAGTTGCTTTTGTAGATTTTTATTATTTTATGTAATTTTCTAATTGTAGTTTAGAGAAGTCAAGTCGGTTTGGAAAAAGGTGAAAAGTCATTTGAAAAATAAAATAAAAGGGAACTCTTGCGTCTCGTAGAAGATCAGACCTCTTTGGGAGGATTCTATTTGGGTTTTGGCGCCACCTCTAGCTATTTAAAGGGGTCGCTTGGATGGAAAAATGATATGCTTGCTTTGGAATTCATTTTCTTGGAGTTGGAGCATGAAACAACTTTCTCTCTATTGCAATTGGAGATGGAAACCCTCTTTGCACTTGGTTTGAGGACGAAACCCCTCATTCCTTCATTGGCAAACTCACACGGAGGTCACACTTGGTGATTACATTCAGATTTTCCTTGAAACACGCCATTTCCAGCCCATTGTAAACCCTCTCCTAGGGTGGCGACTTGCATGGTGGAAGGTTTTGGTGGTATCTAGGGCACAACACTCCTTTCTTTGTTGATATTTGGATTGTTCCTAATTTATAAGGCTGATTACACTTTACAGATTGAACTTTGGGCCTAGGAATCATTATTTCACAAAATTAATTATTATACTTCAGCCAGGGTTCTAAAAATTCATTTCTTGGTTTGTACTTGCTCTAAATAATTATTATTGTTCCCTACATGCTTTGGATGGTGTAAAAGTGGTGTTGGAAGTAAATAATTGCAATTTCTTTCTTGTTGTCATAAGATTTCAGACTGTTGTAGCTTGCTGTTATAAATTTCAGTTTATTGTGATTTGGGTTGGTGCCATTTCTCTTTTCTTTCAGCTCAGCCCGGAAAGGGGCATTACAAAGAAGCAAGTAGAAATGCAACTCCAGACCCATTTTTGGCAGTCTTCATTGAACCCAAATTGTTCCAGGATTTGATCCAAAAACTACCAATTGAATCTATCATAGGCTTTGATCATATCCAATTTAATGAACATGCCAGATCACTTGTCATGATGCAACGAATGGACAACCTGTGGGATATTACTATACAATCCAAAATTTGTCTACCCAACAAGAATCCACCTTGTTCCTCTAAGACGATATCATCCTAGCACAAACTTCAGTTGATTGGCCATAACCTCAATCACCTATTTGTAGGCTAAGTTACACAAGTAGATAGATCTGAAGGCATCGAAAAGGGGCAATCCTCTTTCATGGGTAATTCCATCCTCTAAAGGCATTTTTTTTTTTCCAGCACTCCTCTACAACCTCAATCACATCTGACCCGAAAAAGCCCCAAAAGTGCTGGAAAAATCCTATTTGAAAGCCATCCAGTCTAGGGGCTTTGTTTTCTCCTGAACTGAAGACTTTTTGTTTACTTCCTCCTCTGAAAATGGACCCAAGAACATCTGGTTCATCCCTTTTGTAACCCTCAAGGTGATAAATTGATGGAACCAGGTCTGGTCTGTTCATCTATTTGTGCCATCATGGGAGAGCAAGCTTTTGTAAAAGGTAACTGCAAGGTGATAAATTGATGGAACCAGGTCTGGTCTGCTCATCTATTTGTGCCATCATGGGAGAGCAAGCTTTTGTAAAAGGTAACTGCTTCGTCCCTAATGTCCGCAAGTTCCTCCAACTCTACCACATCTGATGTGGTTATTTTGTTGATTCTATTCCTATTTCTGCAAATCACTGTAGATCGATGGAAAAAAATTATGTTTCTATCTCCTTTAAGTCAAATTGTTTCTGGATTTATGTTTCCAAAAAGTCTCCCCCTTAAAAAATTAAAACCTTTTGCTGCTCCAGTAATATACATCTTTCCATATCAGCCAACTCTACATCCAACGCCCCTTGATCTAGAGAAACCTGAAGTTCCCTGAGTTCAGCCTCCGCATTTCTTTTTGTCAAAGATGTTACCAAATTTATCCTTACTCCAACCATTGGCCATCTGCTTAACTGCCTTAAGCATTTGAGATAGAATAAAGCACTTGGATCCCTTTACCAGGGTTTGCCAACATTGTTTAACAAGCTCAACAAAGAAGGATTCTTGCAGCCACATAAATTCAAACTTAAAAGAAATGTCTTTGGGCTTTTGGTCGAGTTCTAATTTGAGTGAAATTGGCCAGTGATCATATCCCACAAAATGAAGAATTTTTGTCATCAATTTGAAATTTTTAAATAAGATCTCTAAATTAAGAAAGAACCTATCAAGCCTCTCCAAAATGAGAATCCAAGTGAATCCAGCACCGTAAGCCTCAAAATTTGATAACCCAACTTCTAGACAGAATTCATTGAAATTACACATTGACTGAGTGATTCTCACTGAGCCTCCCCTCTTCTTTGAGAGTTTCAAGATAGCATTGAAATAAACCCCAAGAATCAACTCCACAGCATGCAACCACCCATTTGAATTGCATAAATTTTCCATGGCAATTTCTTTGCTTCGACCTTGATGGATCCATATACGTTGGAAAGAAGAAAATGTGTTTCGCTGGCAACCCTTTTCACAAAAACATTTATAACCTGACTCGCAGATGAGATAAGACTACAATGATAGGCCTTAAGATTCCAAAGAATAGCTAGACCACCAGCTGCCTGAGATGCATCCTCAATTATCCATTCAGAGTTCCTCCAAATCTGCTTAACTGAGACTTCAAACTGACTCGTTACAATTTTTGTTTCTTGTAGGAGGAAGATGTTAGCCTCCTCCACTAACCGCCCAACCAGGCGGCATTTGTCAAAGGCAAGAATAGCCCAGCCACCCATCTGTATTTCAGTGAATTTTTTTTGCTTCCATACTCTAAGTCAACTTGGGTATCAAATTAAATCTTCTCTTTCATGGACTTCCTTCCGTGGGTGTTGGAAGGCCAAGTTGAGGGTTGTGATTTGGTAGCTGAGGAACTAAGCAGCCTTTGGGATTGCCTGATAGGCTTCCTTACTTCATCATCTCGAGAGTTTGGCATATGCCTCAAATCCATTAAACCTGACTTCCTAGGGCTCAAATCTGACAATGTCTTTTGAGGAAATCCTCTGCCAAGACTATATCGACATGTAACTTGTGAGCCATCATTGTCACTTGCTCTGCATTTGGTCCTAGCGGTGATCTAGGGTGTTTTCTTTGTCCTGCAAGCTTGCCGCTTTCTTTTCGAGTGCCGATTTCTTGGCTCTAATGGATTTCTCCGTCACGGGAAGGGGAGGCGAAGTTAAATCTGCCAACAAAGCCCCGGGGCTTGGAGGGGGCTGATCTTGAGGCACAATTAATGGACTTGAACGGTGGTCATACATGGCTAATCCTGACCCTTGACCACCGGAGGCCTTGATTGGAGCACAAGTTCTCCGAGGAGGAAGAATTGGGTATGATTTCTCCAAGTAAACCATTCCTTCCTATCTTTTGATCTCCTTCTTTGTCCATTGGATTATACTTAGGTTGCAACCATTCGTCTTATGGCCCAAAGAAGTTAAGCTTCTACCTTTGTTGTTTGAAGTTGGGGTGTTCGCTTTGACCTCACTTTCTTGCTTCAAAGGTAATTTTGGGCAAAAATTTCACATGTCCAATCCTACAACACCGGAAGTACCTAAAAGATAGACATTCATAATCCAAATCTTGTTTCCAATTTCCTATGGAAGAAGATAGCCGAATGGCATGAGGAATTGGTTTGGCCAGATCAATCATGACACACATGTTGGTGTAAGGGCATAGTTCTCTTTGCATCATTAGCAACAGCCAAACATACAAACTAACCAATTTTTTCCGTGCACCTACAAAGGATGTTCTCCTCCCAATGTTTTGGTGGGAGGTTGTACATCCTGACCCATACTGGGACTTCCTGAAGCAATTCCTCCACTGGGTTAAAATTGGGAGACCAATTGTGGACGTATAACCCACCATTTTGAAAAAACCACCCCACATTGTGCGTGGAAACCTGGAAATACCCATGTTGGGAGTTTGATTTCAGGTCTAGCACAATAGGACTGATTGACCCCATCCATTGTTGTAGGGCATCCAAACTAGGCCATGCCCCAATTAACCTGCTTATCAAAGCCCTTTCAAAATATACACATCCAGTTTTGTCAATCAGCCAATCACTAATGTAAATCATGGGGATGTCTTACACATCCATGGAACACTACAGTTTTACCCAGTCATCCGCGGTACACAACGAATTTGCCAAAACTTCAAAACCAAAGGAAAATGTTAAGGCATAAGTTAAAAATCACATTGCAGGGATGAAGCATGATACATTTAAGGCACTACGGATGAAAGGGGGCTCAAGCAACTTGCATAACAATGGGAAAAAGGAGGAAAATGGAAAGTTACTTCAACATGCTTTAGGGAACAAATGAGGAATCTCAAAAAATGGTGCCAAGATTTGACAAGTGCAATACTGGGCACCAACACCATGGAAGACTAGAGTTGTTTATTGCGGCTTTTTAAAATCCATGGAACAAAGAGCTTTGTTTTGCATACTAGCCTAAATCATTTCATGATTTATGGATTGTAATTCCTTTTGTATAAAAGGTAGAGGACATGGGATAAGTCTTTAGAATACATTCAAGTTTCCTATAATAGAGCAATGACACATCCACTAATAAGTCACCTTCTGGAGCATGTTTGGGTTATCTGCCTACTAACCCACTTAATGTTGCATTGGGACAGCAAAGAGAAGGGAAAGAACTAGACCCATAGGTGACAAGGGCAGAAAAATTCATTGAGAGGATTAAACAAATCCATCTCAAAGTATAGGAACATTTGGAGAAGTCTCAGGCCAAGAGTAAGGATATGCATGACCAACACCGTCGAGAACACACATTCAAGTAAGAGACAAGGTGTGGTTGTCCCTGAGTAAAGAGAGACTCCACGGACAAGCTAGGAAAGTCAAACTTCTAAGAGATGCACCATTCACCATCTTGGAGCAGGTTGGAGAGATTTCCTTCGAGTTTGGCTACCTCCATTCATGAGTATGTACTCAATAGTCAATTGTGAGAACTTGCATCTCTATAAACCATCCATGTAGGATGAAGAAGATTAAGAGCAACTACTACTCTTAGAAAAAAATTCTTAGATGCTCAAGGAGAGTTGGAAACAAACATACCATTGCAAAAGAAGGTTAGGGAGACAAGAAGGGGGCCAAACAAATCTCTTGAGACTGGCATCACATAAAAGACACTGCAGTAAATATGCACCTCAAAGAGGAAGTGGGACACTTCTTCCCACATCTCCTAACCCACTATGCTTTTGAGGGATCAAAAGCCTCTTGAAAATGGGAGTTATCATCCATAACGGTCCCAAAACTGTTTACTTCATCAAACAACCAAACCTCAATGTGATGTCCCCAAATAGGACTCCTCGAACCCTTAGCAATTTCTGGTAATGCCAACACTCAAGCAACATTTTTATATAATTTTATCATAATATAACCCTGCAGATCAGATTTCAAAGAGAATATGCAACTATGGTTTCAATAGACACACCTATCAACACACCATAATTGATACTTCCTTTCTCTCAATGATGAAATACAGATGTTTAAAGACACTATTCAGATTTTGGACTAATGAATAAGAGCATACAGAGTGTAGCTCGACTGCTGCCAGGAGTTTTCAGAAATGGCGACTAGCTTTGGAGATCAAATCCATACAAACAGTCACTAAAACTTGTCTCAACAGAACTCAGAATTGTAGCAAATTTTTGTAGGATAAAAATAAGAATTTTGAGCACTTAAACAAGCTGGTAAAACTGTATAGAATGCTGCAGCTGAAGAGGACTGAGATAACACTGAAATGCCCTTTAAAGTGGCTAAAAATAATTTATATGGGCTTCCAAAATTAGTACAAATGATAACCATGAAAAACAGACCTGGAATATTGCTCCAAACTTTGCAAAACAGTCGAGTGATGGGTCACTTCACCAGATAAAAATAATATAATGCTGCTACACTTTTATTGGTTGGACCCTTACAATATTTCATCAACTGCTGGGAATGATGGAGAACCTCACTGCACTTTGATTTGAAAAACCCTTGCTCCAAATTATTACTAATACTGCTGGAAATACAAAATTTATCCTTGCTAGCTCAATGGAATTACCTGGGTGGAAATTCCTCTATTTTTCAAAGAGGGTTTTCGTCCTCTTGAATATTTTAACAAGCACCAGGCTTAGATAAAATTCAGATTTGATAAACTGAGTATGAGATGCCTTTCTAAGTCGACCTCTCCCCTTTATAAAGGAAATGACCCAAAAAGGAACCTCCAAAATCCTCCAATCACAATTAGTGATTATTCCTAAACAAAAGTCCCACTTCCCTTGTCTAGGCAAGTCGCACTTTCCTCATAGGGAGGATAAAAATTAGAAATGGGCCTTTTTACTTACTATTTTTCCATTATCATTTCTCTAGGTAAGTCACCATACTTCCTAGGAATGATACAAACAACATTAGACCCCCTTTTGCACTTTTCTAGATGTTACAACTTATTTTATAAGTGCATACATATATTAAGCCAAATAAATAATTATAAGTGCTTTAATATTTTTCTTTTAGGCACTTACAAAAATTTATTGTGACTTAAGTCACCCTTGCACTCACCCACCCTTTGGCCATCGGGTGCAGAGAGAATGGGCCAAAGGTCTTCGATGCTATCACTCAATCAAAATGAACCAAGTAACAAAACCACCAAATACAAAAAAGTGGTGATCGCGTAATTGTCGAATCAATTTGAATGTGACGGGGAGGTTTCATATTTCTCTTAGCTCTTTTGTTTGTGTTACGGCAATTTTTTTGTGGCATGGTAGTTTCATCTCCACAATTGTGGCGGTTTTTCCTGTGGGTAATGAAAAGGCATAAGAACAACAAAAAGTGGTGTCTCTTCCAATTCCATGACATTTGGGAGTCCTTTGATGAATGAAAGGATACTCCCAATGTTTTTATTTTGTAAGAGACACGACCCCAATTGCATTTGAGTGGTGTTAGTGTTGTAAAAGAAAGATAAGAGAGTTTAGTTGGTTGTAGGAGCAGAACTAATTAGGGTATAGAGCAAATCAAAATGAGTGTAACATTAGGAGGATTACTGTATATGCTCTATTAAGACCTCTTTGTAGTTGTCTTTCACCCAAAGGAAGGAGAGGATGTTGAGCATTTTCCACTTCTAGTAGTTTTCCCTGCACTAGAGGTTCTAGGTTAAAATTTGTGTCAAATCCTGTTTGTCATTTTGTTTCATGTTGTTACATCTTTGTTTATACAACTACAACATTGAGACATTTCTAACTCTATAGAACACTAATTCCAGCACTTAAGACATTCTATCTCTATCAATTTAAAGTCTAAATCAAGTAGTACAACATGTACAGTCTATAAATTTCTAACAAACATAGTATCTTAAGAGATTACAAATGAGTGGTTGGAAAGGGAGAACCGTGTCCAAGGCCTCGTTAATTATTTTAACAAATAAATAGGAGTATTTGAAACTCGTACTTTCTTTTCATGATTACGTATTAGTATTTTTAAAATATGCAATAGTATAAAGTTGTTTTCCTAGATATTTTTTATTTGAAAGCATATTCCTTGCACGAGTCGTGAAATGAAATGGTTTTAATTACGTCCACAAGACCAAAGGTCTATGGGACCACTGAAAACTCCAACTACTTAAAAATTTGCAGGCTTGGTATTAGCTTTTAGAAGGTCGCTCCTCCTCTTGTTGAATTGAGTTAGCATCTCCCCAACCCTTTTATTTTGTTTTTCTCGAATAGCTCTATCATGGAATCAACTCTTAAAATTTCCTCATACTTGGCTTTGATGTCCATGTACCTTGGGCATTCAAGGATGAAATGCTCCTCCATTTCAACTACCCTTGTATTGCATAGAACACAAGTCCTCTCTTCCCATGGTTCCTTAGGCGTTGTCCATCTTCCTGTCTCACATCGAGCCTGTGGGAGCTAGTCCTTAGCTGAGCAATGACGATCTTTTCCCTCCATTTAATTTCAGCCCCTATATAGGCTTTTTCACAATGTTCATATGTCAGGTTGAACTCTATAATATAGTGTTGACGCTTCCTACTTGTTTTCTTCCTCCACATCCCCATTCTAAACTTTTCATTCACATAGTTTTTTATGTCTTTGTTAAGATTTGGGCATTCATCTAGGTTGATATCCCATTTGTTCATCCATTTGTGGTTCCACTTCATCCACGTATTCTTTCATCTATGCAACTCTTCGTCTTTTGCAGCCTTAGGCCACCTGTTAGCCTTCATGTTTTCTATTTTTTAAGTAACATATAAGCCTAGTCATAGCGGTTGCCTCTAGAGGGAAGGTACATGTTTCAGCCAAGATGATTTCATAAGGGAGTGTAATCTTGATTCTGAATTTTTTGTTATTATTTGCTTTTGGATCCTTTCTATTTGCCTGAAATATCCCTACTTTGGGATACCACTAAAAATGCACAAAATATTGAAAACTTGCAGCCAAATAAAATACTGATTTATGCAGATTATTACAGTAAGGACAACAAACTAAATAAAATCAATACTCCCAAGATATCCACTGAATCGGTTGAAAATTTAAAGAGAGCTTGATATTATTATAGAGGATATAACAAAACTGTTTTTGGAATTTTACACAAATTAAACTGCTGTCAGAAAAAACACAGTGTGCCCTAGACAGCTGGAAAACTTCCGAGGTTCGTTACTCTCTAAATACAAGAGCAAAAATAAGGGTCTTTGGAAATAACATTAACAGATATAGGAAATAGTATTTCCACCTTCAGATCTAGAAACGGCCGACTGGAAAACCCCCAAATAAAGGCTGCAAGTCGCCTCGCTTGGAATGGGGTTGGAAAATGATGGAGGCGCCTTCAACGTGCTGCCACGCCCAGCCCCAATGGCTTCCATGAATCTGATCCGAAAGCCCTCTGTTATCTTCCCCAAATGCCCCCAAAAATCCTCAAACCCTTCCTCTGAACCCTCTGTTATTATCTCTGTGACACAGCAAAATGGCTCCAAAATGACAGACTAGGGTAGATCTCTCACTACCAAAGAATGCCCTGCTAGCTAGGGACGGGTCTCTCACCACCGAAGCTAGGGTCCTGTGGGATTTGACTCCACAAGTTGTAGATGCGCAACAACAGCAACTGCACGTGAAGAAGGCTAAAAATGTATATGACCAAAGTTCCTCTCCTTTCTCTCCTAACTCCTTATATACTTTCCAAGGAAAAAGAGCCCCAATAGACCTAGACGCGTTTCATTCCACAGAGGGGTCGATAAAATAAAAGAAAATAACTTAAGTTACTTTCCCCCTTTGAGGCACCATGGTCCAAAAGTGACCCTCAATGCAAAATTTGAATATTAGAACCATGTGGCCCCTTCCCAATAGCTCCCCACGTCCACAGCCCCTTGGGTCTGACCACGGCTTGGACTCGACCTGGCCCTTAGGCCTTTGGCATAGGAAAAGGGGACATTACAATCCTCCCTTCCCGAGAAATGCTTGACCCCAAGCATTACAAACAGAGTTAATACCGCGCCATAAGTTTCTCCACCTCACCCTGCCACAACCAAGGATCGGTGTAATCCGAAGTAACCAAGAAACCCCATGCAATCATCATGACCTCCATATGGTATCGAGAGCAATGGTGTCCGTGAAGTAGAATGATACCCAAACCGACTCTCCACCGGTACCCGCACCGAAATTTCCAATCTATCCAATCCCTGCCAATGCAAGGTTGTCATCATGTGATCACTCACTGCCTCTCCAATCAACCCCTGGGTATGAAAGTCCACTCTGAATCTGTAGAATTCCCTGGATCAACCTGTGAAATAACTTGTATACGCACAAAGTGTGTCGACTCTCCCACATGACCCACATTGGTGTGAGGGTACAACTCCTCATAATGTATCTCGATGTGTCCGCATGGGGAAAAATCCCAAGATTCCAGTACATGGTCAACCGACAATGTCAACTCCACATAGTTCACCTCCTGTGATGAGTGATAACCTACGAAAAACCAAGTAATCGAGTCGACTCCATCCTTCCACCGACTAAAGCACACAGTGGTGAAATGCCCACCATCCCTAGAAGCAGTAAAATACATAGGAGTGTTATCCCCTGTTGACTCAAAACATGATGAACCTGTAAGCTCCAATTTGTTATAACGACAAACCGTACATCCTTGTATGAAGTTGGGGATATCCTCCCTCAACCCATGCCATCTGAACCTCTCTAATATGAGCTTGTAGGTCTCATCGAAGCTCAGGTGTCCGGTCACGAAAGAACAATGCACATGTCGCAATATCTCCATCCTCAACCCTGAGTCTGACACAAGGTATAATCTGCCATGATAGAATATCATCTCATCCTCTAATCTATAGGTGTCATCCTGTATGTGACCATCCAGAATCTCGCAAGTGTGTCGGTTCTTGGAGTACTCAACAAGCAAATGAGATCTCAGTCTACCGACCCCTTAGATAACCAACATGATGATAAACTCAGAGGATTTGAACCTGTAACCCCAATCTCTGTACTATCTCATGTGCAACATTGCTGGTCACATCCACATCCATCCTACTCAACATCGATCCGCAATAATAAAATTCCTCACCATGTCGGAACGTTCTCTCCATCCCCTCAATTGTAACCACCCTAGGTGCTCCTGTAGATAATCCCCTAAAAATCACATTCCTGCCCTCGGATTTAAACTTCAGCTCCATCGTCTGAAAGTTAGTCCGAAACTCCCCAAGAGAGTGAAGCCACTGCACTCCCAACACTATGTTGGTCACTCCCATACCAATGATGTGGAGATCATCGGTAATTGTATAGTTACCCATCGTGATGCTCACTTGGGGAACCCGCCGTGTGCACCTCATAGACTCTCCATTGGCTACAACCCCATTGAGGCCCTCAAAATCCTCTGTCTGTAGTCCTCGCTCTCAACCAATGAGGCATCAATACAGTTGTGGGTTGCCCCGCTATCAATGAGTACCCCAACTTGCTGACCCTACATAACTCCTCTAATCCTAAATGCCTTGTACATCAGAGTACTAGGCAATGTGGCTATAATCTCCTGAGGAAAAGTCTTCTCCTCCCCGCATCAGCACTATCCAACGCAACCCCATCTCCATCATCCATCTCGCGAGTCTCTAACTCCTCACCTCTGTCACCCTTGCTCTCCTCGAAGACTTCAATGAATTGAGCCTTCCCTCTACCTCTGCAATCATGTCCTGGAATCCAAGGTGTGTGGCAATCGAAACATAGTTTCTTTCGCCTCAACGCATCTCTCGTGTTTCCAGGAAATGATTGACTTTTTAACCACCTCCGCCTCGGTGGAGGCTCCCTCTGCTAACGTTCGTCTGATCTAGATGGAGGTTCCCTTTGCTGAACGCGAGGTGGAGCCCTCGGCTTTGGAGTGGATAACTCCAAGTCCCGAGCTTTCCTAATTGCCCGTGAAAAGAAGAAGGTTCAAATGCCTTCACAAATCCAACGAAAGCATCAGTCAAACCTGCTATGAACAAAGAAAATCAACCTCCTCTCCGTGACATCAGGTACCATGACTGATAATCTCTGAAAATCTGCGATGTACTGATCCAGGGGACCGGTTTGTCTCAAATGAGTCCACTCCCTGAAATACTTGTCAGGGTCCCTCCTATCAAATCTACTCACCAGCCTCTGCACGAACTCTGCATTAGTAATGTGTATGTGTCCCTGTGTAATCAACCCATGATGCCACCAATCATGAGCGTCTCCCTCAAGATGCAAGCTTGCAAACTTAATTGCATCTTCCTCGCACATAGGATTCAAGTCGGAGTATGTCTTCAACTTCTAGACCCAAGACGGTGCAATACACTTCTTAGAACCATCAAAGTGTGGAATGGAGATCTGTCCCAATCTCCTCTGTAACTCTGGTTCTGTTTCGATGATATCTCTTGGGTCTACTGCTCAATCTTCATTTTGCAATATTCTTGGAATGGCATGTTGTTACGAAATCCTCACTCAAGGTCTGGTTCCTCTCCCAACAAGACTCCTCATCCAAAATATCTACTGGCTATTGTACCGTGAAACTTCCGGATCCTTCAAGAAAGAAGGTTCGTGAAGCCCCAAAGGCCTGGTAGAAGAATGGGGAGGCCGCTGCCCTGAATGTCCACTCTCACCTCTTTGACCCTGTTGTCCCATATTGTTATTTTCTCTTCTCATTATGACTGCTGTTATACACAGTCCAGCAGGCTGAAGATGATTAAAAATATTCTCTTACCCTTTTTAGCAATCATAGAACCAACACTAGTACCTTGAGAGGTACTCTCCCTTCTTGCACCGGAGTCTCCAATGAAGAAATCATGCTTGCCAACACTTGTAATCCCAAAAGACACATTTGAATTCCTTCTTTGGCTTATGAAATCAGTCACAAAGTTTTCAACATCAGAATTGATAGTTTTGGATAATTGCCACATATTACCAGGATCCCATACCTTATAATGCCCATGAACCCTTGTATCATGTAAGGTCTTCCATCTTTGCTTCTCTTGTATCTCCTCATAAAGAAGATCATCACTCTTTGTCTTCATGATGAACTGACTTTGATGTACCAAATTCTTAGCATTCTTATCGACACTAGGCTGAATACCATCATGATAAAACTGCTGTAATGATATAGGATGAAGATGATGAAATAAATCCGGGCTACTACTAACCTCCTTATAAAGAATATCATCAAAAGGTTCACCTTCTATTGCTGATTTAGAAACCTCCAAAACACCATCCCTTGGAGTATCCTCATCAAGCTTGGTCTCCAAAATGACTCGACCTTTCTGCCACAAATCCTGAGCATTTTGGTCTACAATGGGCTGAAATTCTTCATAAATCAGCTTATCATGAGTTGTTAGTTTGGAAATTGCAACAGCGTGCAATTCCACACAAGTGTCCATGTGAGGCTCCTCCTCATGTGTCAGCTGCTCCCTAGAGTCTTCTTTCGTGGGTGTAGACTTCCTTGCATCAATTACCCTCATCGTTTCCTTGAACTCTTGTAAGTGTTGTCTTGCTTGAGTCGCTATCAACCTAGCAACTCTAGCTCTGCTATTCCATTCCTCACACTTTTTAAGAGTTTCCATTACATCCTCCTTGCTTACATATACAAATTTCTTCTCCTAAGCTGGAATAATTTCTCTAACAAGCAAAGTTTCACTAATGCAATTATTTTGCTCAATGGAACTCATACCCTTTTGTCTAGAAGCTTCTTCTACAAATGAGTTCTTTTGTACTTTAGGTACCGACATATGATGATCTCGCTTGGGCTTGCTACCAATCTTCATCATGCAATAATCTGGAAATGACATATTATCTCTGAAACCCTTACTCAAAGATTGGTATTTCCTCCAACAAGAATCCTCATCAATCACCTCTATTGGGTGCCCTTTATTATTGTTCTCACCTTTTTCCTTATTGTCCCAAGATTTTCTTTGATTCAAATTCTAAGTGAGCTGACTCAAATAAAGGTTAGTGGCTTCTGTTGTTTCACCATGTTGGTGAACATTTCCTTCATAAAACCCCCTTTGAGATCTTTCCAAACTACCATATTTAACCCACACAAGCTGGAGGAACAACAGCTCTAATACCACTGAAATATCCCTAATGGGATACCACTTAAAAATGCACAAAATATTGAAAACTTGCAGCCAAATAAAATATTGATTTATGCAGATTTTTACAGTAAGGACAACAAACTAAATAAAATCAATATCTCCCAAGATATCCACTCGAATCACTTGAAAAATTAAAGAGAGCTTGATATTATTATAGAGGATATAACAAAACTGTTTTTGGGAATTTTACACAAATTAAAGCGCTGTCGAAAAACACAAGTGTGCTCCTAGGCAATTGAAAACTTCGAGAAGTTCGTTACTCTCTAAATACAAGAGCAAAAATAAGGGTCTTTGGAAATAACATTAACAGATATAGGAAATAGTATTTCCACCTTCAGATCTGAAAACGGCCGACTGGAAAACCCCCAAATAAAGGCTGCAAGTCGCCTCGCTTGGAATGGGGTCGGAAAATGATGGAGGCGCCTTCAACATGCTGCCACGCCCAGCCCAAATGGCTGCCGTGAATCTGATCCAAAGCCCTCTGTTATCTTCCCCAAATGCCCCCAAAAATCCTCAAACCCTTCCTCTGAACCCTTTGTTATTATCTCTATGACACACCCTGAAAACAGCTCCAAAATGACAGACTAGGGTAGATCTCTCACTACCAAAGAATGCCCTGCTAGCTAGGGACGGGTCTCTCACCACCGAAGCTAGGGTCCCTGTGGGATTTGACTCCACAAGTCAGAGAACAGCAAAGCAAGAATCGCACGTGAAGGAGGCTAAAAATGTATATGACAAAAGTTCCTCTCCTTTCTCTCCCAACTCCTTATATACTTTCCAAGGAAAAAGAGCCCCAATAGACCTAGACGCGTTTCATTCCACGGAGGGGTCGATAAAATAAAATAAAATAACTTAAGTTACTTTCCCCTTTGAGGCACCATGGTCCAAAAGTGACCCTCAATGCAAAATTTGAATAATAGAACCACGTGGCCCTTTCCCAATAGCTCCCACGTCCACCGCCCCTTGGGTTTGACCACGACTTGACTCGACTGGCCCTTAGGCCTTTGGCAAGAAAAGGGGGCATTACATTGCCTCCATTTCGAACTTTCCAGTCCACTAGCCCATACCGCACAACCATATAACACCACCGACATGACGAAAAACCCAAAAAGGACCCTAGTGATCTTTCAATCCCATAGCTTAGCATTTTGCACCTATTTTGGAGTGCATAGAGAGCTCTCCTTCCTCGTCTTTTCTTCGTCCTACAAGTATCTCAGCTGAGCTTGTTATGAAAATCGAAGCCAAAATATTTGTATTCTAACACCACAATAATAGACTCTTCGGAAAACTGAAAGTCAAGATGTTGCTTCTTCCTTTTCACTGAGAAAATCATAATTTCAGTTTTGCCAATGTTTACCTCCATTCTCACTTCTATACAAAAGAGCTCTAAAGAACGAAGGTGATCTCTTAAATTTTGGATTGTCTCTGCCATTAGAACTAAGTCATTTGCATATAGTAGGAGTTTCACCAGATATTTTGCTAAGTGGACCCCTTTCCCTCCAAATTTGTTTATCCACTCCTCTAACTTGTCAATGTATAGCCCAAATAAAGTCAAGGAAAGGGAGAAGCCTTGTTTGACGCCTATATCACTCCCAAAACACTCAGATAGTCCTGCCTGCGTTTTGATTTTAGCCTTGACTTGCTTGTATAATATGTGAATTGTTGCCCTATACTGTGTTGGAACCCCTAGCTCTTCCATTCTGCTCCATAATTTGTACCTTGACATCATATCAAATGCCTTTTTGAAGTCTATAAAGCAACAGTATGGATCCTCTTTTTTATTCCAAGCATTTTCAACCAGGTGTCTAAGTGTCACACCTAACGCATGTAATGTAAGGATTTTTCTTGTTGCTTACTAGTTTCATAGACACAAGACTCAAGAACAAATTAGGTAATGTTTCCAAAACCTTTCTCACTGAAAATTCCTTTGAGTAAAGAAAATCAAATGCCATGCACTCGGGACAGCAGTAGTTTCTCCAGTTAAATTAGACTCACCAGCATAAAAATCTTCACCTGGTTAAAAATTATCAAAAATGGCATCTCTATATGACAAGCTATCTTCAACTTAAAAACACTTCATGCACAACTGATAAAACTGAGCATAAACTTCCATTGCCTTCATAATGCCAGGGAAATTTCATCTAGTAAAGCTATTGTGGTGTAGCATTATATGGAAAATTTGTGCAGTTAAATTCCAAAACACGGAAAAGTGTACAACTCAATTTCTGTACAAGGTTGTTTAACTAGATGTTCTGTATTTAAACACATTTTCTTTTCAACAGTGTTCCATCTAAAGAATGATATGTTGGGAATTATCTTGTTGATTTCTAATTCTCTATGCATACAAGTATAAATAATGATAATGTTGCAAAAACTTTTCTCAAAGAAATTTCCCTCATATACAAACCATATGCCACATTTCGGAAGGCTGTCGCTTTTTCTCATTAAATATGGCATTCCAGCATAATAATCTTCACTTGGAAATTATCAATCTCTATTTGGCATGTCATCTTGAACTTAACCACACTCTGGGCAAAAAGATAAAACTAAGCATTACTTTCCATTGCCTTTGAAATTTCCACGGAAAATTCATCTGAGAAAACTGTTATTATGAAGCATCTGCAACTAAATTGCAAATCATTCAAAAACAGGACTAGCTAACTTTTTTGGGATAGACTGCAATTATGATCCTTAAAACTATAATGGCTTTATCAGATAGCACATAAGTCGAAAAAGAGCTTGAGTGTCTAGTTAGTGACGTAGTATATTCTACACCTAGGTCTCTAGAAAGGATGATCAGGCAATGTACCAACTGGGATTCTTTTTAAAGTGACTTAAGGATTTTAAAATATAAACATTCAAGGATCGGCACTGCATCCAAATGTAAATCATGCTTACTTTTCAGTTGTGAATTTTAGTCCCTTAGTCTATCAAGTGCAAGATATATCAATGTTGCATGCACTCGTGCATATATGTATATATAAGGCACTAAATGCACTAAAAGCTTCACCAATCCAGAAGCATCCTTTGGGATGCAAGCCTTAAGGTTGATGTGTTAGTATCCTCTTCATACTAGCACAGATTAGAGGTGCTTGAGTACTTTATCATTCCTCTTGCCTTGTGATTATTACCATCGTAAATGTTCAAAAATTACAATTTCAAACAAAGTCGCATATTCTTGTTGAATATTTTGTTCCACTATAATATCTAAGTATCTATCTGTATATGTATTAAAGGATTGTGAAGCTCTTTAAAATCAATAAAACTATTCATAAGTTTCCCTCAAGGAAGTGATTATACACAATTTATGAATCAAGAAATTAGTTCACTACTTACTAGTTGCAAAACACCGTTATCAGTGATTCCTGTCATACCCCACATAGAGACTGAAGTAAGATTGCTACAGCACTTGGCGAAAGAAATCTTGTACAAGCCATCATCTGTTATTTGACAAGCCCAACATGCCCGTGAACTGCAAAGCCAAAGACTGAGTGAGCAATAGCTACTAAACTATAAACATTTAATTTAGCTAATTCCAAGTACAACATAAATTTAATTAATAACATGTAAATTTACTGCACATCAGTTTATTTCCTTTCATAGTTCTGAGAACCATTAAGAGTTCTCAGCTCATGTAGACCCTAAAGAACATAGTTCAATGAATATAGTGGCATTAAATTGTTAGCTAAACATAATTCATTTCAGAATAGCAAAGACAAACAAACTTGGAATAGGGCCAAAAGTATTTGGAGTTTCTCCTGACTTCAGCAGTAAAACAATGAAATAGTCCTGACAAGAACAATGATCAGTTCTGCTATGTGTTAAATGCAATCTGGTATAGGAATAAGATTGTAACAGACTTCTCTGCTTTATTCTATCTGCTTTGATTTCAACCATGAAAAATTCACCAAACTAAAAGGTATTTAATGTAGAGGTTAATTAATTTGAGAAAGTATCAACCTTCCAAGTCTTCTAAGTGTTTTAGACTATGCAGACAGTGACTTTAAATTGGTAGACACCATAAGTTAGGGCATTCCAAAGGCTACATTACAAAAACTTCAATGAGAATATGTAAATGAGCTAGAAAAAATTTGTCTATGCTGTCTAAGTTTGAACTTTGTCCTAGATTTATATAAGTTTCAGAACTAAATATGTATCCAGTACACTGCTATCCACTACTTGGCAGCAAGTGAGTGAAAAACCAAAAGTTGATACTCTGATATTTCCTGCACCATCTGTTGATACTTTTCTAATGTAGGTTTTTGCAAAGTGAACATAAGAATATTCAATATTCATGCTTCGGACAAAAAGATTCAAGTGTTGAGATAAGCATTTGGAAGCAACTGCCCTTGTAGAGACGAAATGAAGAACTGCCCAATACAACTTTGATTGATGATCTTCCAATAAAGTATGTACATAAATCACAAAATAACAGTAAGTAGCCTGAAATCCTGACAAAAAAGTAGACTTCAGATATACAAGATAAGTTTCTTTATACCTTTGGCATTCCAAAGCCAATGCAAGAGTAAAATGGCACTATCGCAACCCCTATTGATTTCAATTATTCCACAACATAGTAGGTAATCTTTCATGCTCCATCCTGAATTATATGTTGATTAACAGATAAATTAGGCTCATGTTGCTCCTTCACCCATTATGAGAAATGACTATGGAAATCAGAAAAGAATAATAGAAGGCCGGCAGATTGCCTGTTGTGGCCCTGAAAAGGCCTTTATAGCAGGGGAAGCCGTCACTGAAACCACAAGAGATAACCCTGAGACCAAGGGCATGACAGAGAATCCAAATTAGACCCACAAAATGATGACATCATCATAACTCATTATGACTTCATTGTATTAAAATAGATTTTTGTTTTTTTGCTATGTTGCCAGGAAACAGAAATGGGTACGGGTATAGGTACATGTAATAACCCTTTTGAGAGTTTTATCAAATATTTTAAATACAAATGTGAAGCTGAAAATTGCAGCAGTCAATAGATAAAACCAACGACTTATACTAGCTCAAAATGATGCCAAAAATACCATGAAACACACCCAAACAGGTCGCCAATATTTTTTATATGATCTTTAGAAGCAAATACCATCAACACAAACTAAAAACACACTGCTGGAAATGAAATAAACATTGGAAATTGCAGCTATGAAATTAATTATGAAACATAGATGTAGGAGTCTCCAAAAATCATGCAATTCAATATTCCGGCCTTTAAAATTATGACAAATAAGATTACAAAACCAGATTTGTCCAAATCCTTGCCAATATGCTCAAACCCTACCCTAAGTAGGTCGCTCCACCCTAGAAAAATAGTAACATTGTTGGAAATGCCAAAAAGAACCTCAAATCAGCTTCCTTCTTCAATGCAAAGAGATGATGAAGGGTTTTCGTCCTTCACCCAAGTCTATTGAAGGGTTTTCGTCCTTCAAGAGACCTCACATGAGGGTTTTCGTCCCCAAGTGGAAGACTAAGGAGCAACAAGCTCACTTCACCAAAGTATAGAGAAAATACGCCAAGCTAGAGTGCAAATGAACTCCTTTTATATCCTTCCTTTGGCGCCAAAACATTATTAGGCAAGGCCGACCTGTATAAAACAATAAAACACTAAAGAAATATTATATTGTTAGATAAAATATATTATATTATGCTCAAGGGTCTTCTCCTTGTTTTCCTCTTCTTTGCCATGGAGAAGGGATGGCAAGAAAACCAATTTCCAGCTCTTAAGTGGGAAAAAGGGACATTACAGTCCTCCCTCCCCAAGCAATTGCAATTGTGGATGCTCTAAAATTGCTGCACTCTCCCATGTAGCATCTTCAAGTGGAAGGTCCTTCCAACGAACCAAATATTCCTTGATACTTCTATTCCTCAACTTCTTTTCACGAACTTCAAGGATTTCTTCCGGAACTAAGATCAATTTGCCCTCTTCATCCAATGGGGGCAACTCAAGTGAAGGGGTAAGATGCTGCCCAAGTGCCTTCTTGAGGCATGAGACATGAAAAACATTATGTATCTTGCTATTTTCCGGAAGTTCTAACTCATATGCAACCTTACCAACCTTGCTTATTACCTTGTATGGGCCATAAAAGTGTGGCTTCAACTTTTCCACACCCTTTTGCTTGATGGAAGATTGCCTATAGGGCTGCAATCTCAAGAATACCATGTCTCCCACTTCGAATGTTCCGCATACAATTTCTATTGATTTTGGGCATGAAGAAGGTTCTCCTTGAGCTCCTTAAGAATATCTTGGCTATGTTGAATTAAATCTTGAGCTTTAAGCACTCTACTATCATTCATAACCAAATCAACAAAGGAAGAAGCATCATACCCATACAAAGCCTTGAATGGAGACATGCCAATGGACATTTGGAAGGTAGTATTGTAACAAAACTCAGCCATGTACAACCACTTTATCCACGTTGATTGTTGCCCATCAATGTAGTTTCTTAGATATCCTTCCACCCATTTATTCACTATTTCGGTTTGCCCATCCATTTGGGGATGATAACTAGTGCTATGGGCAAGTTGTGTACCTACCAAATGAAACAACTCCTTCCAAAACAAGCTCAAGAACCGGCTGTCCCGATCACTTATTATTTCCTTGGGCAGCCCATGAAGTCTAAATACTTCTTTGAAAAATACATCAGCTACTATAGGAGCATTATACTTAGCCGGAAGAGGACAAAAATGAGCATATTTAGTGAGTCTATCCACAACAACATACAAGCAATTCTTACCTTGGACCATGGGCAGCCCCGTAATGAAATCCATAGAGACACTTTCCCATTTTTGAGTGGGAATAGGAAGTGGTTGAAGAAGACCAGCTGGAAATGTGTGCTCCGCCTTGTTTTGTTGACAAGGCACTCCCGGATGTATTGAAGTACTTCCCCTTTGAGCCCCTTCCAATAGAACCTTTCTCTTATGTATTTGTAGGTCTTAAAATAACCCGGATGACCAGCTGAAGGATCATCATGAGCAGCCCTCAAAATCTTGCTTTTCACCTTAGATTCCGGCACTATATAGACCCGGTTTTTGTATAGAATCAGCCCATCCTTTACCTTATACCTTCCATCATCTATTACCCCTTCAAAGACATCACTAGCAAACTTATTCTTTGCATACTCAGCTGAAATTAATGCTTTCCAATCTGCTATGACTTTTGACAATGAACAAAAATGTGATTCACATGAAATGCCCTCTTCTACCAAATAATTAATTTGGGAAGTGCTAGGAAGTATACCTTGTAATGAGACTCTTCTACCTTGATCCATGAAACTCATTTCCATGTTTTGATAGTTGAGAGTTAACTCTCCCAACAAGCACAACCATTGGACTCCCAAAATGATGTCAAACTCAGCCATATCAATCACAAAAAAATCAGCACATACCTCATGTGTTCCCATAGTGATGTGGAGTTGAGTACACCTTTTTGTGCAAGGCATGGAGTACCCATCCGCTATCCTAATGATGAAGCCTTTGAAGTCCTCAACAATTAATTTCAGATTTGAAGCCAAGCATGCATTTATGAAATTATGAGTAGCTCCCCCATCAATCAAAATTGTGACCTTGTGCCCAAGTAAATCACCCTCAATAATGAAAGAGTTGTAACTAGGTGCCCCCATCAAGGTAGCAAGAGTGCTAGTTACTTCTTCCGGTTCCTTTTCCAATATCTCATCATGCCTAGTGTCATTCTCATTGCTATCATCATCATCACAATCTGAAATTACTTCAATATAATGAATCTTACCTTTTCCCAAGCAACGGTGTCCTGGAGTCCATGGATCCTTGCATGAAAAGCACAAGTTCTTCCTTCGTAGCTCATTTTTTGCTTCCTTTTCAAGGCTGGTTTTATGCAGATCCGTATGAACATGAGGCACTTTTGGTAGAGGTTTCTTTGGCTGGTCCAAAGAGATGCTCTTGGGCTGCTTAGGGCTTGTTCCCCTCTCCAATTGGCCTTAGAAACACTGCTGGTTGCTGCTGATTTTGGGGCAGCACCTTCCAAATCTAGAGCCTTCTTTATTGCCTCTTGTAGAGACAATGGGTCAAATGCACGAACTAACCCCCTTAGGGGCTCAATCAAACCCTCTATGAAAAGCACAATAAGCCTTCTTTCCGCCACATCCGTAACCATTATGGAGAGCCTCTGAAAATCTGCCACATATTCCTCCACTAGTACCCTCTTGTTTTAGTTGAGCAAGCTCACAAAAGTGTATTTCCGGATCCACTCTATCAAACCTATCAATGAGCCTTTGGCAAAACTCATCATAGGCATGAATTTCACCATGCCCTTGAGTCACAAGTCCATGAAACCACCACTCATGGGCAATGCCCTCAAGATGTAGAGTAGCAAATTTGATGGCATCTTCTTCTAACATAGGCTTCAAAGACAAATAAGTATTCACCTTTGAATCCATGACTGGCAGTACCATTTGAAGTTCCGTCAAATGTAGAAAAAGATAACTTACCCCAAGCACTTTGTATCTGTTTTTGTGGCATGGCATGCCTAGGCTCGGGCCTAGATCTTCCTCTATCCAAACCCATAAACTCGGCAAGAGAAATGGCATCACGGATCTCTCTAGACAAGGCCATATACTCCGCATAACTCGCTGCAATATTTCTTCTTCCCGTGGGCCTTGGCTCTTCTTCCAGAATGGCCTCCTCTCTAGGGATGAAAGTAGGCTTCCAACTCGATCCTCGGGCTGAATCATTAGGTCGCTTGGCATTATTTTCCCCACTTGAACTCCCTTCACCATTTTGAACCCTTGGTTCAAGGATTCTTTTGGAGGGAAAGTGCTAGGAAGTCCATAGTGTCTGCGAGCCTCTCTTGGCCAGCAATTAGCTTGTCCATCTTAGCCTCTGAAGAATCCATATCAGCCATATGTTCCTCCTCTCTTGGTTGGTCCTCTTTATTTGCCTTCTTCCTTCTTTGATAGTAGATGTAGCCCTTGTTACCTTCCTCCATAAACCCTAGGCCTTTTGAAGATCAAACTCTGATACCATTGTAATAACCCTTTTGAGGGTTTTATCAAATATTTTAAATGCAAATCTGAATCTGAAAATTGCAGCAGTCAATAGATAAAAACCAGCGACTTATACTAGCTCAAAATGATGCCAAAAATACCATGAAACACACCCAAACAGCTCGCCAATATTTTTATATGCTTTTTATGATTTTTAGAAGCAAATACCATCAACACAAACTGAAAACACACTGCTGGAAATGAAATAAACACTGGAAATTGCAGCCACAAAATTAATTATGAAACATAGATGTAGGAGTCTCCAAAAATCATGCAATTCAATATTCCAGTCTTTAAAATTATGACAAATAAGATTACAAAACCAGAAAAATAGTATCACTGCTGGAAATGCCAAAAAGATCTTCAAATCAGCTTCCTTCTTCAATGCCAAATGGTGATGAAGGGTTTTCGTCCTTCACCCAAGTCTAATGAAGGGTTTTCGTCCTTCAAGAGACCTCACATGAGGGTTTTCGTCCCCAAGTGGAAGACTAAGGAGCAACAAGCTCACTTTGCCAAAGTATAGAGAAAATACGCCAAGCTAGAGTGCAAATGAACTCCTCCTTTTATATCCTTCCTTTGGTGCCAAAACATTATTAGGCAAGGCCGACCTGTATAAAGCAATAAAACACTAAAGAAAACATTATATTATTAGATAAAATATATTATATTATGCTCAAGGGTCTTCTCCTTGTTTTCCTCTTCTTTGCCATGGAGAAGGGATGGCAAGAAGACCAATTTCTAGCTCTTAAGAGGAAAAAGGGACATTTACAAGACAGTACGAAATGCGGAAATGCCAATTTTCAAAAAACCTTTGGTACGAAACGTCACAGAAACGTCTATACAATATATATATACTACTCATTTTAAAATTGAACTCCATAGACCATAAGAGATAAGTATAACTAATAAAACACTCAAAATATTTTGTATTCATTGAAATAATACATTATTATCATGTATACTTATCTCTAGGACGTTTCGAAGGAGTTTCCGTTTAAACGTTCGAGGGCGAAACAGGGGGGAAGGCTAGGCGTTTTCGGTAATGAGTTTTTCTAGTATATACTTAATTATTTTCTCTACAGACAACCCGACAGAGTTTTAACAACATTTATTTAGGGTGTATTGCTCATTGGCCTAACTGTGCCACATTATCCCTAAAATCCCCTTTAAAAATTATAAATATTTATTACTTTCATTGCATAAATTAGAAATCAAATTATCTCTTCGTTGACCCATATTTATTACTTTCATTGCATATATTAGAACTCAAATTATCTCTTTATTGACCTATAAGGAAAATTTAAATCAAGTATAGAAAGCGGAATTGTTGTAGATTTGTACTTGATGTCAAGTATAGAAAGGGGAATTTTGTAGATTAGTACTATTGATGCCAGCAAGTCTTTTGGTGAACGGTGACATCAACGAGCAGTGTGTGGCGATTGACCAATACCTCGGGTGCCCTGTTGGACCGATTAATCATGTTGTTGTGCTTACGAGAATCTGCTACTTTGACTAGAGAGTCAATTGTTTGACTATGAATGTACACATTTTGACTTCTACTTGAAGGTGTGTTGACCAATACCTAGGTTGACTGTTGGATTGATTAACTGTTGCATACGACTGAGAGATTCAATTGTTTGATCGTTGAATATACATATTTTGACTTCTCCTGAAGGCATATTCATCATTGACCCGGTCCTCACTTGTTTTCTAACTTAGTTTAATGTGGTTAACAATGCAAAATATGAGATAAAATGTTTTTTTTGTTTATTTAATTGATTAAGCCATGAGGATAAATGTTGTGATAAATGTTAATCGCACTTTTAACAATGTTGTTGTTCTTTTGAACTCGAAACTTGTAATATCCCTTTCCCATTCAAAGATCTGTTGGCCCATTTTGTCAACTCGACGACCAAAGGAAAAATATAAGAGTGACATAAGTTTTATTAATTTTATTATATTGTGCAAAAATTTAAAATATAATAGCACATATAATAAATTGATAAACTTAACATTTAAAATAGAACCTAGAAAAGTGCATAAAAAGAAAAGCACTTATTTAATTTGTATTTTCTAGGGAAAATGACGACTTGCCTTAGGGGGAATAATGGGAACTTAAAACATTTCTATTTTGTATTCCCTCTAGTGAAAAAGTGACCAGCCTTGGGAGAGAAGAAAATAATTATTAAATGCCTTTTGTATTCTCCCTATGAGAAATTGTGACTTGTCCTAGGAAGGGAAAATGGAGGGTAGAAAATGCATAGAAAGAATCATGAATGCCGATTGGAGGAGAAAAAGGTTGTTTTCGGTCTCTTCATCCTTTATAAGGAGAAGTCGACTTAAGGGGAAGTCATTCTATTCTATAATCATTCAACAATTTTTTATTTGTGTCTTAAGCTTATAGCTTTTGCACAAATAAATTCTAAGGACGAAAACCCTTAGTATTTTCCCTCTTGTGGACGAAAACCCCAAGAGTTTGAGAGTAATTTCTACACAATGAATTCTATTGGGCTTACACCGATTTCTTTTGTTATTTCAGCAGTTGTATGAAGAGTATTTTGCAGTAAGGGTTTGAAGAATATAATTGCAGCAGTGTTTTGTTAATTGTACAAGGTGGAGTGACCCACTTGTTGGCTGGTTTATGTTGCAAAGAAGACATTTCAGGTCTGAATATTATAGCCATATAATGTACTGATTTTTGGGAATCAAAACAAAGCATTTTCAGAATTTTTAGAGGCTTTTAAGAGGTATTTTCAGTCAGTTTATTATGCAGATTTCAGATCTGTTTTTCAGTCATTAGTGACCTCTAAAAATCTGATTTTTGATATATTTGGGCTTTTAAAAATACTACAATCAGTTTGTGATCAAAATATAATTTTTTGGGTGCTAATTGTGTTGGGTTCCCACTCAAACCCTAGTCGCATTTACCAGTAATAAATCAGATTTGCAGCAGTTGTCTTTTGATTTTGTGTTATTGCATTTGGGATTTGCTAAGAATCCAACTGGGAGTAAAATATGTCCATTGGGGACATTACAAAGCTGCAGTTGAAGTCACTCACGGACAAGAAATTGGTTAAGTCTCAATCAAGGAAGCTCCTGAAGCAAGAAATTGGCTAAGTTTCAATCGAGGTAACTTGTGGGAGAAGAAATCAGTTAAGTCTCAGTTCAAATAACTCGTGAAAGAAATATTGGTCAAGTTTCGACATAAGGTAACTCGAGGAAAAAGAAATTGGTTTAAGTCTAAGACATGGTAACTAGTGATTCTAAGAGACATGAAAATTATGAAGCCTAAATCAAAGTAACTAGTGGGATAAGAAAGTAATTAAGCCTCGGTTACGGGACAAAAATTGGGTTGTTGAGGTAAATCTTGGGACAAAAATTGGTTCAAACCAAATCGAAAAACTTCCTAGAATGTGATTATTAGAGCTGAGTCAAGGTAATTTGTGGGGCATATTATCAGTCATACACCCCAGCCAAGGTAACTCATATTGGGAATGTACACAATTAATTCACTTTACTAACACTTTTCTTGCGGAAGGCCTGGTCACACATTAATCTTCCTAAATGTATGCATTTGGATACATTCAGATCGGAATGGATCAACTTCAAGCACTTCATGAGAGGTGTTGTGAGTGCTCTTTATATTATCACCTTCATATCATCAGATTTGTCTTCATCTACCTTTTGCTCCTTCCTTCGACCCCCTTCTTATTTAGCCTACTCACAACCAATGTCATTGGCCCGACCGATGACATCCCTTTAACACCCCTACTTTGGCTGATGTCATTGGTTGGGTTCATAATGTCTAATTTATTTCAGCATCTTTAGTTTGGCCAATGATGCTTGATTTATTTCAACATGACGTCAACAAAAATTGAGTCTTTCTTTTAGGGATCCGCACCATTATTTATAGGTTTCCCCTAGTAATTTATCAAAAACAGCTTCTACCCTACTTACGCACGGATATCACCTTAGGGAAGAAGAGAAATCAAGGTTGAGGCCTTGCAAATTCAAGAACAGGAGCTGCACCATTGATGTATACAAGTCTTTGAAGTCCCCAATTATGTCTATTTAGGGTTTCTTATATCGTTCTTGACTTCACCTACAACCATCTCTCACAAAATGCTTGAAGCCAAGGGGAAGATTAATAAACCAACAAGTCAACTCAAGGTAAGTATCCCTAACCCTGTCCCTTTTCTTTTATGGATGGTCAATTTATAAATGTTGTATGTTCTATTTATTTCATATTATGCACATGCTTGTTATTTACATTATTGTTATTTCGGCCCTTTCCTTTACCCTTGTCCTTAACCTACTTACCATAGATCTTGCTTTACCATCTAATCACACCTTGGATCTAGTTAGGTCCTCTACCCCCTCTCTCTATACAAAGATTGTATGTGCAGGTCCCCTTTATTAGATCCATTCAAATTTCATTTGCACGTGGCCCTTGTATATAGCCCTGGACCACTTTGTAGACCAACATTCTTATGTGTTGGATCTAGAATGGTCTTCTACCTTTACCTATTTAGAGGCTTGTTATATGTAGACTCATTTCTAGGCCTAACACATTATGGTGAACCCAACATGAATTTTACCCCACCTCTAATTGGGCTATTTTCACGTTTTCCTTTTTCAATCAATTTGTCAAGCATTCCTTGCTTATGAAAATCCCTTTAGAATTCCTAAAGGATATTCTCTCATTCCTACAATGAAATTTCTTCAAGCGGACCAAGAAAATCCACCCATTGGTTTGAATTCTCCCAAGTCCCATCCTAGCCTATTGTGGATTGCAATATGGCCTCATCCAACCTTACAAAGGCCATGATTCCTCTAAGATCAACACTAGATCCTCTAAGTCGAATCAGAAGAATGCCTCTCAAAGAAGATATCAACCAAGAGGGAGAGCCAATGGACAACATTGAGGTTACTCTTGAAATGAGAAAATTCCTAGCAAAAAATCTCGCTACAAGAGAAAGTCCCTTGAAAAAATCCAACTCCTAATAAATTCTCTACATAACACTCCTCCCACCAACATTAGAACATAAAATGTTTTTTCAAGCATGGGGGCAAGTCATGCCAACAACATGACGTCCTCCAAATTTTCTACATCCACAACCCCCGCAATTTCTACCAACATGGTGAGTGCCACAATTAGTACCCCACCACCTAGCAACACCGATGCTCAAGTAAATCAACATCCTCAAGTTGACCACACTCAAATGCTTATGCAAGCATTAGACCACATGGCGCAAATGCAAACTACAACTAACAACCAATTGGTTCAAATGCAAATCCAAATCATGTGAATGACATCTCAACCTCAACAAACATATGGGGATCTCGAATCAATGTCCTCAACCCCCCACCCCTTACAGATGCTAATGGAAAACCTATCCCACAACCTCAAATTCACAACAAAATGCTCCAAATGTTACAAAATGAACTTTTAGCTCCCTACATTACAACTATGGATATTCAGGTAATAACTCCAACTATGACATATGATGGATCCACCAACCCCGCCTTAGACCTCAAATCTTTTAGATGGTAACAAAGTTGTATCCCATGAAGGCTATAATATGCATTAAAAATGTAAGGTGCCTGCCTTCCCATGGTTTTTTCTCCTTTCCTTAGGACCCATCAAAGCCAATGGCCATTGTGAGGATTGGGCACTTGCGTAATAGATAAGAGGCCTCCTAGACCCAAAGTGTCTACCGCATTCCAATGGACCTCCAACTTTACCATGAGGCCAACTATGGAATTTGAGCTTTCAGCTTAAGTATGGCGCATGTCAATGACATTAATCAAGTATTTTTCAATTGTGGACTTTTGCTTTTTGTCTTTTGACTTTTTGGATTTTTACTATTTCTTTCTTAATTTTTCTCCACCAAAAAGAATCCCCCAAGAGAACCTCACTACCTTCTAGAGTTGACTCTTTAAAATCCCAAAATGTCTCTGAAATGGCCAAGCTGAGAAAACCAATCATCTTAGACCGCTAGTTGTACCTTTTTAACCAGCACGGACGAAACCGTTGCCTAAACTGACCAATAGTTACATAATTGTTGAGGCAGTTACGAATGGGGAGGTTACAGATGGGGCAGTTAATGCAAACCGGCAGTTCTGCAACAGCCCCTGCAATAACTAGCAGTTTGAATACCAAAAAAGGAACACTCAATTTGAGCCTTGTTTGTTGACCAATACCCAGGACCCTTGGATTCCTTGGAGTTGTGAAGCTTTACAACAGCCCCTACAGACCACTTCCACAGTACAAGAATGAAGCACACCAAAGAATTCACCCCAACACACTACAAACATTTTTAACCAGCATGGACATAATCGTCACTTAATACAGACCAATGGATACATCATCAAATGGGGCAGTTAATGCAAACCAGCAATTTCACAACCACCCCTACAACAATCGGCAGTTTCAACACCAAACAGGGAACACTCAATTTGAGCCCTGTTTGTTGATTGAAACCGATTGCCCTGGATTTCCTTGGAGTTTTATTGCAGCTGTGAAGCTTTACGAGGGTCCCTACAAATCACAGACCAAAGGTTACATAATCATTTGGACAGTTATGGATGGGGTGGTTACAGATAGGGCAGGTATGAAAGGTGTGAAATGCAAGAATGAAGCATACCGACGCATTCACCCAACACACTTCAAATATTTTTGTTTGAGGCAAGATTCTTTGTAATCCTGTGGATGCTCCTGCATCAAATACCCAAACTTAGAAAAATTGTGCACTCCTCATAAATGTAGGTTAGTTGTAGAACCAGTCTTTTGGCCAGCAGCCATGGCCATAATGTTCCCTTCCATCTTAACAAGCACCTCGGAAGATTTTTATTCAATTTCTTCCTCTTTTTCCAGCCACCTACTGGACCATAGACTGCCCTCTTTTGCCTAGCTCTGATTCTCCTTTTCTTTTTGCATCTTCTTGTGGGTTTTTGCCCACCTTTACCCACCCACCTCCATCAAGTTTTACTCTTACTCTTGGTCTCTATATTTGTTTTCAGGTCTTTATTGGCTTTGTACCAACCACCGCAACTTAGCTCAACTCCTCTTTTATTAACAGTTCAGCTGCAACATCAATCTTTTGCAGCTACTCTTCTGTTGCAACTTCTTTTGGCATCTCTCAACCTCTTTCTCTTTCTTGGCTGCTGAACTTTCTTCATTACTCACAACAAACTCAGCATACAAGGTATTTATGAGAATCAAGCATTTTCAACTGTCTCCTCCAATGGCACCTCTGCTGCAACATCATTCTTTACTACACATGCTTGGGCTAATATCAGCATAAGATGCCGTGTCCTCTTCTCTTCTTCTCTTTCCCTTTTTGCTTTCTTCATCCTCCTCTCCACAACTCCAGACTGATTGCCACCTCTTCTTTATCTTCTTTGGAATCATGTGCATGCCATGTTCACTTTTTTGCCCATATGGAAACAGTTTAATCTCGTGAAAGAATAGTTTCTCATTTGCAACCTTTGACTCATGAGTGCCTTTTCTTCAACTCCTATGTGGGTTGCTCCCACATATGCAATAACTTGTGCATCCTCCATTGTCCTTTGTAGAAACATATCCACCATTTCTACCTCATCTTTTGCCTTCATGTCAAATGACTTGGCATTTTTCATCTTTCCTTATTATCCAACTGCTCTTTGGATCAACCTCTACCAACAATTTTTGAGCTTGGCCTTCAACAACTTTACTCTCTATACATTCTTACATGGAGAATGATTCCACCTTCCTCTACACATTCCTTTGACGGAGAATGTGGTGGACCTTCTGCAGGGTCTTCTCTTCTCGCTCTCTACCCATCTCTCAAGATGGAGAACAAATGCATACCATTCTCTACCCATTGCTTTTTGATAAAGAAAGTGTTCTTCCTACCAATACCTTCTAATTTCCTTTGATGGTGTCCTTTCTCCTGCCTCTAACGATTACACCTTCCTCTACACATTCCTTTGACTGGGAATGTGGTGGACCTTCTGCAGGGTCTTCTCTTCTCGCTCTCTACCCATCTCTCAAGATGGAGAATGAATGCATGCCATTCTCTACCCATTGTTTTTGATAAAGAAAGTGTTCTTCTTCCTACCAATCCCTTCTAATTTCCTTTGATAGTGTCCTTTCTCCTGCCTCTAACGATTCCACCTTCCTCTACACATTCCTTTGAAGGAGAATGTGGTGGACCTTCTGCAGGGTCTTCTCTTCTCGCTCACTACCCATCTCTCAAGATGGAGAACGAATGCATACCATTCTCTACCCATTGCTTTCTGATGAAGAAAGTGTTCTTCTTCCTACCAATCTCTTCTAATTTCCTTTGATAGTGTCCTTTCTCCTGCCTCTAACTGATGTTGCAAATGAAATCCCTCTTGCATGTCCTCTTGAGGGAATCCTTTGGCCAAAACTATCATCTTTCCAGTCTCAATTGCATTCGTGTAAACTTGAAGACAAACCTCTACTGCTGCAAGCTCTCGGCTGTCCTCATCTTGTGCCCCTTCATTTCCATGCCTTATGAGCTTCACCTTGACTATCTCTGTCTTCCCTTGCTCTGCTGCCGTATGTTGGAATGCAATAGGACCGCCATCTGTCTTCTTGCCCTGATTTCCTTCATTTTTACTTTGTGCCATGTCTTCTAACATCTTTTCTACTGCTGATGAGTGTGACTTTGGGTCCCTCCTATTTCTCGACTCTTCTCTGAGCCATTTTAATTTTTTGTTCTCTAGCCATCTACATGTGATAGAGAATAAATTCCTCTTTTCTCTCATGCAAAGACTGCCTCACATTCGGCATTCTTTCTACACATTCCTCTCAACACTTGTCATTACCAACAGCATCTTCCTTCTTTGGCTCTTCCTTTTCCCATATTTGCAACCAGCTCTGATACCATTTGATGCAGTCAAGGATAGAGGGCCAAGTGAATGGCTACATTGTCCTTGTAGCGTGGACAACGGGTAACTCTAATACAAACAAAATCTGATTTCATAAACAACTGAGATCATTCTATTACATCAATATGAAAAATATACAGAGAGTTCCCATTTTCCCACACCTCGTGACATTCAAGAACATCAGAGAACACACTCTGTTCACAACCATGCACTATTCAATGTATTGATCACTTTCAGCAAAACACAGAATACAAGCCTTTCATCAAACATTTCCACAACTTTTAGGCTTACAGCACTTCCTCCAAAATTCAAATCTAGACTAGAGGCGTATTGATGCATTGTCTGGGTTAAAGCCCAAATTCAATCTTCTTTGACAATCTTCAATTGCTTTATCTGTTCCTTCTTTCCCTTTCAATGCTTCAAACACGTAGAACCAGATTTTCCATACCTTTTTTTTTTTAAAAGAAAAACCAAAGTTATATTATTAGAAATAAATTATACAAATTACAATGCCAAGCCATGATACTCATACTCCAAGATATATCCTTGGAATTCCAACAACATATTAAAGAAGAAAGAGAACATATCTACAAATTAGCCATCAGATTATTGCAAGTGAAGGATCTGCTCAATCTGTTTCCGCTTCTCTGGAGACCACGTCAGAGGTAAAGGACCAAAGTTGATGAGATTATTATGATCCAATGCCCAATTAGCTAAAGCATTTGCCACCTTGTTCTGATCTCTAGGAACATGTTGATATATGATGGTCTGAAATTGTTGAGCAATAACTTTAATATTATCCTGTATCCTGGCAATTAACCAATTATTGGATCTATGCTGCTCTTGAGCTGACATAAGGTTGATGATAACCTTGGAATTTGATTCAACTATAACTCTAAGACATCCCAGTTTAGTTGCCTCCAGAAGAGCTTTGTGAATTGCCAAAATTTCAGCCACATTATTAGTAAAGTGCCCCAATTGATGACCAAAGAAGAAAAGGGAGTTCCCAAAGAATCATGAGCTACCCCTCCTATACTAGCTGGACCAAGATTGCCTCTTGCTGCTCCATCAGTATTTAGTTTAACAAAGTCAAACGGAGGAGGCTGCCATTTTCTCTGAACAAAGGGGACCAATAGTCTAGTACATGACTTAGTCTTTACTCTACTTTCCTCCAAATTGAGTTTTTGTAGTAAAACTTTCCATTTTCCAGGTAAGGGGGAGGAATTTTCATATTATGTTCAATAGTTTCCACTATATTACTGCGTGTTAATTCCTTGACATACCAAATGTCTCTATTTTCTGATTTGAAGATACGTCTATTTCGCTCTTTCCATACATTCCACAACATAAGAGAAATGGCAATCCAAATTCCTTTGCTAAGGTCCTGAGTATCAGAGGCTGAGCATTTCCAAGCTCTAACAATTTCCACAAGATTCATCGAAGAGTCCCAAATGACAGATAACCAATCCGCCAGAATATTCCATAGAGATATTACAAAAGGGCATTGAAGAAAAAGGTGGATCAGAGTTTCATCTGCTTCTTTGCACAGAGGGCACCAAAAGGGTCCCACCATACCTCTTTTCATCAAATTGTCTCCAATAAGAACCCTCTTGTATAATAGGAGCCAGATAAAGAATCTTACTTTAGGCCACAACGCAGGTTGCCAGAGATCAACAAAAATATCTTTCCAAGGATGTGGCTGAGTGCCCATCAAAGTACTATATCCTTCAGCTACAGAATAATTCCCTTCCGAAGATTTTCCCTAGGCAAGGGTATCAGTATCGGAGGAAGTTGGAAGGATTTTGTTTTGAAGGAGATTTTGAAAAAATTGAATTTGGCCCATAGACAAGGTGGTCTACCACAAAGACGGGAGATCCACTCAGTTCCCTTAGACGATGATTGAATATAATGGATCACCTTTTCCTTTCCCTTACCATGAAGAGTATTCATAATACTTCTAAAGTCCGGATATTGCTCAATCAAAGGAGGATGCCCATCCCACGAGTCAGTCCAAAAATTAGCTTGATCACCTTTCCCAATTTTCCAAAAAAATTGTTTTTTAATAATTTCTTCCCCATTTTGAGAACCGAAAGAATCGAGAGATCCCCGAGACGGTAAAGAATGTTGGATCAACTCTTGCGGCATCATTCCTTCCGCATATTTTCCTCTAATATTGATGGCCCATAGATGATATGGATTTGAAAGAAGTCTCAATATAACTTGCGCGTTAGAGCCTTATTATTCAAAGACACTAGACCTAAAACCCAATCCCCCATCTTTCTTCGGAAAACATAATGTTTTCCATTTCACAAGATGCCATTTCCTTACCTATTGAGTTCCTGTCCACAAGAATTTCTAGCTGATGGAATCCAACTATTGTAAAACTTTCACAGGAATATTCAAAAGGGAAGAAAAGTAGATAGGGATAGCCTGTAAAACATCTTTAATCGAATAATACGTCCAATCTTTCCAGGATACAATTCTCTCCCACTCTTTTGTTGGACCATGTCATTAGTCCATTTTGGGTTTGAATATCAATCAAATTCATTTTTTGAATAAAATCCATCATGTTAGCAAAAGAGGCATTGAGAGCAGCATTTCCCCCCTGTTTTTCATGAGAGAATAAAACAATATTAAAATCTCCCCCTATAATGACAGGTATTCCAAAGTGGGTTGCAACAATATTATAAATAACCTTCCATTGGGCTTTTTTTGCTTCAACTTGCACCGGGGCATATATGTTCAATAATAAGGCAATTTGCTTATCAGGACCATATCTAACCACCATATAGAGAACTCCATGATGTCCACCACTATCTATCCAATCCCTCCAAAAGCTCCTTGTGAGCTTAAAGACATCACTTGTAGTTTTTTCTGAATATTAGGAGTCACTGCTGCCATAAAATCTATTGAAGCTTTAGTTTCTGAAGAAATATCATTTGAGGATGATGTTGATTCAATATACGTTTAATTTCATTAACCTTAGAAGGGCTACCTCTTAGCCCTCAAACATTCCATGTGATCAACTTCATTGAGGATTTTGTCAAAGATTGTAGCCAAATCCCCTACTTTACCAGTTACAGTTAATTGTTGCCCTACTTTTTGCAAACAAAGTTGGTTGGACTTTCTTCCTGCTTTCAAAGTAGAGTCCACTCATGCAACTTTTTCTATTTTTCTTGTTGAACTCTGTGGGGTCTCTCTCGGAAAGGGCTCCACATGAGGTGGTATCTCCGCAGATGATGGCAATAAAGGTACACCCTGATTCGACCAATTCCCATTTCTTCCTTCCTGTGCTCCTCTGTTAGTTTGTGTTTCCTCTGGTAACTTTTCAATTCTCCCAAGTGTTCCGAGTGAACCACCAAAGCGTTCGATACTGATTGAGGAAGAGGATTCTCCTGACCCTGCTATGGTGGAATAACATCTTGAGTTTCCGGAACTTGGGTTTCTTGCTCCTCCTCCATATCTGTCTCTGTTTCTTCTAATTGAAGAGTTGCAAATCTATTTGTGTTATGTTGCGGGGTTTTTCCTGTGTTTTTTTCTTTAACTATCTTTCTTTTTGGTGGGACAATAAAATCATTCGGGCTATGTTGTTCCTGATTTTGCTCCATTCCGCTGAGGACAATCTTTGACGAGATGGCCATATTCATGACAAAATCTACATCTAAATGGAATGTTCTCATAATCAATCTGTTGTTCCCACTTATCTTCTCCAACTTCTAGCATTATTTTTGCAGGCAAAGGTTGATTCATGTCCATGTATACACACATCCGAGCATAAACCATTTGCTCCATTTTTATTGAAGAATCAGCTGCTCTAATATATTTGCCTATGGAATTTCCAATATCCTGGAAAACGATTGGATTCCAAAATTTCTGTAGGTAATCCAAAAAGGTGGATCCAAAATGAGACAACACAAGGAAGTTCCTCTTCAACTTTGAAAAGAGGTTGCCATGGTTTCATAAATAAACTCGCTCGCCCAAAAAACCATGGTCCCCCTTGAAAGATATATTCCTTTTCTACGTAATTAGCAAAGACAACCAAGAAATAATTGTTGGGATAGACAGAGATAGGATTCTCATCTGAAATATTCCATGTTTTTCGGGCCCACTCCTTAAAAGCAAGCAGAGATGGTTTGAATCCCAGAAAACGAACGATAAGTGCACGATCCTCTAACTCCCGAATATTGGCTTGAACGTTTGATGTTGCAATTTTGATCTTCTTTAACTAATCGAATTGGTCGTCTTGCAAGAGGGATTGGATGAAAGAAATTGGTCACGAGGGCCTCGAATAGCATCTCGAAAGGACATATGTGAGGGGTCTCTTGAGGGTTCACCTTTTCAAAAGTACGAGGCAAAGAGGGCTCCATCCCAAAGATGTGTGGTCCTTTTGCCTCGAAGGGCCCACCCAAGAGTTTGAAAGCCACCAAATAAAGACACAAGGAGATCACGACAAGGAGGAATGGCTACGAAAGACAAAAGAGAAAGCTACAAATTAAAGGGACGAAACGTGAGAGCACACAACCTAATCCCAACCCCTAGGGATCGAGATTTGGGAGGAAGACAATAAGACGAGATTAACAATACCAAACGATGGCCAAGAGACAGAGACGGGAAATCACGGGAGACTTCAGCGATGAAGTACCAGTCGTTTCATGCCCATTCGCAGTTCCGATCAATTTTCTAGCGTTCTCGACATTCGCACCTTTTCCAAAAGGTTTATTGTGTTATTCGTGTAATCCTCATGGGATTCCACCGGATAGAGGATTTCAGCATCGTGTGAATCATCCTTCAATTTTCCATACCTTGACACAGTCCTCACCACTTTGTCTTTGGCTCTAGGCTCTTCACACGACTACGATCTTGTCTCAAACTACTTTCACCTTCAATCCCTTGATTGATCTCAAAAAACCAATGGGAAGGTTGGTCTTCTCCTTGGATTTCCGTTTCTCACATCTTCCATTTCAGCATGGCTCTACCTCTCTTCCCAAAGTGAACCCCCAAGAGAACCTCACCGCCTTCTAGAGTCTGTCTCTTTGAAGTCCAAAAAGTCCTTGAAACGGACAAGATGTGAAAACCAATTGTCTTAACTATTACTCAGCCTTTAAGCCGGCATGCTGAACACAACCACCGCTTAACATAGACCAGCGGTTACATAGTCGTCGACTAATGCAACCGGTAGTTTAACAACCATTCTTGCAATAACCAGCGGTTTCGTTATCAAACAAGGAACACTCACTTTGAGCCTCGTTTGTTGACTAAAACAGATTTCCCTTCAATTACTTGGAATTTGCTAGAGTTCTAAAACTTTACGGGGCCCACTATAGATCGCTTCTTAACGCAAGAATGAAGCAGGACAAACAAATGCACCCCGACACACTACACCTATTTTTTATTAATGCAAGATTGCTAGTTCTCCTAGATGCTCATGGATCAACTAGAGAGAAGGAGTTGCCCAATGGCATTTCTAATGCTAATATTGTATGCCCAAAGTGCAAAGTAGAGCCTAAGATGCTAGTTAGTGTGAAAATCCCAAATGGCCTTTTGTAGAATTTTAGTGAGAATTTTGCTAGTGGCTTCGGCTTGCCCGTTGAAATGCGGAGACAATAGGGAGTGGAATATATGTGGGTGATTTGAATCGCGAACAAATTTTTCATGTCTTTGTTTTTAAGTTTCCACCATTTTCAAAGATGGTCTCGAGGAATGTTGAATCAACAAATGATTTAGTTGAGAATAAATTTGGAGATGGTAACTCCGATGGCATAGGTAGGAGGCATAGCTTCAACCAATTTGTTGAATTACTCAATGGTCATGATGATAAAGGTGTGTCCATCTTGTGATCTAGGCAATTTCCCAATGGAATCTAAACCCCACATGGAAAAGGCCAAGGAGCTTCAAGTGTATGAAGCTCAACAAGAGGTGACTGAATGAGATCATCATGGGGTTGGCAAGGATTGCATTTTTTGAAAAATATTATTGCATCATTTTATAAAATGAGCCAATAATAGCCCATTCCTAGGCATTTTCAGGCTTTAGCATGTCCACTACAATGTGCACCGCAAATGCCCCCATGTGCTTGCTTTAAAAGAGAAGAGATCTCTCCTCGGTAACACATGAGAGAAGGGTGTCTTGAAATTTTGATGATAAAGGATGTCATTTCTAAGGATATATTTGAAGCCTTGTTTTCTAATTATGGTCTTCTCTCCATAGTCTTCTTCAGGATGGTAAGTTCGATGTACAAGAATTGTATAATGTTTTCTTATCAAGGGATTTGTCTTATAGTGACAGCTTGATGTGGTGAAGAGAGTCCTCTTTGGGTGCTATGGTAAAAGGAGATTTTTGAATTTGGACAAGGCAGTAATTGTCATGTAATGCTTTTGGAGGTGATAAGGAGGTTGATGAAACAAGGCAATCGAGGATTGCAGTTTGTTTGTTCTCTTGAGAGTGAAGGATGTGAATTCCGTGGCCATGTTGATGCCTAACTTGGGGTATGATTTGAGGTTGAAGTTAATTGTTCATATTCATCATCACTAGTGTCAAAATTAGGATTTTTAGTTTTGTATGATATTTGGACAATATTAGCTATGCGGTTGAAAGCATGCATTTGTGCAAGTTGTTTTCGGTAATGTAGTACGTCCAAGTGTCATGCTTGAGCATGGGGGATGATATAATCTTCACCATAGGAGGATTGATAGCAAAAATTGTTTTTGTCTATGCTCATGTTGATGCTCATCATTGGTTGTATCCTTATCAAGGATTCCGATTTGACAAAACTTGAATTAGTTGATGGAAAGTCGCTTGAGTAGTGGGGATAAGAGATAGATGCATTGTGTTGAATAATGCTCAAAAACTCTTAGTAAGGAATGTTAGGTATGTTCCTAACATGCATAGAAATCTCTTGTCGATTCGTCGATTAATGAGAAAATGATAATAATGTTGTAAATTTCTCTAGGCAGAAGTGTATTGTATCTAATGTGACACAAGAAAAGGTAGTTGCCCTAGGCATGGGCAAGGTGGCATGTATAGGATTATTGACCTGCCACCTTCAACTTAAAGGCACGTGTGGAGGAAGACTCACCTATGGGGGACTTGATACTACAACTTACACACCCGAACCACCGTCACAAACCCGCCCATTTTCCGTTGACTTCTAGTCTCTCACCAATCGCCGTTTCACCCACACCTTCCGCACCAATATGCATGGAAGGGTTTTGGTTTTGGCTTTTACGAACAAGGCCGCCATCTTTTGTGAGACCAGTACGGAGATGCAGAGGACCATAAAGGAGGCGTTCTCCTATGCGGTGATCGTAGCGAGGGTGTTGGTGAAGGCTTCCGTACTCTTGTGGAGTAAGGAATGTGTTGACACTATATAAGCGATATTCTGCCATATAGGTTGTGTCGGAGGATGAAATTCCTCGTGTGCTTCTTGAACCTACTCTTGTCATCTTACATGCACTACTTGAGAGAATATCCACTCTACAAGATGTGCAAGAGGCTGAAATGCCTCGCGTGCAAGCGGATGCAATGCCCCAATTATAGGATGCATGGGAAGCAAATGGTGAGATGACAGAAAAAACCTCTCAAAGAGTTGTGGAGGGTGACTCCGTTATCTAGAATGTGCAAGAGGCACATGGTGAGATGGCAGTAAAAGCCACTCAATTAAAGGCACCATCTTAGATGATCTAAAAATGATACGAAAATACCCAATTCTATGTATTCTCCTTATTTGATACTTACAATACATATTCTCAACATATTCTTTATTCTAGAGATGGTCTAGTCAGGTTGATGGTGATCCGGACACCTTCGAATGACATTAGAATGTCATTTGTTATTCTATTCTAAAATTTTCTTTGTGATGGTGACATAACCACCGCTCTTCACAAAGTTGTGGTTGTGCAACCGCCGCAGTGGTTACGTAACCGCCACCTGCAGAGACCGGTGGTTACGCAACCGCCACTCTGTGGTCACTGGCAAACCTGTCCCGACAACACCAAAACGGAAATTTGAGCAATTGCAAATGCTTGAACTTTCTAGATCAGTTCACTTCGCCTTTCCCTCCATCGTGGGCAAAGCAACTATAAATACAAGTTTGATTCTTCATTCTAGCAAGTGATTTTGAGTGAATTCAAGTGTGAGCAAAGAGGAGTTGGAGTTCTTTCTTGTTTTGTTCATTGAGAGTGAGTTCTTCATTGTTGAGGATTGTAAGCAAGCAAATACAATTAGGAGTGTTGAATCCTTCTTGAAGGCCAATCTTTGGCAATAACTTTGTATTTTGGAGAATTACATAGTGAAAGGGAAGCAATTTGCTTACCCACTAGAGTTTTTCCCACCTTGGGTTTCTCCAGGATAAATTTTGTGTCTCCTTTGTCTTTTATCTCTCAATTTGTAGTATAGTTGTGAATGTTTCATGCACATTATATTGGTTAAAAGGAACTTAATCATTTTCCATTCAATTATCACTAGAACAGGTCTGTTTATTGTTAAAAAGAGGCAGTTTACGGATTAGATTGGTATCAAAGCAGTTAAGATCAAAAAAATTGTGTGGTTTAACTTGTGTTCCAATTTTTCAATTAGATGCCCCTTACCCGAAAGGGAAGTGAAAGCGGTGAAGGTATCCTCATTCCTTTTAAAGCAAAGATTTCCACCAGGAAGTGGAAGCAAGGAATTTGAGACATGGCTCGTAGAGAAGATGCAAGTGAGACTAAAGAGGAACGTTTCTACAAGTTGGAGGAGAATGTGGCAAGTCGTCCAAGGATGTGGGCAGTATTTCCTTGTCTATGGGGAAATTGGAGTCCATCATGGGATTGCTCATGGAGAAGCTTGGTGTTCGAACGAGGCACTAGGATCCCATAAAGAAGATACTCATGAGTATGAGGAAGAGCAGCCCCATGCCAACCCTACACCTCCTCCATTCAAAGCAAAGGCGAAGATAGAGATTCAGCCTTACGATGGGGATGTGAATGCTGAGAAGCTACACCATTGGCTAGCTCAACTTGAGGTATATTTCAGTTTGCATCAAATCAATGAGAGTATGAGAATTCATTTGCAAGGTTAAAATTAACCAATCATGTTTTAACTTGGTTTGAAAGCTATGTTCATTCTTTGGTTGTTAAGAAGCTTCCTCCTATTACTAAGTGGGATGAATTTAAAAGGCTAATCAAAAAGCAGTTTTATCCTATTTGTTATGAGGAAGAGAGGTCCATGTATTAGCAATATCTCAGGTAGAAACAAGGCCAAACATGCAAGAATACACTAGTGAATTTCGGAAGAAAGTTGTCCAAATGGGTAAAGATGTAGCTTATCGGGACCTTATGAAGTATATTAGTGGACTCCATAGCCATTTGAGGAGACCAATTCTCTTGGCCAAGTCGACAAATGTCGACAAGGCTTGTTCTCAAGCCCACTATTTAGAGATGGACAAGAAGAAAAGTTCATCTACCTCTCAACATGCTTCGAGCAAACAAGGTGACACCAAGCAAAAGGAGAAAGGAAAAGGGAAAGGTAAGAAAAATGCTACTTCCATTTCTAAGAAGGATACTAAAGTTCATTGTGGGCATTGTGATGTTGACACTCATTCTAAGGAAAAATGTTGGAAGCTCCACCAGAATTACATCCCTTCAAGAATAAGAAAAATAAGAAGGCCATGGCTGCCCTCCAGGGAGAGGAAGTATTTTGCAGCAAAGAGGTGGATGAGACAATGTGTTGTACCTCCGTCCGTAGAGAGGTATGTTTGGGTAGTAATAGTGTTGTTCAGAAAAGGAACTAACTAAGATTTTTCATATAAAATTCAAGTGAAGAAAACTAAGGTGGATGCTCTTTTTGATACATGTTCTCAAGCTAATTTGGTTAGTAAAGAGTTAGTGGACAGGCTAAAGTTGGAAACTTACAATCATCCAAGCCGTACTCATTGGGTTGGGTGAAGAAAGGTGTAGACATCAAGGTTACCAAGCAATGTAAAATTACATTTGGTATTGATAAGAAATTCATTGATGAAGTTACTTTGGATGTTGTTCCCCTTGATGTGTGTGGTGTAGTGTTTGGCAGCCCATATTTGTATATCAAGGATGCTATATGTTATTGATAAAATTTTACATACCCCCTTTTTTTGAAAATCATTAAGAGACTTCCCTATTCCTATTTTACTACTTTAAACCTGTATTCCGCTGTGATAAGTCAAGTGGGGGCACTTGATATTTAATGCATTATTTAATTTATTTAACACTAAGTGGTTTCGTGGCATTCTTTACTTTGTCGGATGACTTTTGATTTGTGGAATTGATATATATGTCATCTTGTTTGCCAAATTGGATTAGTATGGTTTCAACAATGGAAATTAAGTTTCGTTTTGATGGTGTTTTTATTCTTTACATTCTGGAAATAATTTGTTAAAGAAGACATAAGGAAGATGTGTTGGTTTGAAAAGATCATTGCTTTGTGCAAGTTCATCGATTCGCTGCCGCTTCACATATTTTGATAAATCTCGTGGTTGGTTTTGGTCATGCAAGCAAGGACTGTTAAAAATGTGATATGATATAGATCACATAAATTTTCTGATGAAGCCATTGAAAGTTTAATCACATTTGGGCCATTATTTTCACTACCCACCTGCTAAAAACTCTCATTTTTATAAATAATGAAGTGGGTGATTGTTTGATTTTCAAGCACATGCAGTCAGTTTTTCACACCCAATTGAAGCTTTAGTTGTTGAAAGAAAATTAAAAAAGCATGCGAAGTGTTAACCACTTGTTCATCAAATCTTTTGGTTTTAATGAGCTTAATGGGATTCTTTGATGATTTTCTTTTGAAGTTTTGTTGGAAGGTCGTGTCGTATGCATGCCTATCTCACCTCGGTTGAAATGGAAGCTTGCAGACTGTATTGAATAGATATCATGTGCCTAGTTCATATTTGATTGGTATATTGATTCATTTTCTTGAAACAAACCCTATGAATTCGTGGCAAAGAAATGAAAGAATGGGAATGGCAAACCAAGGCAGTGCTATCGGTTTTTTTATATATGAAACTATTTTTTGTGCATGATCATCTAATGCGCACTCTGTTTGATTATTTTTGCATTAGCACATGGCTCAAAAGCATAAGTCTGATTTGACTTAAAATGCAATGATTTTTGAAACATAAGTCATTATTTTTAATATGTTTTGACTGTGTCACCAATAATATGTGAGTTTCAAGGCTGAATGGATGATTGATTAAAAAAGCAATATTGAGGAAAATGCAAGAATTTTGAAATGTGATTGTAAGTGTTGATAGAAACTTTGCATTTTTGAGTTTTAGTGCACAGTCAATATTGGAATGTTTAAAAAGATTTAGTTGTTGTTAGATAAAGATGATTGCCATCTGTCACATTATTAATTGGGGCATTAGTTCACTCTGTTTTGTGAAAAATTGATGAATTGTTGAGTTGTTTCAGTTAAGCACTATTAGTAATCTGTCATTTCTTCTCAGTTTACAACATGTCAGGTTGGGATGGATGGGGAGTTCTAGAGGATCAGGTTCTCGTCATTCATGGGGTCATGGTAGTTTTCGTGGTCAATCACAGTGGCAGAGAGGCTCACCTAGGGGGAGGCCGAAGGGGAACTAATACGCTTTGGGGTAGGAGGCCCTTTGCAAGAACTGGTCCTACCCGTGTCTCCATGCATTTTGACGCAAATGAGCCATGTTTACATGAAGTGTTGCAGATTATTGAGTCTTATCCTCGTGTTCAACCCTCCCACAGTGTTCACAATACTCCTCTTCATCAAAATATTGATCATATTCAAGTAGACCATAACCCTTCTTCTAACCACTCAATTCAGTCTACCACATCACACTTGTCTCCGCATAATGTTCAACCATCCGCAAATTCACCATTACTACTTGGACAGACCCAACCTTCGCATTCACATGATTCACGCCCACCTCCTAAGCGTGCTAGGTCCTCTTCCACAATACCTAGGGTGATTGGAGCTTTGAAGAGGGTGAAGTTGGAAGTAGAGGAGGAGATAGGAGTCATCACTCACACTACTCTTCCAATTGAACCTTATGAATATGTAGAGTTAATGATGGAGGTTGGGACTCCTTTACTTGATCTTACCGGAGATGACTAGTTTATCATGATATAGCTTGTTTTTGTTGGACATAGATTTGACTAAATATTTGCAATACTTAACAGTTTTTGGATTATATTTGATGACATGTGATGATTCGGATTTATAATATTAGATATATATTTGGTTGGATGATAACAACCTTGGTTTCATGATGTTTGATGATTATTTTTAGATTATGATGGAGAATTTATTTTAATGATTGGAATGTTGTATGGATGTGTTTGTATTTTATTTAGTGCATTTATATTAAAGTGGGCCCCTTGTCCTTATGTCTCATACCTCATACTTTGAAATGTCATATTTATTAAAAGTTGGTTACCCGAGTCCTTTCACTTATATTTAATAAAGTATTATGAAGTCTCACTTAAAAAGAATGTAATATTTATTATTTAATTTTATTATTTGGAGCCAAATCAGTTACAACTAATTTTACACAAGGGAAGATTATAAAAGGACTTGGAAGATTCAATTTTGATGAAGAGAATCAGGTATTGTAGCAATTTGTGAAGCTTATTTCATAAGAAATATTTCTGTGCATATGGTTTTCTGAGATAAGTGATCTTACAAGTGTTATGATGACATTGTTTTGAGGTTTGAGTATGAGTTTCGATACAGCAAGTATATCCGTTTTAATATTATTTTACTTGATTATCTGATTTATTATTTTGTATCTCATCTAAGCTGATTACAGTTTTTATATCTGTCATATCTAGAGCAAGCCTTGAATGAAATCTTCATTTCAATCTCGAGATAAATGTAAATTGATAGCCATGTTAGCTTTGATTTGAATCATGACTCTTGTTAGATGTTTGGTGTCCCTGATTTCACCCTGAAATCTGAGACTACCCCATGTAAAAATTTCGTACTTTTAAAATAGCGGGTCGTTTTGTGTTTTTATTGCCAGAAGATGCTTGTATTGCGTCAAGATATTCCCAGTGAATCATAGGAGCCAATTTCGACAAATACCCAGATGCCGAAAATTGTTTTCTCTTCGTCAAGTTTTGTCTGCAGGAAAATTTTATTTAATTATTTTGAGCCCCGTTTGAAGTAAATTGTGCTCCGGTTTAGCCCTGTTGAAATTTTGCATGTCAATATTCACATATACCAGTAGGGTTTTCACCAGGAATGGATCCTGGGCTTTATCTGTGACTTCTGGCAACATTTTGCGTTTTTTTTATTTTTCTCGTATTTTTTCTCTGTGAAATTCCCTAGGTCAATTCCTTCACCAGTACAGTCTGTTTTCTTGCCTGGAGTATCTGGAGATCATCTACGACCGCCATGCCAGAAGGAATCAGCCTCAGGAAGTCAGGTTCTCTTTAAAAAGACAAAGTCGTGCACAAAAAAGCCTCTTCTGGACAAGTCGCATTTTTGGGAATGGATGGATTTAAGCTGCAGTGGGATTTTTGGTTCGATAGGCAGGTGGGATTTTTGTACCTGCCTTGCAGGTACTTTTTCCCATGAAGGCAAAGTCACTTAAGTTACGATGGGAAAATTAGAGGCAGCAGGCAGGCGGGAATTTCTTACCTGCCTTGCAGGGTGAAAATTCCCATTATGAAATAAAGAAAAATCACTTAAGGCATTGATGGGAATTTCTTACCTGCCTTGCAAGGTAAAAATTCTCATTATGGAAGTCAAACAACTTAAGTGGATGATGGGATTTTTGGAGCTGCCATGCAGGGTGAATAATCCCATTAAAAATTGACTTTTAAATATAGAAATCAGCCTTTGCCAAAAAGTGCGACCCCTTTGGAGCATTAAATAATTTATTTAATGGCATTTATTAATAGTCTCCCTTCCTAATTTTGGCGCCCAGGGATGAGGAAAAGTCAATGCATAAAGAGAAGTCAAAGAAGACTGGAAGTGGAAGGCTAAAAATAAATTAAATTAATTTATTTAATGCAGCCCTAAAGCATGCTAAAAAGTGCGACCCATTTGGAGGATAAATAATGTTTTTTGAAGTATTTATTAATGGTTTTTATTCCTAATTTTGGCGCATGGAGAAATAGAAGGTCAAAGCATGATGTGAAGTGAAAGTAGAGGGCTAAAAATAAATTAAATTAATTTATTTAATGGCAGCCATGAGCATGCAAAAATAGGCGCCCAAGTTAAAGAGAAAAGCATGCTTATTAATTAATTAATTGCCAAGAATAGGAGAGGCAATTATTAATTATAGAATGATGAAGGTTATATAAGCATGGGCTGCCATAATGATGAATTAATTAATTCTTCTAGCAAAGGAGTGCAGCCCGGACAATTTTGGCACCCAAAGGAGGAGGATTTTTGCTCAAAGAAGTGTTTTTCACTGCCGGAAAGCTTCAAGGTTTGGCACCTAGGATTGGAGGAGCTTGTTTTAAGCTTGGTTAATTATCTGCATATTGGTATAGGTGCTTAGGTGAAGTTGAAAATATTTATGCTTGCTTTGCATGCAAGCAAAGCCTCAAATTTTAGGGCAGCGGGCTTTATATGCAGATTTTTATGATAAAAATCAAGTGTTCATGTTCCGATTGTTGTCTTTGTCTGAATTAATTGCAGGTATTCATTAAAGGTGCTTATATAATTAAAAGGGAGCTTAAATCAATGTCAGATACATTGAATGAATCCTCCGAATCTGAAGATATTCTCATATCTGCACCAGTTGTAAAGAATTTCGGCCAAATAAAAAGAAAAACAATTGCTCAAACAAAGATAGATCCGGCCATGGCAAAGTGGGATGAAAGAAAAAGCTCAACGGAATCATGCATTACTTCCAGATTTGCTAACATCGAGACACAAATTTAGACCCATAACCTCTTTCCGAATTGATTGACAGATCCAGAGCTGAAAAGACTTCTCTCATGCGGCGATCAAAAGCAAGGGGAATCATTCGAGCTTCAACATTCCCATTCACAGCCCAGTTGTCGAATTCGTCATGGAGTGTGCAAGGTCATACCATCCACTATCCAGATCAATCTGGGATGCTGCGGGGAAGACAATAATCCGGCTGGACACACAGTTTATCAATTATTGTCTGAAGATTCCAACACAACAGTGGTGACTACTATCAGCATGTTGGACGCTGGCAACAGATGGGAGAAGCATAAAGTCGACTGTGTGGGCATAATGAACAGCAAGTATATAAAGAAGCCCAAATCTCCATCAAAGTTCCCGAGGACTCTTCCACGATCCAATCTAGTGCAGGAGGTGGATGACATTACCAAATTGCTATGCAGGATGGCGAAGCTAACACTCACAACTTCTACTCATGGATGTATGCCTTCATCAGGACCATTGAGATCAACAAAGCAAATTCTATAATCAATTGGTCGGAAATCATCAATGACAACATCGGTGAGCAGCTCCAGAGTGTAAGACGGACTTATAGCTTGAAGTTGACTTCATATTTGGTATATGCAGCAGCCTCGCAGGGTATCTTCTCCAAGCTGGATAGATGTGGTGTACTCTTCAAGGATCCTATTTTTGAGTGTTATCCACAACTTACTATGCCTGCATGCAATAAAGATTATAAGGTGGTCAACGATGGATTCTTTTACGGATTCATTTGCAAGTTGAACGATGATTTGAAGACCAACAGAGTAAGCAAGGAAGCTTGGGAAGCTGTATCCCAGATTGGCAGTAACTTCATCCGGTTTTGCAGACTTTACATACTTTAGGGTCACCACTTTTCGGGAGAACCAGTCAAGTTGCCCAGATATCCAAGCGATAGATTGGTCATCATGGAGTTGAGCAGATAGCTCGTGGAGATGCATGACCTACAAGTCGAAACGGCACAAGTCTACAAGCTTCTTCCGATCACAGTGGGCTATTACAGCTGCCAGAGCATTCACAAAGCCAGAGGAATTGAAGCGGAGATGTTCTCTGAGTATGAGCATGAGTTCTTCCCAGCACAACTGAACTTCGATCCATATGGGGTGGCAAGGAAGACAATCTCCCAGGAATACGCACATGTGCCTTCGTTAGAAGATTTCTGGATGAAGTGCAAAAGCGAGTACAAAGTTAGGAAGAAAGACTTCAGCAGGTTATCAGCACGACAAGTGTTTGATTATGGATTAGCACGGAATACTGCGGATCTTACAGATGATGGGTCTGTGTTACTTGACACATACCATCAGATGGGAGGATAGAATTGTGACTTGAGAGAGAACATTGGTGGTTGCCACACGATCGAGGAGAAGTTTGTTGTTGTTCGGTCAACACTTGAACCCGGTTCTTGTGACAAAGGGATATTGCCTTGATGAAGCTTTGATGAATCAAATCACAGGCAACCTCAGCACAGGAGATTCCCTCAAAAGGAAGCACGAGGGAGAAAGCAGCAGAAGACCTGAAAAGATTAAAGTGCACAAGAAGTCTCATTCGAGGGAAAAGGTCACTTCTACGGCTATGGTGCTAGTTCCGACTTCTCCAGCGTCAAGTACTTCACCAACTTTTGCACCTCAGCAGGATACTATCGTTCCTTCATTGAATCCGCAACATTTGTGTTTTCTCCTCAGCCACTCCGATCAACACCTCTTCTTGAAGAAACGCTGAAGTTGCAGATGGCAGAATTTGAAAGAGCTTTGTCTTTGGACAATACAGAGGACGGTAGCCACGACACTGTAGCAATTTCAGATGGAGAGGAACCAGAGCACGAGATGGTGGTACATTCGGCAACTTCTCATTCTCTCGAGAAGCAATTTCTCAAAGTGGTTGGCTTCACAGTCGGTCCCAGAGGCTAGAGAGGAGATCAACTTGGAGGAACATGACTTGCAGATTACTTCGAGTTTGGGCGGAAAAGACAGAAGACCTAAAGTTGCTAAGGTGACTTCGAGGTTGATTATTGAGGAGTCAGGGCAGAAGTTCGCTGAGGTATCAATTCCAGCAGAAGGAAAGAAGAAGGGCGAGCTCACGGCAACGGATATAACAGTGACCAAAGTACCCATAGGTCAACCACTACTGAAGGATTGAAGCAAGACACGCAAACATTGATAAATGTTTTATTCCTTAGGCTTGACAAAGAAAAGGCGGAAAAAGTTGAACTTCAAAAGCAGGTGTCTCAGTTGTGCGAGATTATTGCCAAAGTTGTCAAATCTTCCACTCAGCCAAAGTTGTCAAATCTTCCACTCAGCCAATTTCAGCACATAAGCAGGTGAGTGATCATCTGATGCAGGAAGTGGAAGATGCAGGTAACCAAGTTAAAGTTATCGACGAATGGAAGAATCTAATCATTCGCCAAGCTTCTGTACAACTCAAGGAGGTGTCGACCCGTCTAAAGGTTATGAAGGATGCATCGGTTCAGCTGAAACAACTAGTGACAAGCACGATGGACATGAACACAATAGCTGAAAGTAACCTGAGTACTTTGGTCAAGATAAATAAGCTACCAAGGAGGTTTTGACTGCAGAACAAATTGTGCCCGATGGATCAGTTGAAAAGGGGAAGCAGCTTGAGTTTGCAGTTTCTTTCCGCTTGGAGATCTTCAGAATCATGCTGAAAAGAATGCGGGTGCTTGAGAGTATGGCATCATCACTATCAGACAATGTCATTGCTTTCACCAATGAGGAAGTGGTCGGGAACATTTCTTCATACAAAAGGACCATTCCTAACAAAGTGCCTGATTCCCTGGAAGGATCTCTTCTGATGGTGCAAGAGAGGATTGATGGAGCTGTTAGGCCTTTCACGATGGATTCCATCAGTAAGTTGGTAACGCTGCAGTCAGACATTAAGAAGTTCGGGCCTAGCTTGAAGGATGTGGAAGCGTGCATCAAGGTTTTGAATGAAGGCTTGTTGCAATTCAGGACAGAAAAAGAAGTTGTGGCTAAAACAAATGGGAAGTTGTTGAATTACATGTTCGACAAGTATATTCAGTATCAAAGCAAAAAGAAGATGTATGTTACAGCTGGCAGATCTTTCTTCTTCTACTTTTTCTTCTTCTATTTATACGTTCCCAGATGTAATTGTAAGACTTGGTTTAAAAACCATTACTTTAAGTTGTGTGGAACAATTTTTTAAGTTAAGTGACAGATGTGCATAATTTTGAGTAGAACTCTCAATGCATGCCACTTAGAGAGGAATTAAAGGAAGATGATTGCCAGATGTTATCTTTACTTCTTGTTTATGATCTAGTTTAGTTAAGTTCCCATTTGTAATTTCCTTTCTACATTCTATAAGTAGAGGAAGAACCTTTGGGTTAATGATCAAAATTTGTAATCAGCATTCTTGTGTTCCAGACTTTGTGTTAAAACCCCTGATAGCTATTTGAAGCAGAGGATATAAAGGAGCATATTTCCGGAGAACTTTGTGTCCACGGTGCATTTTGTTTCTAACTTTCTGTCTTTAGATCTATTCGTAAAATTTGCGTTATTCTAGATCTAAATTTGAAAGTTCCTTTTACTTCTAATTTTGTATGTTAATATCTATTTGTTCTGTTTATGTGCATGCAATCAACTCTGTAATCTATTGATTGGGTTGTACATTTTCCCTCTTTCTTTCCTGTGTTTTTATTATTTCCTTCTTCATCAGATATTTCTTTTCTTTCACAGTTGCTTACTTGCTGCAAAACTATACAACTATGGTTCATGAGCTACATGGTTAAAGTAATACCCACAAATAGATACTAGCATATTTAATTGACAAATCTTACACGGGAGCCTCACCGGTAAATGAGGGAGATTTATCTCATGACTACCTAGGTTTTCAACTATGTAGAAAATCTAACCATGCAATATTGTTTTGGCAACCATTGTACATTTAATAAATACAAATTTGTTTCTCTTCTACATGTCTATCTTCATTTTCATCTTACAAATTGTGTAAATATGTCATATTTGTGAATATTGTATTAATGATTGCCTCTCATTCATTGTTCTGCTTTTGTCTTCAAGATCATTATCTACTTGACAAATAAATGACAAATATGAGATCATAAAATCATCACTTACAATTTTCACCTTTTCAAGAGGTTGTCTAATCAATAGGCTTCACTTTGTCAAATAAAGGTTGATAATAATTTCTTATCAAAGAAATCAATCTCGTTAATAAGTGATTTATCATTTTATATGAAATACGATGGAAAGTTCTCAAGATATTCAAATGATTTCATTATCATAGTTGATTTTACAATTGATGGTCTTGTTGTGTCTTTTATTGCTTGTTCTTTGTTTCTTGTCATTGTCTTGTATATCCTTCTTGTTGTTAAAAGATAGAAAATTTTCCAAAATCTTAGGTTGGTCCATGATTAACCTATATTTAAACTACCCATGCTTAAGCCATTCTTAAGTATCATCTCTAGAAGAGGGATGGAAGCCTCACAAGTATATTGATGTTCCATCAAATCATGTACAATGGAGATGGCTGCAATATTTATAGATATTGCACAACCAAATACTGAGATAAATACGTAGTTGCAACTATGTAACAATAAACCTAGTTACTGGTAGCTTCCAAAATACATTCGGGAAGCACAACAAAATGAAATATAAACAAATATTGTTATGAAACAATATAACAATTAAATAATAATATAAAAATACATATTTACCTAAGTAACCAACCAAACCACCTCAGTAACAATTAAATAACTAAGGTACAATACATAATTACTTAAGTAAACTATGTTTACCCTAACATTCCCCCCCTTAATTTTACATTGCCTCAAAGGATGAGAAAAGGAACTCTCTGAACAACTCAAACTTGTCACGTGCAAGTGACTTTGTGAAGATATCTCTCATTGTTCGGTTGTTGGGAAAAACTGGAGTTATATATTGTGTTTTAAGACATGCTCACGTATGAAGTGAACATGTACCTCGATGTGCTTAGTTCTCTCGTGAAAAATGGATTGTAAACAAGTTTGAGAACACCTTCATTGTCTACATACATGGTGGTAGGTTTTTCCTGTGGTACTCCAAGTCCTTCCAAGTATGTGACGTAGCCATATCGCTTCGCAGATAGCTCCACCTGCAACACAATATTCAGCTTTATAGAAGAGCGAGAAACAAAGTTTTGTTTCTTGCTTCCCATGATATCGGTCCAGATCCCAAAAAGAATACAAATCCAAGAAGTGGATTTCTTGTCATCAATGTTACTGCATGATCTAAATCCAAATATCCAATCAAGAAGAATTATCATTCTTCTTGTACTCTAGACCAAGATCCATTGTACCCTTGAGATATCTCAAGATCCGCCTTGCTGCTTTCCAATGACAAACTCTGGGTTCCTACATGAACCTGGAAAGATAGCTCACTGCAAAGTTGATATCTGGTCTAGTATATGTTAGGTAAATGAGACTCCCAATCAACTGTCGATAAAGAGTTGCATTTACCACATTTACCAAAGGAGATGGATCTGAATGAGATAACTGCAGTCTCGTCTCCATAGGTGTAGCAATTGGTGTGCAATCCATCATCCTGAATTTCTCGAGTGTTGTCTTGGTATACTTCAACTGAGAAACAAAGATGTGATTCTCTTTTACCATACTTCTAATCCAAGACAAGTAGTGCATGAGCCCGAGATCTGTCATGTCGAATGATCGATTAAGATCTTTCTTCGTTTAGCATCGATCATCTTCACTATGTTTCTAGTGATGACTAGATTGTCGACATAACAACAACTATCACAATCTCTCCTCCTTGCCTTTTGAGGTAGAGATTGGGATCATATGGATTTCTGACGAATCCATGTTGAACGAGATGCTCATCAATTTTGATGTACCAAGCCCCGGGGTGCTGTTTAAGGCCATACAGAGATTTCTTGAGTCTACATACCTTTGTTTCTTCACTAGGTACAACAAAATCCCTTAGGTTGAGTCATGTAGACTTCTCTCTTGTAGATCTTCGTTCAAAAAGGCACTTTTCACGTCCATCTGATGGACTTTCCAACCAAATTGAGCGAAGCTAGAGCAAAGATCATCCTGATCATTTTGATCTTAGCTATGGGAGCAAATGTCTCCTCATAGTCTATGCCTTCCTTTTGTGCATACCCCTTTGCTACAGTCTCACTTTGTACTTGTCTATGGTCCCATCTGCTTTGTACTTTGTTTTGAATATCCATCTGCAACCAATGGGTTTCTTCCCTGGTGGAAGATCGACAAGCTACCAAGTGTTGTTTTTCATCACTGATTGATACTCAACATCCATGGCATCTTTCCAAGCTTTTGACTATAGGGCTTCTGGACAGTAGAGGGCTCAACAGATTCAACAACTCTACTCATCAAAGCAAATTTTACTTCTTCTCGTGCTTTACTACTGAGTCCGTGGTCCAGTGGTGGATGTATCGGTGGAGCATCCAATTTTGCATCTCGAATCATATTAGTATACCACTTGGGCATATGTTACTATTCCGTGGGTCGTGGTCCTTGATCATCACCATCATCCCCATCATCATTGTCATCATCAATGGGAACATCAACTTTTGTTTTCACAACAGGTGAAATATCTACATCAGGTGAGTCTGGAGGAGTCTCAACTTCCTTCTTCTCAAAGAACTCAACATCTCTACTGGTGTAGACTTTTCTAGTCTTGGATCCATCAATTTGTACCCAAGAGCCTCTTCATTGTAGCCAATGAAGATGAGTTTTGAGATTTCATATCCAACTTCTTTTTGTTCTACTTGGGTATGTGCATGTTGGCTTTGCACCCGAATACTCTGAGGTGTGCAACGGATGGCTTCTGCTTCGACCATGCTTCATGTGGTGTTACTCCATCAAGAGAAAATGGGAACTTTGTTCAACAAATATATTGTTGTCTTTGTTGCTTCTACCCAAAATGTCCTCGCTAGTCCAGAATCATGATCATGCAACGCACACCATCTCCATGATAGTACGATTTCTTCTCTCAATAACACCATTTTGTTGTGTGTGTGTGGAGGCATCTGTCGATGAATCCCATGAGCTTGAAGGTAGGCTTTGAACTCATTATTGGTGAATTCCCCCTCGATCTGAGTGAAGAGATCTAATATGATGACCAATCTCGTTTCTCTATAACCACTTTGAACTTTTTGAAGTTCTCAAAAGCATCACTTTTCTTACGAAGACAAAATATCCACATTTTTCTTGAATAATCATCAACACATAACATGAAATACTGAAATCTAGAATGACTAGGTTGCATCGGACCACAAAGATCGATATGAACCAAATCAAGCTTACCTAGAGCTCGATAAGTACTTTTCTAGAATGAAGCTCTGTGTGTTGTTTACTGTTAGGTAGTTAGGACACTTATTTGTATCCTTCTTGAGAGATGGCAAGCCTCTCACCATGTTATACCGGTGAAGTGTTTGAGATATTTGAAACTGATGTGACCAAGTCTCGATGCCACAATTGTGCTGAGGAAGAATTCTTAGCCACAAGTGCTTGATCATCCCTGTGGACAAAGTCAAGCTAGAACATACATCCCACATTGGAGGCTTTTGCAACAATTTTTGAGCCTCTTGATTTGTCTCGAATCAAACACACTTTCTTATTGGAATGACTATCAAAGTCAATCTTCAGATTATGATCTAGAAGTTGACTCATTGATAGTAGATTCTTTGTTAACCCAGGGACATATAATACATCTGATAATCTACAATTTTGTGAACCAAGAGGTAGAGAAATGTTCCCAAATACCTTGTATTATGTGGTAAAAGAATCATCACCTAATGAAACATGATTTTTGAAGGTGTGTCCCTCATGGTGATAAACCAGTCTTTGTCTGTGGTCATGTGTCGAGTGGCTCCCGAATCAACATACCAAACAACACTAGATGACGTGGATGGTTCACTAGAATGAGAAGTGTACAAGAAGTCTTCATTATCTGAATGATCTTCTTGCTCAGCTATATTACCTTGTTGATGGGGTTTTCTTCACCAGTTCCCCTTCTTCTGCCCTGTTCTTGTAGTATGATTATCCCTAATGAGATTGTTGATTTTGAGGTCTAATTGCTTGATGAACCTTTCTTGTATGTATTGAACCAAAAATCTTTCAACTCATGTCCTCTTTTGTAGATAGGACATTTCTTCTTTTTTTGTCCCCTTGTTGATGTTGTTTTGGGACTTTTGAGAAGATTTTGCTTTTCCTTTTCCTTTCTGATGAGAAGATAGTGTTCTGCTCCTCTTCATCATCTTTGTTGTACATTGCTTCTTCTTGTTGCAGTAGATTCACTAACTTGTCAAAAGTAACTGCTTTCTGATCTAACAAGTTTAGTGTCATCACAAAAATGTGGTAAGAAGGAGGAAGTGCTCTCAAAACAATGGGCACGAGAGTTGTATCAATAACCTCCTCTCCCAAGGCTAGAAGTGAAGCCCTCAATTCTGTAACTCTCCGCAAGAAAGCTTCCACTTTCTCATTCGGTTTGAATTTCAGTGTATGTAACTGACTCTGCAAATTCAATATTGTGTTCTTGTTTTTGGCCTCGTACATGGTGCTTAACTTATCCCACGCTTCTTTGGTTGTTTTGGCATCTCGAATGTGGGGTTGCACATCATGACACTATGAACAAGATTATGACTTTGGCCTTTTGATTGGCCTTGTCAAATTGTCTCTGTTGTGTTGCATCATCTGGTGATTGGTGCATGGAACCATTCACAATAGGCCAAATCTCTTCAAACTCAAGTTGTGTTTTGATCTTAGTCTTCCATGCAACATAATTATCTCCTCTTAGGAGACTGTGAGTCTGGAAGAAAGAACTTAGGGGCATTGGTGCCCATTTTTTGAATCAACTGACAAAGGGTAAGGCTCTTATCACTCCAGGTATAAGGTCTCCAATCTATATACCGTCAATCCGATATATCGAACCTTTCTATATACGTGCCCTTCCGATATACCCGTCGGTACGTGGAAGAAGCTTGCCCTTTCGATATACCCGGCGACGTGAAAGAGGCGTTAACGTACGTGAAAGAATTTGATACGTGGTACAAAGACAGTATTAAAAGGGTGTGTGATTATTGACACCGGCTCAAAGAAATATCCTCATACGCGCGTGTAACTTTGCTATATACTCGGATAATTTCAGTGTCCGGATTTATGTCGTGCAATCGTTCACAGATGGATGGGAGGGCTCAAAGTGTGTGCATTGTGTCCTTATTTCTCCCATCGATTTATAGGGACGATGCCTGACATGACGTTATTGCAGCTATATTAGGCGTTAAGTGCAATAGTAGTAGTCGTGACGGACTTTACCCGTAAGCGCTTCCTGCAGGGCATTGTATATACGAACATTGTGAAAGAGATCCGAAGATCTTGTGAGTGTTACTGAAACCAAATTTCACTTTTTTTATTTTCAAATCTCTATCAGTTTTTATCAGTTACAATGTTTGCGGTTGAATATGGCAACCTGCAAATTAGTACAATCCATTGAAATATATACACGAAAATATATGATTACATCCAATATGCAGAAAAATTGAATGACATGCAAATATTTTTTTTTTTTGCGAGGCCATGGTGGCCTCGGAGCTCAATATGGCTCTCGTGTGCAAAAAACCACAAAAAATAACTAAAATTGCAATTTTAAATACCCTCCTTTGAAAAAGTTACTCAAAATGAATTTCTAAGCAATCTAGGAGAAAAAAATTGCCCCAAAAGTAGGGTTTTCTCCACTATGTTTAGTGGGAGCTTTGACTATGACTAGTGGCTTTAAGAGTGGTTTGGCACCGATAGATGTGGCGATTTTGCTAAAAGCCGCCAAATTCAAATTTGGACAAAACAAAACAAAGCGAAGTTGGGGTCGAACCCCAGACCGTCCCACATCCAATGCTTCACAAACACTTAACTAGCCACAGCAGCACACAATGCACTTTGATTATAAAAAGAAGCAATTGTTATTTGAATTATAGCTAAAGTGACTAACCTTTTTAAAAAATGAGTGAAATGGCTCCTTGTTGATGATCCACGTGGCGTTGTGGAGATGAGGGGCGGATTAGGGTTTCACGCACAAACCAGATCCAACTTTGATTCTCCATTGCTTTGTATGATTTTTCGTTGTTATTATGTTTTTGTTCGCTATTTTGTTGTTCTCTCTACTCGTAGGTTTGTTTTCTCCATCGTGTGCTTTTCTTCGTTTGCTTGGCCGCTCAAAAACAGCTTGGTTGAAGGTTTGAGGTGGGCTTTGTTGGGGGCCCAACTCGAGGATGGTTTCAAGAGCTCAGCCAGTATGAATGCTGAGTAAGTGATAGCCTATGGCCAATGCACGGGAGCTTGGATCCGGCTCAACTTGGTGGATCCGTTCGCAACTCCGGGATCAACCAATGTTAACTCGCTCAATGCAATGTATGGCCCATGTCCCTTTGTTGAGATCATTTTCGGCCCGATAAAAAAACTCGGCTCGGTTTTAAACCCTTCAACTCGTCGATGTGAAAGCCCCACTCGGTGGGTTAAGCCCGCCTTCTCAACAAAAGCAACTCGGTGTGGATGCAGAGCTCAAACAACTCGCCCTTCATGTGAAGACAATTCAGGTTCGAGAACTCGCCCTATGTGGGCTTAGCTCGCCTCTTCAAAACGCACCAAAAGAGACACCTCTAGATTTGGCAAAGTGCTAGATTAGTAATTTGTGAAACCCCTACTTGAGGAAAATGTTTTTTTTTTTTTGATGTTTTTTTTATTTTGAATCTGATTTTCTATAAACCAGATATATACTCCAACAAGCAAATTTTTTCCTAGTGTAGAGGCACCAATGCAAAAAAATTGCTTTTCAAACACTGGAAAATGAACAGAGGTTGTGGGGATGCAAGGATGGGGTTGGGAAGTTGTAGGAGGCTGCACAGGCTCTCCAAATGCTACAAATGCTTCTCCAAGCTCCTCTATCTCTTCTGCACACCTTCTCTACTCATCGAGGCTCCAAACTACTCTAATACCAAATCTAGAAGAGGGACGGAAGCCTCACAAATATATTGATGTTCAATCAAATCATGTACAATGGATATGGCTGCAATATTTATAGATATTACACAACCAGATACAAACAAATATGTAGTTGCAACTATGCAACAATAAACCTAGTTACAAAGTAGCTTCCAAAATACATCTAGGAAGCACAACAAAATGAAATACAAACAAATATTGTTATGAAACAATATAACAATTAAATAATAATATAAAACTACCTATTTACCTAAGTAACCAACTAAACTACCTCAAGAATCAATTAAATGACTAAGGTACAATGCATAATTACTTAAGTAAACTATGTTTACCCTAACATCATCACGATTAAACTGGTTTGATACCATCTTGACCTTTCGCGTTAGGAGAAAGGGTTGATTAGCTGTCGGTCTACTTTTTGTCAACAACACTATCTTCATGAGCAGAGCCAACAAGTACCATTTGGTGAAGGATGGTAAGAGCTACATCATTTCAGCCTTTGCAGGAGACTCGAAGATCTCTTTGGTAAGTGCCATTGAAGCCCAAAAACTTATTAATGTCAGTGGAAAATTTACATTACTTCTTTTGAGGGATATGCCAAAAGATGAGGTTATTGCATCTAAAACCACTTGTAGCATGTTTTCTAACAAGGAGCAGACACAGATAAAAGAGTTGGTTCAGCAGTTCGGGAAGTTTTCCAAGAGCCTACGGGGTTGCCCCTGGTTAGGCCAATTGAGCATGAGATACACTTGCTACCCAATAGTCCGCTTCCAAATTAGGGATTATACAGGCAGTCTTTAAAAGATGTCAATGAGCTAAAACAACAGCTTGCATTTTTTGATTAAACAAGGTATAAGTTGTCCTACCACTTCTCCATGTCGTTCTCCTATTGTTTTAGTACCTAAGAAAGATGATTCATGGAGAATGTGTGTTGATTAGAGAGCTTTTAATAAAATAACCATCAAGAATAGGTATTTTCTTCCTCGCATTGGTGATTTATTGGATCAGTTAGGGCATGCTAAATAGTTTACTAAGCTTGATTTGAAATCTGGGTATCATCAAGTGTGGATTAAGGAAGAGGGCATCTTAAAAACAGCGTTCAAGACCAGCAGGGGGTTATATGAATGGTTAGTATTATTGTTCGGGCTAGAGATTGATGAATGAGGTAATGAGGCCGTTTATTGATTCCTTTGTCATTGTGTACTTGGATGACATTATGGTTTTTAGCAAAACTTTTGAAGAGCATATTGACCATTTGCATCAAGTTTTGCAAGTTCTTAAGGAGAACCAGCTAGTGTTGAATGAGAAGAAGTGCGAGTTTGCTCAACAGTCGCTTGTCTTTTTGGGACATGTGGTTGGAGATGGAGAGTTGAGGATTGATCCGGCTAAGATAGAGGCCATTCTGAATTGGCCTACACCATCGAGTTTGACCAAGACCAAGAGTTTTGTTGGTGCAGTTTAGTATTTGAGGAAGTTCATCAAGAACTTCTCTTCCATAAGCAACGCCGCTACATTCAATGACAAAGGTGGTAAGGCTTTTGATTGGGGTAAGAAACAACAAAATGTTTTTGAGTCATTTAAATACAAGATTAGTCATGCTCCAGTTTTGGCATTACCTAACTTACAGTTTCCTTTCGAAGTGGAAACCAATGTCAGTGACTATGTTATGGGGGTTGTCCTACTTCAAGGAGGTAGGCCCGTATGTTATCATTCTGAATTGTTTCATGGTGCAGTTTTGAATTATTGTACATATGATAAGGAATTGTATGCTCTTGTGCAAGTGGTCAAGAAATGGAAACATTATCGAAGGATAAGGAAACTATCATACACACAGATCACCAAGCTCTTGATATTTGCAGCTCTGAATAAACTTCAGCAAAGGTTAGACACTATAAATGGATGGGTTTTTTGCAGCAATTCCATTTGATTATAAAATATAAGAAAGGTGTGACTAACAAGTTAGCTGATATGTTATCTAGGCCTCCTTTACTTTCAGCTATGGGCACGTTAACTCTTCTTGAGCCTTTTGTGTGTGAAGCATATCAGGAAGGTTATGAGCAGGATCCGGATTTTGGAGAGATCTTTTAGCAGAAACCTCCAAGTGAGGGATTTGCACCTAGGGGAGAATACTACTTCTAGGACAGGTTGCTCTACAAGAACAAGAAACTTTGTGTGCCTAAGGGGAAAGAGTTCAGTTGATGAGGGAAGCACACACTTCTAAGGTAGCTGGTCACTTTGGTGTGACAAAGTGTAGCGCACTTACAGAGGTATGTTTATTGGCCAAACATGCAAACAAAGGTTGTTAAATTCATCAGGGGTTGTGTTTTATGTAGTACAAGCAAGCCTAATAACAAAAAGTTAGGGTTATATGTGTCATTACCATCTCCTTCGGGCCATGGGAAAGCATCTCCATGGATTTTGTGGGTGGTTTTCCTACTTCCAAGAAAGGTCATGATTACATTTTTGTGGTAGTAGACCAATTTAGCAAAATGTGTATTCTCATTCCTTGCAGGAAGACCATCAAGGCCAGCGATGCAAGCTGAGTTATTTTTTTCTAATGTGTGGGTTCATTTTGGTTTGCCTAATTCTATTGTGTCAGACAGGGACTCACGGTTCATAGGAAATTTTTGGTCTACTTTGTGGGAGAAGATGGATACTAAGTTGAAGAGGTCTACCACTTTTCATCCACAAATAGATGGGCAAACAGAAGTGGTAAATTGTACCTTGGTTCAACTCTTGAGAGGGTACAACAAGAAACATCCAAGGACTTGGGATGAGAACTTGGTATATATCCAACATTCTTATAACAGGGCAGTTCATGCTTCTACCAAGTAAGACTCCTTTTGAAACATGTTTTGGTTATTTGCCTAAGAGTTCTTTTGATGTTGTTTTGAGATTACCATGCAGAGACAACGGAAAAGTGGAACTAGAAGTCCACAAAGCTGAGAAATTCATTGAGAAAATTCAGCAGATACACCTCCAGGTACAAGAGAGGTTGACAGAGTCATAAGCCAGTACAAAGCACGACATGATCAGCATAGGACTAAGCATTCTTTCCTTGTTGGAGACAGGGTATGGTTGTACTTGAGCAGAGAAAGGCTATAGGAAAAGCTAAGAAACTCAAGCCTCTTTGATATGGCCCATTTGAGATTCTGGAACAAGTGGGTAAGAATGCATTTCGCTTGGATTTGCCTCCTTATATGAGGATCTACTCAGTGGTGAATGTTGAAAATTTACGTCTCTTTGAGCCCTCCATGTTGGATGAATAAGAAGAGGGAGAGTTGCTACTGACTATTGAGGATCTTGCTCCTGCATAATCCTCCGGAATTGGAGGAAGATGTGGTATTGCAGCGAGAAAGAGAGGACAACACAGAGAGGAGTGCAGGACATGTGGTTGATTGGTTTGAAAGGCCATTGCCTACCAAGGCCAAGTGGTATTCCAGAGAAGATGTGGGGAAGAAATTTCCTCACCTCATCAATCCTTGAAGCTTTTAGGGACTTAAAAGCCTCAAATTGGGGAGGTATGATCCAAAAATGGATCTAAAAATACCCAATTCTATGTATTCTCCTTATTTGATACTTGCATTACATATTCTCAGCATATTCTTTATTCTAGAGAGTCTAGTCAAGTTGATGGTAATCCGAACACCTTCAAATGACATTAGAAGGCCATTTATTGTTCTGTTTCTAGAGTTTTCTTTGTGACATTTGTGCAACTTCCGCCTGCGAGGACCGGCGGTTGCATGTGACAACCGCCACTCTATGGTCACCAAAGGTCTTGTCCCCACAACACCAAAACAGAATTCGAGTAGTTGCAAATGCTTGGAATTCCCATATCGGTTCGTTTCGCCTTTCCCTCCATCCGTGGGTAGAGCAACTATAAATACAAATTTGATTCTTCATTCTAGCAAGTGATTTTGAGTGAATTCAAGTGTGAGCAAAGAGGAGTTGGAGTTATTTCTTGTTTTGTTCATTGAGAGTGAGTTCTTCATTATTGAGGATTGTAAGCAAAGCAAATACAATTAGGAGTGTTGAATCCTTCTTGAAGGCCAATCTTTGGTAGTAGCTTTGTATTTTGGAGAATTACATAGTGAAAGGGAAGCAATTTTCTTACCCACTGGAGTTTTTCCCACATTGGGTTTCTCCAGGATAAATTTTGTGTCTCCTTTGCCTTCTATCTCTCAATTTGCAGTATAGTTGTGAATGTTTCATGCATATTATATTGGTTAAAAGGAACTTAGTCATTTTCCATTCAATTATCACTAGAACAGGATCTATTTATTGTTAAAAAGAGGTAGTTTACGGATCATTGGAGGACCAAAGACAAGGTGGTTAATCTAGCAGAGCATGTTCATGTTTCTCTTGATATCGACCTTTTCGTACCGAACCACCGAGATATTTTGAAGCAAAAGGCAAGCTAGAATGGGAGACTATTGTGCAAGCGAGAATATGCCACCTTAATGAAGAATAATACATAGAAGCTTGTGGAATTACCTATAGGAAATCAACCCGTTTGATGTGAATCGGTGTACAAGGTGAAATGCTAAGCTGATGGTACTTTGAACAAGTACAAGGCTTGTCTTGTTGCGAAAGTTTTTTCGCAATCGGAGGGAATAGACTATGAGAATACTTTTGCTCCTACTACTACAACGACGGTCACATTTCAATTGCTTCTCCAAAGATTTCGACCAAAAGGTTTACTTGGCATCTTGAAGGTTTTTAGGTACCTGGCCATGAACATTTGGTTTGCAGATGGATTAAGTCCTTGTATGTACTTAGCAAGCTCCACGAGACTGATATACTCACATTGACCAGCATCTCAAAGATTCTAGATTCAAAACAATGGAGGTCAAGCTAAAGTTATCAACTTGATGATGATTGATTAGTTACGGTATAAGAATTGCCTACAGACAATTGGTGGGTATCCTGATATATCTTTAGGCTACACAACCGCATCTATGTGTTGTTGTTAGCAATCTTTCTCATCTTTTATCCCAACCAAAGCCCATACAAATGACAACAACAAAAGGTCCTACTGTGTTTCAAATTAACATCTAACGAGCAACGACCGATTTAATGACTAAATCCTTTGGTCCCATTGTGTTTGTAAAATTTCGCAAAAACTTGGAATAGAATCTGGATTTTTCATTAAGGGGCACGGGAGGGGAGGTGGGTGGGAAGCGAGGAATTAAAGTTATTAAAAATCATTATGGAAACATTAACTAATTAAAAATTAGTTAATGTACTTTAGTTATACAACATATAACTACCTCACCTAATGTAACTTCTTTTATGTTTAATAAACAACGAACACACACAAGATGCGATTGTGTCATGTCTCATGTGCGATGTGTTGTGTGTCTTCCATTTCTCTTCATTTTCTCTCATATTTACTAACAAAACAGAGAAAAAAAGAAAATGCTGATATGGATGCCAAAAACAATTAGAAAAGGCAAGAAATGGGTAAGAAGAAGACCAAAAGTAACAGGAAGCGAGGAAGAGAAAAGGCACCAAGCGAAGGAAAAAGCCAAACGGGCAAGAAAATAAGACAAAAATAAGAGGAAATTTGTAGTTAAAAAAGGTGGAGGAAAATAAGGAGATGGAGACTGAAAATAAGATAGAGGAGAAGCCTACATCAAGTTTATCCATACAAGTGATTGTCAGAGAGACGAGAAGATAATAAAGGGATAGCCATTAACGGGCCATGACTTGAAGTTAGCCAAAGTGGCATGGTTGTTTTACCTCCGCCCACTTCAGACTCACCTTGAGACTGCTATCCATGATAAAGGCGCTACTAGCAAAGTAGTAACTAGAAATCACAAGTATTGAGATCACCCAAGTGGTCCTACGACAAATAGATAAGGGACACGAGGGAGGCCTAAAGAAACTAACATCAATACAAAAGCAACACTAGGGATGTCCTACATTATAGTGCGAGGACGGATTGTGATGTAGGAGCATTCAAGTTCATGAGAAATCTTGCATCAATCAAAAACAAATAAGAGTAGATTTTGTGTTTGTATATATTTGAGTGCAGCGAGGAAAAATTGCTCTAGAAAGGTATGCGGTATTGTTCTAAATCCAAACAAGTCTTACGAAGTTGGCGCAAGTCTATATTCTATGGCGCAAAGCAAAAAGGCGATTTTATGGCTAGAATGCCTCGCACAAAAAACAAACATACAACATGCATCACGGCATCCTCCCATCATGCATCCACACTTCTTGGGATGGCGCAAAACTTATAAGCCTTGGCACTTGATCAAAACATTGCATGATAAGTGGAAGATGGCGAAAAATTGGGGAACCTTCAAAACATGCACAACAACACACAGTGCACTTTCAAAGGCTCGTGTTAGGAGAGACTAATCTTGATACCGCTCGGTGGACTTTTGCATAGGGAATTCTTGAAAAAGGAATTCTCAAAAAGTTTGCAATATTGTTTTGAATCTAAAACTCTTCAAAAGTTGGTACGAGTCTATATCCCGTGGCGTAGTGCAAAAGTGGCAATTTCATGGCGAGAAGGTCATGTGCAAACAACGAATGCAAAACATGGATCGCGACACCTCTACGTCATGAATACACACTTCTTGGGATGGCGCAACACTTATAAGCCTTCGCCCTAGGATCAAAACATTGCATAGATAAGTGGAAGATGGCACGAGAACCAGGGAACCTTCAAAACGTGCACGGAATGCATAGTGTGCTTACATAGACTCATGTTGGAGAGAATTGTCTTGATACTACACATCTACCAACGAAACAATGACGTCATTGGACTTCCACATAGGGAATTCTTGAAGATATGATTTGCATAGGCTTCTTGCGCAAATAACACACAAGTTCTTAGAAAAGTGCAAGTGTCGGGATCACTTGTTGGCTGCATCAAGATTATGAACGGAAGCCAACAATGGCTTATCTAATTTCATTGTTGCATTGTTGGGCCAACTTGTGATTTGCATCAAGTTGTGCTACGTTATAGGTCCTTTGGGCTTAATTCCTCGCTTGATATTTTGCAACACAGTTAAAATGTTTTAGTTAGGATGTAGTTGAGTCTAATATTGTAAGTAGTTGATTTTGTATCAATATAAACACATCACTAGAGAAAGGTAATCAAGTGAGGAAATAGTCTAGAGTGCAGTTGCGAGGAGTACTGCAATTAGAGATCTATGCAAAGTTCTGGGAAGGGCTAGGGGGACTGAATCACTTGGGGTAGCACTGCGGTGTTGAATTATTTGTAAGCCTACGTGCATTGTGTGTGTTTTGTTGTAATAAGCCAGATTTGGCAGTGTGAGGTTGTGAGTAATCTCCATTGTCAATGAATAAAAGATATTGTTGTTGCTATAATAATTCCACTACATATGTGTGGTGTTTATTAAAGTTGCACGGTCTAAGGTATCCCTTCATTGGGACCCCTAACTGTGACTGCATCAGATTGGATGTATCAATGTGTATAAATGGAGGAAGGAGGCATCTGCACAATCCAATTGATTGCTACCACACATTCTCATAACAAACCAGACTCTTCGCTCGGCATTGAATGACAACTAGAAGAGACGGTGACAAACTTCTTAGACCATGTTGATCCAAACAAGGATAAGAACCGTTGAGTTAAGGAAGAGGCCGTCAGAGTAGGAGGTTGAAAAACTTGCCCTCTCCTCACCGATTTGATAGAAAAGCGGGCAAAGCTAAAGGAAGGTTGGAGAAGGTTCATGAGGCAAGGGAGGATGCCACCACTTACTTTTCTATTCACTAAGTTGGGCAGCTCGAACTACAAATACTAAGAAAGAGTTGGATGTGGTGGAAAAGCAGCTCACATAAGCATTCGCCAAGTACAATATCAAGGCTGACCCAACTAATGCCGCACAAAAATACTATTGGCCCTAAGTGAGGAGTGAGGAAGCAAACTTGTGGAAAGGGTGGATAATATAAATGGTATGGTGGTCAGCCAACACTTGGACAAAATGGAAACCGCTGTAAGTGAGAATGATGTAGACTGAAAAGGAGTTGAAGGTAAAGCAACACCTTCCAACATTGTTAATGCCAATACAAATGTCACCAAACTGAATCACCATGTCCAACAGGTGAATTTCCTTCTGAAGGGTTGGAATGCATTTGAAAAAATGTTGATTATAAAATCCAAGGAGATTGTACCTTAGATTGGTGCTATGCACCAGTTTCAGTTTTGGGTTGGTGCATGTTGATTCAGGCAACAGGAATTGTAAATTTTTTAATTGATTGTTAGGATTCTTCATTGAATTGTCTTGAAGACGAGACAAACATTTAAGTTTGAGGATTATGCTGATAGGATCCTTCGCGGAAATCTAATAAGTGTTCTCATATACCACGGAAACCCCAAACATGCTGCAGCATATGCAGTGATGACAGATAGACAGAACATGGCAGTGGCACAATGGGACCTATACTTTATCGTGCGAAGCTTCATAGCATCTTTCAAGCACCTGTATGAAGAATGGACATGTCCCTTGATATTGTACTGTATTGAGGCATTTTATTACTGCCATAATAGGTTTTGTAACATACAACATGAGAAAATAATAGAGAGGAATAAGTAGGAGATAAAGGGAAGTAGCATATAGCGGTTTGCAATAGACAGTTATATTGAATAAAGAGAGTGTTAAGAGTGGGAAATATTTGTGTTCAGTGTTAACTGAATGTTTGTGTGAAATTTCGTACCCCTTCTTTTTTATGGATATAATGCCATAATTGGTTTATGCATACTGGTTAGTCTCTCTTTTGCATAGTGTCAGCTCTAGCGAGGTCCAACAATCTCATCCATCAATGGAATCACATCCGACTTACGTTGACAATTTTTGATGTTGTGGTGTGTGCTTGTTATTTACTTTATTGATCTTTAGATTATTGTTATTTCAGACGTTGGCTTTACTACAATCCTTGACCTAATTACCGTAGCACTTGCTTTACCATCTAGTGACACCCTGGATCTAGTAAGGTCCTCTACCTTCTCTTTCTAAATACAGATTGTATGTGTGGGTCCCCTTTGTTAAATTCAATGTGGACTGATTCTTATGTGTTGGATCTAGAATTTTCTTGAACTTTTACCTATTTAAAGGCTTGTTACATGTAGAGACCCATTCCAGGACCTAATGCAGGGAACATTTGGTTAAATGCCAATATAGGTGACTTGTGGGATGGAGGATTAGTAAGAGCTCAACCAAGATCAGTCTTAAAAAACTTGTGGAGAATTATATGAATGAAACTCCTCTTGTTATTGTGAACCAATGTGTAGTTGGCATAGACAAAGAAGACGTGGTTGAATCTCCAAGTAAGTGACGCCTCAAGGCAATGAACATCAAGGAATGCCTTTCTTAGGACGTTGGTGATGGTCTTCCTCTCTCCTAAATGGTAAACCTATTGGATTTTAATTAATAGCATTGTCTGATTTATGTACAAATACTAGCATATTTAGGAGGAGTTGTCTTGTATTTTGCATTTTGTAGAGGATCTCGATTGGATGTTCTGTAACATTTCCCTTTGGTATGAAAGTTATTATACAGAACCAAATGTTAGCAACAATCTGTGGAATGCTTGGTGTGTTTATAAAGTACGAAGGTACGGGTGTACTTTGGGATTCCTAAATAAATGTGAGAGAGATGGGAACTTGGGAAGACAAAATGAGTCAACCTAATGTGAAATTCACCCCCAACTTAATTCCGTCAATAGATAAGAGGCAACAATGGTATCGTGTTGAAAACTTTATGCAGTTCTGAAGTTCCCATGGTAGCAACTTCATTTATTACTATTGAATTTTAAACTTTTACAAACAGGGTGAGAAAGAACTCAATTATCCTATGTGTATGGAGTATCTGAATGATTTGGCACATTCCACAAGCATAGTACCAGTTGGTGATGTGCACAACTGTTGACGATAATTAATAGACACTGTCAGCACCCTCTCTGTAGCTTCCTCATGAGGCATGGGCCCCTTTCTAAAGTGATAGACCCAATTTTACATGCTATGTGTGCTTGAGTTTAGGAAAACTTTCTCAAGCCCAATAATCTTCTAAATTCCTTTCTATTCAAGCAGGTAGGAGATAGACCATTGAATGTGCAAATATCCATCATGCCTAGGAAAGGCATGAAGAAGTGTATCCTTTGTGTCAAATTATGATCAATACCATGAGAAAATGTGAGATAAGTAGATCTCAACTACCTACATGTGAATCCACTAAGATGGCAGGACTGGGAACTGTTGAAAGGTGAATGCCTTTTAACTGCTGGGAGGTATCAGACAGAAGTGTATATCCAGACAGCTGTCTCTTGGCTGTCTAAGAGAGGATATAGGAAAGATCCTGAAGCTTCTAGCTTGGATGTAGCAGCTAGAAGGCTTGAGATGCGCGCCCTCTGTTTTGATTTCAAAAGACTCCTCGCCTGTATTATTGAGCAGAAGCTCTGAACAAGCGTACTCTCCTTCTCTTTGCAGCCTGAACTCTCCGGTATTGTGGTGTGCAGGTAGCAAGATGGTCTCGTCATCAATTCATTGTAAAACTTGCTGGCTCTTTGTTTTGACTTTAAAATGATCTCTTCCCACCACCAACTACTCCGGACACTCTGCCCTTGGGCAACCGCCCTCCCCTCTATGAAGGATACAATTTTACTTTTGTTGAGAATTCTACATGAAACATGCCCCACCCATGCTACAACACATACATGTAATTATTCTCGTTCTCTTCAGCTAACCCGCCAGTCCTAATGGGTTTTTATTCTGCCAAAAACTACCTAGTACTTGCACCCTAGTAGGCAGCTCAAAACTTCCAGATGCCACCAGTGCACCACATGTCATCACACTCTACTCAGGATAGAAATTTCCATTGGGAAACATGGGTAATTAATTAATAGTTAATAAACGCCACCCACCAAATAATAACTAAAACAATTCGCCCTGTTTTCTTCAACGATAAATTTTCCCATCCATAAATTCTGAATAGGTACCCTTGATAGGGACATTCGACCCCTAAAGAAAATGCTAGATAAATTCAAAACCGTGATGTGATAAACAAGCATTTTTATGTTAAAAATCCAGATACAAATATTGCTAATCAACGTAATTTTTGCACGAGGCTATGAAGATTTTAGAAAATTTCTTTCCTGAAATTAGAAAAGATGTGCGTGGAATTACATGTCAAGTTCCTTGAGGCAGAAGGCTCCTTGCACAAGTCTTCCAAGAGAGATGTCGTCCATTTTCCGTCCTGCAAAGCTCAGCCTCTCCCTCTGAGCCACTGACTGCTTCACTGCTTCCCTCCATTTCCTGCATACACTGCTTGCCCTGCACAATGCCCATACATAAAACATCCATATTTAATTGTGAAAACTGCCGCTAATGGAGTGAGTGCCATGACTTATTGGTACATAAACATGTTCAAGAAATTTGAGTTTTGGTGTGTTGGGTACCATTGAAATCCAGATAAAATAGCAGTGGAACAGAAGACAAAAAGAAAATAATAAATTCTTACCGAGCCCAGTCTTGGAATGATGATAACAAGAGGAAGCAATTAGCAAGAACATCCACGGAAAGCTCGTCAACGGGGAGAAGCTTTCCCCCATTTCGACATAGACAAACCATCAAATTCGAGTTCCACCCAAATGCTCGTGTTTAATACACCCCGTGGCGTGTCTACCTCGTGATTCCCTCATTTATTAGAATTTACTTTCAAACGCGAATGACGGAAATTGGAATATCAAAGAGTTAAATTTCGCATATTACGAGGAAAACATAGAGATAGAGAGAGATTTTAATGTGTATTTGACCAAAATAGTTTATGGGACTTCACTAAACAAAATCATAATCAAGCGAGTGAGGAATACAATGAAAAAGAAAAACACCTAGCAGCGGATTTAAATTCGCAAGTTTGTCATTTTTTTATTTTTGAAGGTTCATTTTTTTATTATGGATCTTGACTAAAAATGGTTTGTTTGTACCAATGCTTTATATTTCAAAGATATTGGACATACACACCCTATGTAGTATGTCCAAGTGTCTAGCCCAAATTTCGTCGTATGCAAAGCACTTCATGATATAGTGTTGTTTTGTCCCAACCTTGTTTGATGTACAAAAAAGACATATCATCTTTTCCCACTCTTCTTTCTAGATTTTCTACCTCCCTGTTTAATAGTAAAGTTGGTGCGATCTTGTTCTCAATTGAGTTATAAGCATCTTCACTCTCCATTTGATTTTGCCTCTATTTAGGTTTTTTAGTCATGGTCGTAAGTGCGATTGATATTACTTTTTCCTCCCTATTTGTTTTGTCCACATGCCTAACTTAAACTTTTCCCTCACATAATTCTTTATCTCTTGGTTAGTCGTTGGACATTCATGTATGTTAATATCCCACTTATCTATCCATATTTTGTTTTGTTTCATTTGCATCCTCTTTATTTTGTTCAACTCTTCTTGTATTATTGCCTTTGGTCACATATCCTTTATGCCCTCTACTTTTTTATGTAACTTAAGAGACAAATCATAGCAATAACTTCTATTAGGAAAGTACTTGTTTCTTTTGGGTTTACCTCGTATACAAACGATGCATCGATCTTAAATGTACTTGTAATTAAACGTTTATGGATTCTCTCACTTTACCTCCACTTTAGACCCGACATATTTTTTTGCCCAAATTTCACATTTGTATAGCAACACTAAAACTAGTAGTAACCCAAACGGGACCCGGTGGTCTTCCAATCCCACAAATCAACATCCTTGCACTTGTTTTGAAGAGAGTATAATGCTCTCCACCCTCCTTGGATTCTCTTTCTTATGCAAGTTTCCTAGTTGAGTTTGTTAGTGAAATCAAGCCTCAAGTACTTGTATTCTGAGACTATCTCGAGTAGGGTTTCTTCAAATAAGAAACTTATATGCATCTTGTCTTTTTGATATGAGAATATCATGATCTTAGTTTGGCTTGTGTTAACTTGCATCCCGACCTCTTCGCAAAAATGTTTTAATGCTTTCAGAGGATCTCTTAGGACTTGAGTTGTAGTTTTCATCAAAATAAGATCATATGCATTCAGAAGAAGCTTTATAACATTCCTAGTTATGTGGAGACCACCACCCCGGTCTATTTATCCATTCATTTAGTTTGTCGATATAGAGACCAAATAGGGTGGGTGACAAAAAGACATTCTTGTTTGACTCCTATGTCGTTATAAAGCTTTTCTAATAGACATGTATGCGTTCTAATCCTCACTCTAACTTGTGTATACAATCAATGAACTATTTTGCCTTGTATTCTTTTGGAACTTCAAGTTCCTCTATCCAACCCTATAGTTTGTCTTTAGGGATAAAGTGACAAGCACTTGTTTGAAGTAAAAAAAATAACACAAGACTTCTCCATTTTCATCCCAAAAAAATTTATTAAATACCCGAGAGTGATGCAATGATCTATTGTTGAATACTTTGGTTTGAAACTCGCTTACCCTTTTTCCCTCTTTCCTTGGTTTTCAACTCATTCTCTAATTTTTCACTCCATAATGCTTCCAAATAGATTTTCCATGTGAAGGTTAACCTTAATAGTTTTATAGTTGGAAGGACGGTTGACCTCTCCACTTTTGAAAAGAGGTATGACTAGACTAGTGGTCCACTCCAGGGAAACCTTCCCTAGAAATGTTGTTGAATATGTCTCTTATGTGAGGCATCAAAAGATTGATCCCCTATTTTATATACTCATTTTATAACCCATCTATACATTACACATTACCACTTATTAGTTTGTCAATGTCTTTTTACCTCTTTTGTAGTGAAAATTTTTTCTTGTGTGTTGATTATTAAGTGACGCTCGTATCTTTTCCATGTTCATACAATTATTCACGTACTCTAACCAATCACATGACTTCACATTTTAAAAATTATCATATCATCTTCGTTCATAAAGAGGGTTTGTTAATTACAAAAAAATAGCCAAAGACATAATGGCATGTAATAAGGGGGTGAAGGGGATTTAATATAGTTTTTTTAGAAAAATAAAGGGGGTAGGGTACATACGGGGGAGGGGGTGGGGAAGGGTGCGGGAGGAGGAGAGAACAGGTGAGGTGGAGGTGACGTGGAGAGATATTGAAGTCAAATCAATTGTGGGGGTAAACCAAAATATTTTGTTTCACTTCTTAGCAGAGATACCAGTGAGCAAGGCGGTGGAGGATTGGACCAACAAAATGGTAGAGGTGAGGAAATTCATATATGTTTTTGCTTTACATTTGCATTTTAGTTTACATAATTGTTCTAAATGTTGTCAAACACATGATAAATCAAACACAAGGGAGACATTATTACAACCTCTAACACATATTACAAAAGCAAATAATGGAGGAAAAAGAGGATGAAAATGATCAATATGATATTAATGGGACAAACGAAATCTTCCAAAGACAAGAGATCGAACTTGGATCTATTTGAGGAAGGTTGTGATTTTCTAGATGTTAATGGTTGTGTCACGAGAATGTTTTAAATTTTTAGTTCTATTTCTTATAGATGTGGTGGTTCTAAAGATAGTGATACAACTTTAAGAAAACTTTTTGCTATGTAGATTTGAAAAATATCACATAAGTTGTATGTTGTTAAAGACTTATATGGAAGGAATATGAATTGTTGAAGATCCATAATTTGGTTACTTGGTATGTTTACTTGGAAGTATACACAAGGAGTATAAACTATTTAATAAAATGCTTGTGAGAGATTTCATATCATTGAATGTTTCCTATAATGATAATAGATAGTGTTTGATGCATATTTCATTGTGAAAGAAATAATCAAATATCATAAAGAAAAGTGTGTAAATTGAAATTATTTTTCTTTAGAAATATGATTATATACATAAAGAAATTATTTTCAATCATCAACAATTGCTTTTACTTTTTGGACTAGTTAATATTTTTGTCTTACTAATGGGTGCATATTATTGGAATGCAAATGGATGCGGGGGACAATTTGGAGTTTGAAGTTGTAGGTGATGAAGGTAATGTAGCCATTGGTATAGTTAGGGGCCGAAAGGTTGTACATATGTTGTAATTTGTAAAGAAATTTCAAATGATGAAGTTATTTCAAGAAGGGGGCGTTCTTTTAATTCTAAGTAAGAGACAAATTGGAAATTTTATGGAGCCACCGTGGGAATTAAGAGGAAACCGAAAACTTTGGAGACAAACACAAATGAATAAAATGTCTTAGAATGGGTTCCAAATGTTGAACAAGACAAAGAGGGTGTTTAGGAGCATGCACCTAAAAAACATGATTTGAAGATAGAGATGATTCAATACACAAGATGCAATTCCTAATTCTAAAACCTTCACATTATGGGAAGAAAAGTTGAACTGTTGAAGAAGGAGTTCATCACAGAGAAGGTTAGCCTTGAAGAATATTTTAAAGATGGAAAACAACATATAAAGATCCATTTCCATGCTTGTGGGTTTGATTATGGACTAGGAAATTGCTCCTTGCTAACACAAACATTTGGTAACTACAAAAATAATCACATGAAGTCAAAAAAACATCAAGATAACATTACAATGGTTGGTAATAGGGATGTTCCTTTATGTACCCAAGGTTCGTCAACAAGGCAAGTTAGAGACCAATTTCAGATTGACCATGCTATCAAACTTTTAGGTGATTTCAATAAGAAACAATATGTTGATTTGTTTCAAGGTGTGGAAGTGACATTGAGATAATACGAGGATAAGAAAAAGTAAAGAGGAATGCACAAGATGCACGATAAATGGTTTTATTTAGTGTCATCTAGTGGTAATATTGTTATTTCTTTATTTGAACACATGAGATCGAAGAATCACAATAATGCTACAAATAAGGCTTCCCATACTACCATTGACTTGAGGACTAGCGTGGTTGGGAGACCCAAGAAACCTACTACTAATAGGGACCAACAAAGTTCAAGTAAGTTCTTGGTCCCATTATCACCAAGACTATCACATAATATTCTACAAATACAAGGGTTTTTGATTTAGGTATGTTGTGCGTATTTTTATTGAAATTAAATATGAATCTACATGTAATTTAATTTGTTATCTTATTTAAAACTTGTATATATATTCTATTATATGATTTTATCATATTTCAACTCATTTATTTCCTTATTACTACATTGATGGGGTAATGGGATCCTTATGTTATAAAAAATGGAGATAGAATAGACACAAAGGTCTTAATAGATAATCAAAGGGGTGGGAAAGTTTGGGCCATAGAAAAGTATACCAAGAGGGTGTTGTCGTATCGATGGAACTTACAAGGATATTCATTACTAAAGGGATTTAGAATCAGGGATCCATTTTGATTCTTTAACAAACAAATTTTGTAAGTAGGTTCCTCAATGTGATGACTTTAGGATGTATTTGTATCAAGAATGAAGAAGCTTATTCAAGACATGGAGGGATACCATGAAATGGAGAAGATTGGATCATTTGAATCAAGTTGAACTTCAAAGTGTTGTCAAAGTTTCAAAAGCAAGGCACAAATTAACAAAACATGCTCTTTGGTGGGAGAGTATGAAGGTAGCTATGTTATCTATTACGGTGAGGTGTCTAAAAGAAAACTTATTTGAATCTTTGTAAAGAAAGGATATTTTTAATGTTTTTCTAATATGTCTATGGGGCACATAAACAAGGAAAATTATAAGGCAAAGTTATAATTTAGGAATTTGTCCAGGATATCTTTCACAACCTTTTTCATTCAAAAATAGGGAGAAGGTATAATGCATCATCTAAATCTATCTATGAGATGATCCAGTTATGGGAAGGTCCTGGATTACACAACTTTCTTATCTTTAATCTCACTTTTCCTTTATCTTCTATAACTTTAAGGCAAGTGAAAAAGTCATTTACATACATTCTAGGTGAATAAGAGTACATTTTTAGGCATCTAGAAAATTTTAAGCTTCTTATAAATCCAAACACTATATAAAAGGACAAATCCCTATTTTTCTTATAAAATATGAAATTTTTGTGTAAAATATGTTAGGTTAGCAGCAAAAAGTGATACATTAGTGGGTTTTTATGGCAAAAAAGAAGAACATTGATCCCAATAAAATTTATCAGTGATAGTTTGTGAAGGAGTTGTGAGTTATGAGATTATCACAAATGCTTTAAAAATAATGTTATTGGTCATTATGTATGTATAACAATTGCAAACCCTTTACATGAAAGGCTTCCATGTTTAGTAGTGGTCTTTCATCCAACCTACAATAGGTTTAATTCAGATTTTGTTAGACAACAACGGGAACAAATAGAATTATTATGGAAGAAACATGTGGAAACTTCATTAGGACCTATTATTGGTCATTCCTCATATGAGGATAGTAGAATAATGCAACTTATGTTAACGGATTACGCTTTAAAATATGGCACCAGATATCAAATTCAGTGGGAAGGGTGGAAGCTCATTGATTTGTATGACGATTCTAATGTAATTGGACTCCATGACCAAGATTACATTCACAATGGAAAGAAGCTAGTGAATCCCTTGTTTAGTGGCCAAAGATATTTGTGTATTGGAAAATAGATAATTAGTTTTAATCATATATAGGTGGTTTATAACACTTTTAAACTGGATGATCATAAGTTGAAAAATGAAGACATGGACATGACAGATCGACAAATTGGGATTCTACATAATGAATTGCTTCTAGGAATGTTCAAATGAGTTTGAAAGATATGAAAACTACAAGTGGAAGGATGGAGATGAAATTATTTATAGAGATATATTTATCAATTGATTTTTATGAGGTTAATGCTTTTGGATGGAGCTATGAACTAGAGTACAATCAACCAAGATGTATCTATTAAGCTCAACAATTAACGAGCCACGATCGCCACACAAGAACTCACATTAAGTGAATCATGAGCTGCCAAGCTTGAACACACATCCAGCGTAGGTCTTCTTGATTTAGAAATTACCTCATTGAAAATCAGCCTACCTCCGTGTCACCTCGACATTACCACCCCGAACAGGGATCGTGCCTTAGTGGGATTTGAACCTAGGTGGAGCCGGAAATAACCATCTAACTTAACCGCTCCACCCAAGCCCCATGGACATATTTATCAATTGTTGATGACTGCATTGATATCTTATTTTCTAATAGTTTGACACTTTGGGAAAGATCACATAATGCTTCAAAGGTTCACATTCTCCATGTTATGTATGTCTTGGGTATGAAAACAATCACATGTCAATGTTAGCATAAACTTCATTAGTAGAGAGGCATATTAATATGTGCAAATTTCTTTACATTATGTATTTTTTCTAATGAGGTTAATTAAGACTAATACCCACACTTGCCACATGTATTTCACTTGACTAAATCATATGTTTGTGAGAACTTCTTTAGCAATTTTGGTGGGATTTGGAATAGAAAAGGTGTACAATTTCTTGACCTACTCCACATTTTTGGGATCCTTAATAAAGTTTTCGGGAATAAATAAAAATCAAGGGCTCCCATTTAATAAATCTCATAAAAAATAAGAAGCATATGAAATAAATTGTATGAACAAACTTCGGTGAACCTTGATGTATTGTCACAATATAAGTCAATATATATTGAAGATAAAGTCATATAAGCTCTCAATAAGGTAATGGAGGATGCACAAGACATTTTATTAGTTCTTAGTATATAACCAACAAGTAGCACATAATCTACATGGCAGAATAAATAATGGGTAGAACATCATAATTATCAATCATTTCAAATCTTGGATGAAGTACCGATGATTCTCTATCATATCACTCGACCACTATATTTTAGTCTTAATTTTCAACGGTACTTGATGTTAGAGATTTTCAAACGATGGAAAGTGAATAAAGACATGAGTTGGACAATATTTTAGATTTTATTGATAAGAATGCCAAAAAATTGCTAAATCGGTGGTGGAGCTTGATGGTAAGGACATGTACAAATCTTGTTTAGTAAGCCAATTGAACGATAGGTTGAAAATTTTGAGAAATGGAATATACTTTAGATGAGGTGAGAGGGCACCAAAAAAGGGTGTTTTTATTGGTTTTGGAATTGGATCAAATTGCGGGGGTGAAGTGATTCAATACCTAAATCTAAATTTGTTACAAGAAATTTGTTTCTCAAAGTACAAAGTATGGTGCTTCTTTTCGTGCTCAAGACATTGGAAGGGTTTAAAGAATACATAATAAGGATGGTAACAAGGTGTTTGATCACCATCACAACATTGATCTTTTAGATAGGCTAGAAAAGGTTGAGCTCTATTTTTGTTGGTATAATAAAACAAAGAGGCAACATGCATACAAATATGATTCCACATATCATATTTTTGTACAACTTGAGTATTTCATAACAATTGCAAACTTATCACACATTTCTAGAAATGGTACATATAAATTAAAAGAACAAGCTCATAAATTGTTTGAAAATTTTGGTCAAAAACCTAGAAAACGTGAAGTTTAAAATAAAATCATTTTTCTACTCTATCATCAATTTATTTAAAAATCACACACACACACACACACACACACGTTTCATTTATAGAATCATGATACTAATTTAGTAGTTTTGGGTTCTAGGGGCATTGAATAGTTTAGATGATAGTGATCATGGGTCATTGGATGAAATCCATTCACATCCATCAACTAGCTTTCGACAAGTATTAATTTTTAGTCTTCACAAGTAGGGCACCTTAATTCTAGAGGTTAATTTTTGGTTTCTATAAATGGTCTCAAATTAGAATAAATTGTTGGTTGACACACAATTTGTTTCATATACTTGAACAATATTCAAATATAAGACAATAAATAGTATTTCCTTTGTATTTAATTTATCGAAAGTTTCATAGTCTTGTGTATTTGAAATTTTTGAAGTGTAGCTACATGCACATGCAAATATGCTAGTACTTGGTGTTTTATTTACTTCCCAAGTAATTGTTTTGGACCTGGCATTATTGTATTTAAGGATCGAAACCGCCTATTTTTGTAATAAACTATGATTTTTGTAGAATGTATATTTCTAGAAGAATCAAGGGATTACTACTCTTATAAATAAAACATTTTTTTATCCCAATCTACTAATTTCTCTGCATATTTATTAGTTAGTGTTTGTATCTTGGATTAGTATTTATTAATCAATTTGTGTATCTTGAAATGAATATATTGAATCTTATTTTATACTACAAGATAAGGCAAATTGTGTTTCTAGCACTGCTCATTCTAAAGTCACCAATTGCAAAGTCAAAAATTGAGTACCATGCCATGCTTGCAAAAGTTGAAGTGCGTCATTTCCATAGAAGTAAGTATATGAACAAATTCACTAATTCTAAATTTCATGCCAAAATATATAATGGAGTTCAAGTGGAATAAATCTATAGATGTGTTGATTTTTTTTGTTCTCAATATATGTGTTGTTCTATGTGTTTGGTTTATAGCTACACATAATATTCTTTTGAAATTTTCCACTTAATACGAGATGATCTCTACCTCCATTGTTGTCACCATCACTCAAGAAAACTATCGCCGTATTTTCCTATTTGCCGTAATGTTGATAGGTGATTCAAAAATGACCTTTTATGTATCTTTCAATCCATAGGAATTTGTGGTTTCATCGTCAACATTGTACTCGAGAAGTAAATCAATGACATCTTCTCTCATGTATTGAATTTTCACAACATATTGTGCAATATGTTTAAAGAGAATTATAAACGTTGAATCATCATACAATATTTTAAGCCACATTCTTATAAATCTAACAACTGCCTCTTAAACATAACCAAGTTTGCAATCATGTGAAGGAACAAATTTAGACATTGTAGGCCTAATATATTTATAGCCCATTGAGCTTGATTTGTCAATTACAAATATCACATGGTGAGGCATATTCTTTGAATAATCACAACCAAAGTAATGACCATCATTTGTAATGTAACCTATTGAGCTTGTATTCATGCTAGATATATGAATGGGAACATGCCATAACTTCTCATTGCATTGTGATTTTTGAATAGGAATCCCTCCATTCAAATATTTTTATGCTTATTTGATCTACTGATAGTGATTACAAGAGAAAATTATTCTTGATATTATACACTATAAGGATCAACAAACCTTGTATATTTCAATATGTCCCATGAGTGATTTCATCTATTAGATTATCAATATTAAGATCATATTTCCTAGTCTCATTCCTAGAACCATCATAGAGTTTGTTTGTATAAGTAACTTGTTTATCACAGGTGGGATAAGTAACTAAATGTACATGGCCTTTATCTAATGCCTTACAATGCATATTACACATATTTCTCAAATCTATTTCTCCCAACATATACGTGCACTCTTGAATGCCAATTTCTTCACCATATGAAACAAATCTCACATTTTTCATGTTTTCATACATGGTATTGTTTCCAAAATGAGCACAATGCTCCATCTATTGGCAACTAATTATAATTTCAGGACTTAAAATATTTTAATGGTGTTAAACATGTTTTTTTGTAGCCCCCTTGTGGTTGAAATTCTTCAAATTTTCATATCCTCCTTTGCTTTCTTGCACTCATACTAGACAAATCTAGAAGAATTTAGTGAAAATTAGTGAAGTTAGACCTCAATATATTCAAATGCCTTTGATTTATCACTAAAGCAGGTTGTCAAACTTAATCTAGCAAAATGAGAACCCATAGTAAGGAAGGAATTTTCAAACCTTTGACTTGGTCACTTTTAGCACCTTAGATGGATGTGTACCAAGTGGCTTTCATTGTCTTTCCCAAATCTCAAAACTTTAAGTTTTACCCTTGCCTCTAAAGAATGTAAAACACTAATGCAATACAAGTGTCACCAAAGAACACGTGATGAGGATCAACGAGCATGACTTTGTCAAGGGCGTGTTAAACCTCTGCATTTTATAGTCTTCGATGTGTGAAATGTAGATTTAGGGATAAGTGTTAAGCATCAATGCATGACATTATTTCAAACCTTTGAGCTCACCTCCCATACTTTTAGGCCACCCATGACAGATATGTAGCAATGGAGGATGTGTGGCATATATCAATATTCAACAATCTCTCAAATATTCTTGCCCCCGCATCCTCCATCCAAACAATCTTGAAACATCAATGGAGGACACATAGCATGGTGTACATGTAGTTGATATTAATGCACTCGAGATTTGTTATAGTGTTTATCCTATGGGTTTAAATTTGAGATTTTAGCTTAATGTAAAATTGACTTTGAGGACATCAATGAAGGCAAACAAAGGCATTTTTGATCATATATTTCAACAAAAACCTCTATTTGACATGATTTTAATACCATTGGAAGCATCTTGGTGGGAGCTATAGATTGAGTCTAATTTTCACGAGAATAGTTAAGAGATCTAAGATATTTTCACAACATAATATTTGGGTATCTTCTATTGCATTTTTAGATCTAATGACACCTAAATCATTCTCATAGGTTTTAGAGTGGTCTCTTCACCTCTGTAATATTCCCTTGAGTTAGATATGCCTTTTAGTCCCACTAAAATGTAGAGGAAAGAGTTGAATGATTTGTTTCTATTGCATTTTTAGATCTAATGACACCTAAATCATTCTCATAGGTTTTAGAGTGTTCTCTTCACTTCTATAATATTCCCTTGAGTTAGATATGCCTTTTTGTCCCACTAAAATGTAGAGGAAAGAGTTGAATGATTTGTTAATCAAAATATGAGCTATTACAATGGTCTAAGAGTGCAATCATGTTTTATCGGACAAATGGTAGATCATAATTTATTCATCCTCTTGATATCATGGGAAAACACATATTCTCTTTCGAAAGCATAAATTCTCTCTCAAGGATCAACCTTCAAGAAAAATATCTACCCATTCCTTTCAAGTGAAGGCATCAAATAAAACAAAATATGATATGCTTGTAAATTCACAAGGGTTGATAGATAGGGCTTGTTTCACGTCACCCTCAAGCTATGAATCATGGCTATGAATCATTATGACACCTTCAAAGATCATTGGAATTTTCCAAGAGGTGGTTTGGGAGAATCATCTTTGATTAAACATCTTCTAGAGTTTTCTTATCATGGTAGAGGAGATAAACTTGAAAAGAGATATTTCGAGCATCTTTTGATCCTTTTACCTATATCTTCTCTCTTCCATATTCAATGAATGTAACCAGGTTATATTGTAAAATTATCCTCTCTCGAATTTAAGGTCAATCTTTCGATCAAGTTTCTAAACATTGTGAGTGCCTCTAACCTCTAACTTGAACTTTGTAGATGAAAGAACACCTCGAGGTGTGTTGATATCAGACTGTGTATATTTATAAATTTAAATACATTTATGGTTGTGGATAATATACGACCTTTGTCTTTGTGTTAATTTATCCCTTACCCATATGTTATTTGCATGGTTTATTATGTGTGGCATTTGCAAAGTTTTGATTCACCATGTCTTAAGGTCAAGAGTAGGATTCATATTTAGATGCATGCTTTGGTTATGGTCGATATCTTCCCTCTGGAGTTATGTTTTTCCTTATCACTTGTTAAACTCATATAGGGAGGGTGATATCCTTTCTCTTATGTGTATCATCGTGTTTTATTTCACATTTTTATTACCCCTTTTCTTCTGCAATCACTAGATTTAAGTAGAGTAGTGGTAGCATTAGGGTAGTTATGAAATGAAGTCGATTTCTCCAGAGGTATGTCCTAAAGATCCAAGGTCCCTCAACTTGGGTAAATTCCTATTATTGTAGTTGAGATCCAACAAGTATTTAAACATGTGCTAATCTAAGGTGCACATCTCTCCTCCAACAATTTTTGGCACTAGTGGGACAATATGTTTGGACTATTTATTTAAATCTTATTTTCATCTTTCAAGTGTTCCATCATAGACAAATGTGTGCTCTTGTTTGATTCTTGGAGTTTTTTTAAAGAAAAGGATGCATGTTATTTCAAATTTATAGCTAAGTTTTGGTGTGTTATTAGCTCATCTAGTTTTGAAACATGTTCTTAAGCACCTAACATCTCCACTTATTCAAAGACCCATTTTTCTCATTTGTAGACCATTTATATCCATCCCCTTCCTTGTTCTTGTGACGTTATGGATTCATGGACCTCTCTTTCCCTCATTGGAAGTCTTACCCTCATATTCATGTGGAACAACAAACATATCATCCCCATTCACCTTCATTCACTCCAAGTTTCCTAGAAAATAAGAGATATGGACCTTATCGTTACTGAGATCTTTATTTACACTAGACCATATTAATGCATACATGTATCCTAATAACTATAATGGTTTTCAAGAGAAGGATGATGCATATGATGAAGGGAGCTTCATCCCAGATCCTAATTTACAATTGTGTATTCAAGCCATGGAGAAAAGTATGAAGAGAGCACAAGAGTTGATTGAAAAAATGGGAGCTAGACTGTTTGGTCCTAAAGAACCCTATCCATGGGGTGATCCTTTACTAAAATGGTACAACCCTAAAAAAAATATGTAAGTCATGGGGAAAATCTAAAGAAAATGATAGATGTGGTTGAAATAATAGATGGTAAAAATTCATCTCGAGGAACCCCGTCCACGGGGTAGTCCTTTAACATAATCATATAGTCCTCATACTCAACCATTGCAACCTCTAAAACAAAAACCTAGTAATTAGTCTTTTCCTCACTTCTTGGATCCATATTTATATTCATATAAGGACCCCACTTAAGAACTTGGATCCTTAACCCTATTAGCCTAAATTGTAATCATCTATCCATTTCTTAGATTCACTTTAGATTCATATTCCCGAAAAGGATAATATTCCCTCTCCATTAATGAAACCTATACAATAATAACCTAGAACTAATCCCTCCCTCGTTTATTGGATCCAAATCCATACTCATATGAACCTCTTTCTCAAGCATCTAAAACCTTGCAACCTTCTCTACCCAAAATATATTCCTCTTATCAATTTTTAAATCCTCCGAGAAGTCAGTAGTAGTACCATAACCCTCTTCCACCCTCACCTAAAGTGTTTCCCAAATCTTAAGAGCTTTATGAAAAACCAATATCAGGCCATGATGATTTACAAATTGGTACATTTGAATTTCCAACTACTAGGCCAACCCATTAGCTAACCTTGTGTATTCCTAGATTTGAACCTATGTTGTAGGTAAGAATGCTCAACATCCTTTTGAGCATGAAAAAGTGGCACTAAATTTGCATATGCAATCGAAGAGAAGCAAACCAGACAAGAAATATTGTAATTTTTAAAAGAATGGGCTAGAGATTTTGAGATCAAGAAAGTTCCTCATTAAGAACTATGTAGCATCCAATATCTTCCAAGTGCATCATGGTTAGCTAAGGTAAGCTCTATCATTGAAAAAAAAATAAAAAAGTTCATATTGGAATGAATATGAAGATGATGATGAAGCCATATATCAACTCTTTCAAGAAACCCTTATTATTTACATTAATCAATCTATATTAAGGACATGGTTACTAAGAATAAAGATGAGGAGAAAGAAGTGTTTGACATCAATGGTGACCATTTAGAAATAAACAAAGTGAACAAAATCTTGTTGACATCCCTAAGGATTACATTTATAATCAAATAGATGTGTAATCAGATCTAAAAAGTGAAAGAGTGGGGTACACTCGATCTTGTTTGAGCATGAGGAAGATATTCAATGCATCACGGGGATCACTTGGAAGTTTTAGATTTGAAAAATTATAAGACATAAACACATTTAGATATAAACAATGAAGGAGAAGAGATATTTTTGATCTTTAAGATGCGACGAGGAAAAAGGACCAATATAACTCATAAGTATCCCATCTAAACCCATGTTGTTCCTAGAAAAAATCATGTTGTCAATAAACCTAAGACAAAGAAATAAATGTCATTAAATGCTAATGATGTTTAGATGAAGCTAATTGCGAGATGAACATGAGGTTAAATATGTAGATCTTGCATGTGAGGGATAAACAGATGAAGTTGCCTTTATTCTTGAAGACTTTGATAATTTCATGCTTTCCATTGGAGAAGAAGGTGATGATCAAACCTTAAATTCACTTGTGGAACCTACATGGGAGGAGTTCACTAGGTTATCATAATTTAAAGAAAAGTTAGAAGAGTCTAATAAATTTATCTAAGAAAGTGGTCCTTTGGATTTGAAAGTTGAGTCTCCTACCGAGATACCCTTCTAGATTATAACCTATATTAGAGTTGCACCAATCATGTTCACTATAAAGAATTAAGAATATTTTCAAAGTATCAAAATTCATCCCAAGCACCTCTAAATCCAAAGTTTAGATCAGACAAAGGTGTATTTTTCCTTTAGAGATGATATTTCGGAGGAGATGATACGAGACCATGTTTTTATTTTTTTCACTTGCCATGGGTGTGTCAAAGTTGATCTCATGGCCTAAGTTCATCAAAAAGGGAAGATACTTCTAGTTTATTTTTGTCTTTGTATAGTTTATTATGTTCTTAGTTAGATTAGGAGTAGTTTAGGTTTTGCTTTTGGCATAAAAAGTGCTTTGCACACTCTACATGTTTCAGTTTAAATATGTATGGTTTTTCTGTTTTGTATATAGTTTTTCGAGTCACCCTTGGGCTTTTTGACAATTGATATCTTTAGATTTTCAAGATAGATGTAGAGTTTTATGAGTTTTGTGGGCAATTTCTAAGGGGAAGACATCTTTTAAGAGATTTTCATGTCAATACTTTATGGTTTAAGAAAACTTTGAGTAAAAAGTTTGTAAGGAGGTAAGATTCAATTTTCAAAAGGGTTTTCAAAATAGAATGCAAATGTTTTCAAATTTCTAACACCAAAATCCATGCCCAATGGAAGATAAGGCTATTGATCTACTCATTTGATAGGAGAATTCCCCATGTGAGTCGCTAATTTTTTTTTCAAAAATGAGCACCATGCTCCATTTTTTATAAAATAATTTTAATTTCAAAAGTTATAAGCTTTTAATGGTGTTAAATATATGTTTTTGGATCCCCTTGTGTTTGAAATTATTAAAAGTTTCTTGCCCTTCTCTACTCAACACTTAGGTAGGGAAAATCTAGAAGAATTTAGTGAAAATTAATGTAGTTAGACCTTAAGATTTTCAAATACCTTTGATTTGTAGCTAAAGCAAGTTGTTAAACTTAATCAAGAAAAATGAATACACCAGCGAGAAAGCAATATCTCCAAACATTTGACTTGGTTGCTTTTATCACCTTAGATCAATGTGTACTAAGTGGATTCCATCAAATTTTTGCATCTCAAAAATTTAAATTTTTCACTTGCCTCAAAGACTCCAAAACACCAATGCAAGACAAGTGTTGTAAAAGAATTGTGGTAAAGATCGGTGAGCAAGAATTTCCAAAGGCTTTGTTAAAAATTTACATTCGTAACCTTTCGATGTATGATGTGTAACTTTAGGGACATGTGTCAAGCATCAATGCATGGAATCCTTTAAAATATTTGAGCTCGCCTCCCTGTACTTTTCATGCCACCGATGAGAGACATGTAGTAATGGATGGCACATGGAAACTATTAGTATTCGACACTCTCTCAAATATTCCCCTAACTCCTCACTCAAAACAATGTCAAAGCACCAATGGAGGACATGTAGCATGGTGTACACATGGATGATATTGACGTACTTTGAGATTTGATACAATAATTATCTTATGGGATTAAATTTGATGGTTTCACTTAATGTAAAATTGAACTTAAGGACATCAATGACGAAAAATAGAGGCATGGTTTATTGCTCATACCTTTTGACAAAGACCTCCATTTAACATGATAATGGTACCATTATAAGTGTCTTGAAGAGAGCTACACAATGAACATAGTTTCAATGAAAATAGTTGAGAGACATAAGATATTTTCATGATAGAATGTTTGGGTGTATCCTACTATGTTTTCAAATCTAATGGCATCCAAATCATTCTTAGAGTATTTTGGAGTGATATCTTCACTTCTAGAAGATTACCTTGAGCTAGATATGCCTTGTGGTCCCACTAAATTAAAGAGGAAAGAGTTAATTGAGTTGTTAATCAAAAGATGAGATTTTATAGTGGTCTAAGAGTGAAATCATGGTTTATCAGATAAATGGAAACTCAAACTTTATTTATCCTTCTCATATCATGGGCAAGCATTGATTCTCTCTCAATGATCAACCTTTAAAAAAAATATTTGTTTGTTTGTTGCAAGTGAAGGCATCGTATTAAACACAATATGATCTTCATGCAAAGTCATAAAGGTTTATGGATAATGTTTATTTCAAGTCATCCCTAAGCTATGATTCATGGATAGGAATCATGATGACACCTTAAAATATCCATGGAATATGCCAAGAGGTGGTTTTGGGTAGATCATGTTCGGTTAAACATATTCTAAGGTCTTGTGTTCATGGTAGAGGAGATAAGCTTGAAATGAGATATTTTTAGCATCTTCTTGATCATCTAGCCTATCTCTTCTCTCTTCCATATTCTATAAATGTAATCAAGTTCTATTGTAAAATGATCCCTCTTAAGTGCAAGGTTACTCTACCCGATTAGGTTTCCAAACATTATGAGTGCCTTTGACCTCTAGCTTGAACTTTGTAGATGAAAAAAATAAATTGAGGTGTGTTGATAGCAAACTATGTATATTTATAACTTTTAATATATTTATGTTTGTAGATCATATCTACCCTTTGTCGTTATGTTAGTTTTTCACTTACCTCTGTGTTATCTCCATGGATTATTACGTGTTACATTTCAAAAAAATTGATTCACCGTGTCTTAAGGTTGATGCAGTGGGAATCAAATTTAGATGTATGTTTTGGTTGTGGCTAATATATACCCTTTGGAGAATTTTTTTGTTTTCTCACTCGTTGAACTCATATAGGGAGGGTCGTCTCATTTCTCTTTAGTGTATCACCACATTTTATTTCATGTTTCTATCATCCTTTTTCTCATGCAATAATTAGAGTAGAGTAGAGTAGTGGTAGCACCAGGGTAGTTAGCAAAGGAGTTCATCCTCTTTAGAGGTTTGTCCCAAGAAGGTCCCACACCTTTGGGACATTCCCACGATTCTATCTAAGATCCAAAATCATTTAAACAAGTGGTAATATAATAGGTGCACATATCTCCTCCTATAGGTATTATGCAAGTTAGAATGACCCATTAAAAGCTGGAAAAATAACACATGCTCAACACCTTGTCTCACAATAGTGTATAGCCTATGTATTCTTAGTGTGAAAATATGGACCTTTATGATTTGGTTTGAAATTTGGCATAAGAACACAATAATATTTGTGGAAGTCACTTTATTCTAATACATGCTCATATTCAAAAGAACCTCTTCTTCCTTGAAAGTGCCTAGTTAGTCTCACTTACTTGGTAAGGATTTAACATAGTCCATAAACTTCACATTTGTCATCAAAATTATGCTCGATGCCGCATAAATTTTCAGCATTAGAGTCTAAATTATGATAATAATCCTCGATGTCACACATTCTTATACACCCATCCATAATGTATTGAATTGGGTAATATTGCTCATGGAAAGAATGTCTTCTCACTAAAATTTATTGTTACAATGTAATGATTTGTATAGCTTGGAGGAGAACATTTCATCTTGCACATATGATAAGAATAATTGCACTTGTGTGGGCGAATGTACCCAATCTTGATGGATTAATACTTGTTACAATATTATGACATTATGTTAAGGTCACAAATCTCACCACACATGATCTTTCTTTTTACAATAATGTAGACACTCATGCTCAACTAAATCATTACATTCTTCCACTAAAATTATGTTGCTTTTAGGAGTACAGTAACTACACATTTCAACTCTTGGATCATTTGATGAATAACTTAATATGTTGAAAGAATACTGGCATTTAAGTCTAATGACGTGTTTTGACTTGACTTTGAACTATTTTTCTACTTAAAACTTCGAACTTTCCCCATCCCTAACATATGGAAAACATTGGTGAAACCACTTATGGGAAGGTTTTAAACCTTGGCTTTGACCTTTATTATATGTATTGTACTAATGAGAGACATATTACCTCCATTGGTGCTCCTTCACCATATGAGACTTGGCACTAAACCTCCTTTTCACCCCGAGTTAATGGATGGTTGATAAGTTTCCTTCATAGATGCCTTGATTAGCTTGAAGAACCATGAGCTCAATCAAGATAGATGATCAAAACATTACACAAATTAGTGCTCTCATATCTTAAAATATTTTAGCTCTACACAAATTGTAGATTGTAGACACATGTCTTTAATAAGTTCTCTACACTATCTCATGCCTTAGAATTTTTTTCTTGCACCCAATTTTTTTGTATGCTGATGATCAACGTGTGGCATTCATTCATGAAACTTTGAAATGCCACAAAGTTTTTGTTGAGCTTACATGTGGCGTTTCAAGTCTAATGAAAATTCAAGGATTTCAATGTCAAGTGAACGTATCGTCAGAGCTAATTTTATTGCAAAAAATGAAAATCTTATGGGTTTTTCTCTTGTTTTATTTTGCACATGATTAAAACTATAATTAACTATGAAAGAATATTTTAAAGATAAAAATAGTGAATTGAACCTTGAAAGCATTTTAAAATCATAAACAAGTTTAACTTTGTTGTATCTCATGGTTTATTCATAAGGCATGAGCATAGACATTTTCTAGAGTTTTGAAATATTTAAAACTTATTTTTGTGACACATAAAAGGGGGCCATTTCATTTTCCAAAAGGGAATGGGGTGTGTTGATACAATAACACATAAATTATTTGACATAATTCCTTGAAGAGGTGTTTTTGTGGACAACAATAATGGTAATCTACACACAAAGTAGCTTTGTTGAAAAGGATTTAGAAACTTATAAGAAAATGCAATTAGTAGATGTAACTCCATTTTCCACAACCTTTTCCAACGTCCTCCCTACATATGCCAAAATGCAATCTTTGTAATAGGGTATGGACATCCATCAAAGCATAATGAATAGAGGAATTTTATCAAATGTTATAGTTGCAATTTCCCTTGTAGACATGTATGCAAAATGTGGAAGCGTAAAGAAGGGACATGAACTATTTGATAAAATTTCTCAAAGAAATGTGGTCTTGTGAAATTCCATGTTTACATGATATGCACACTATAGATTTGTTGAAAAGGAACGTGAACTATTTGATAAAATGTCTCAAAGAGATTTGGTCTCATGGAGTGCCACAATTGCGGGATATGCACATAATGGATTTGTTAAAAAGGCACATGAACTATTTGATAAAACACCTCAAATAAATGTGTTCTCATGAAATCCCATGATTGCGCAGGATGTGAACCAAATGGATTTGTTGAAATTAGTATATATGCACTACACTAGAAAAAATTCATCCCTTATTTTTGTGTGTTGGCGGTCTTCTTATGTGTCTTAAGGGGTTTCTTCTATGTGTAGTGATTCCCTAGTTCATGCCCCCATGGTAGTCTCGATCCCTAAATCCTTATACCCTAGGTATTTCCCCGATTTTCTAAATTCATATTGCTATTTGGCACCAATAGTTCATATGTTATTCCTTTTATATGTGCATAATATATTTAGACTACCTACTTCCCACAAATGCATAAATTATCACAAGTGTCTTTATTTTCCCTCTTGTTAACCTTCCTATCTAGTCTCTATAACTATTTGTTGCCCATTACACCCACTAACCTTAATCATTTATCATAGTATATTTGTGTTTATCATTGAATGCTCCCACCTTGTACTCATTGTTCACCATGTTAAGCGAGGCCAAGTATGAACATGATATGTAGGTCTAAGTAAAAGGTGAGTTCTAATCTCATAACATGTTGGCATATACATTAAGTAAGGCCCATGATTGTGTGCAAAGAGGACATCTGAATTTATTATTTGTTGTGTCATATGTAGGTTAGATTAAATGCAGATATGTGATTTAACCTAAATGATTATATTTAAGGGGGTAATAATTGATTGAATATTATCCTAATCAACTAGTTTCTAAGGCTAATTATAACAATATCAGGATAATACATGAACAAAAATAAAAAGTGATGAAAAAGGAAACAAAGTACTAGCAATGAGAAGGAGAAGAAGACTTAGATGATATTATGGACTATGTGGTGATCTGGGTTGACCTGATAAATGGAAAGGGATGGAAATGGTCTGACAAGGCGGTGACTCTAAAATTATGTTCTAAAAATATTCATGGACCAAACTATATAACACGCCTCAAAGTGTATGGCCATTATGGCCCTTTTTGTATGCTATTTCCCCTCTAAACTTTTAGCTCTTAAAACTTTATGGGTATGTGCTCTATTTTCGATCTGCTCCTATCTATAATTTGGACCTTAGACATTGTGCATTTGTTGTTGTGCAATTGATTGAATCTTAAAAACCCTAGATGGTGAGAGAGTTTTGTAAAATAAACATTAGTTTGGTTGTGGGCACCCTTGTGCACCACTAACATCACCACTACTTTGAAGAGGGATCAAACTACATGTCATTATCACCTAACATGTGATATCTAAAATGTATGCAACCAAATTGATAACCATGACCTTGCAACAATGTAATTGTACTTGAACCTTTGCCCTAGATTGACTTGACTTTGATAATGTGCCTTTTGTGCTTGCATATTTGAGTGGATGAATGCCCTAGAATGAGTATGCAAAGTATATGAAGCTCAAGGGAGTCTTGGAGTAGCTTTGCTTGTGATTGATCTTAGTATTTTCTCATTAGGATGCTAGGTGCTAAGTAGATAAAATGCCCCCTCTTTAATGAGAGATGAATAAATTTCTTATATATGCGTTTTGGATTTAGAAAACTCGGGTAAAGTTGACTAGAATTGTAACAAAGAGGTTTAAATTGAGAAAAGTGTTGTTGGAGGGAAAGGGATGAAAGCATATAGTTAGGCCCATAACATATGGACTTTATGGCCCTTTCTTAGCATTATGGTTTCGGATGCATGTGCAAGTAATTTGGAAATTGGAATTATAATATGCAAGGGTATAGCCTAATTTGAAGAATTGACATGACTGGTATACTGAGATAAATAGGCTATGTGTGCAAGAAAGTATGAGTGAGATATAGCTAGGGATAAGATGATTGGTCATATTGAGCAAGTGTGGGCTAGTGCAAAAGTATGTTACAATTTGTGTTGTTACAAGACATGAATTACTGTTGTCAAGATTACACCTTATGTAATTTTGAACAAATCATAAAAAGTACTTAACTATTGTTATGCTTTGGAAAGTCTATGGAAAACTAATTCAGTTTACCATGGAGTGTAGGAACTTAGTGTTATGTGGGTTATCCTAACCCGTGAAACAAAAGAAAGAACATTTTAGGGACGCAGAAAGATTTGGTAAAATTTAGTGTCATGCAACATTTTTTCAACATTCTGGCACTAAGGAAATAAGTCCCTAGTAGGTGAAGTTAGTAGGTGCACCAAAAGAATGCATATACATGGGGAAGTTGAAGAAATTGACTAAATTCAATAGTTTTGGAACACTAGCTTAGTGTTATGTTGGTTCACTAATTGTAATGCCACCATCCACATCAAATTATTAGTCTCCCATCCCAGTGTGAGAGATTTCATCATGGGAGTATAAATCAATGAAAATAAATTAAAATGGGTAGCCAAAATAATGGAGTTTAATGTGACCATTAAGGCCACAAAGTTGGTGAGAGGAAGAGCATTGTGTGAAGAACTTGCTTTTGATGCTCGAGAAAAATGAAGAAGATTCTTTCTTCATAGAGGAGTAAGAACAAACAACTAAAGATCAACTAGACTTGGGGATATTCAACAATAAAATCCATGGAACATAGGTGACCCTCAAGACAAAGAAATTCAACCTAATCTGTGATAGTTGGATGAGCGAAATGGAAACATTTCTAGTAATTGTGGCTACCCTCCTAGTTTGAGTAAGACAAAAAGAAGACACCTCAAGTTACAATCAATTCCTTATATATTAATAGATGGAATTATTTTCAAAAGGAATATTTATGGTATCCTACCGAGATGCATTAGAGGAGTGCAAACAAAAAGTCTTGGAAAAATTCCATGATGGTTTCTCTGATGGGAATTTCTCAGCCAAGGCTACAATAATGAAAATCCTCAGGGCTGGATACTTCTTGCCTACCTTATTCGTGGATGCATATCTTTGTGTTAAAAAATGTAAAGAATGTGCCTTCTTCTCTGGTAAGAAGAAAATGGAAGCTCTTCCTCTTTGCCTTATTCTGGTGGATGAAACATTTTCTCAATGGGGATTTGAATTCATTGGTATGATTAGTCATCCTTTTAGTGCATGTCAAAAATGGGTCTTGACAACAATAGATTACTTCATCGGTATATAGAGGCCATACCACTCAAGGAGGCAATGAATCAATCATCCTTGATTTCTTGGAGGACATTGTAACAAGGTTTGGGATTCCTCAAACCATCATTTTTATAATGCTAAGGCATTTTTAGGATCTAAGGTATCTGATTGGGCTCTTAGAAATGGAGTATACTTGAAGACTTCCTCCAATTATTACCCATAAGGTAATGGTTTAGCGAAATCAACTAATAAGAACTTGATCATGATCATGAAAAGAACCATGCAAGTTAATAAAAGACAATGACACACTAAAGTAAAGAATGATCTTTGGGCTGATATGATCACTCCAAAGAAATTTATTGTATATGGCATAGAAGATAGGCTCCCATTGTCACTTGAAATAACTTCATTGGAGCTAGTTCAGTAGTTGGAATTTAAGGGAGCCAATTAAAGAGAGATAAGAATGGTGGAATTGGTTGAAATTGAAGAACTAAGGCGAGTCGCCATGAATAGGTTAGAGAAGCACTAAAGATATATGAAGCAGTGGTTTGAAAATAAATATAAGCCATATATTTTCAAGGCAGGTGAGTTAGTCCTCAAGTGGGATGTGGATAGAGCTAAACCTAGGAGAAATTCCAAGTTTTATGCACTTTGGAGTGGGCCATATATTATCATTTCTTGTAAAGAGGATAACTCATTCGATTTGTCCAATTTTGATGGAGAGGTATTGTAAATCCTAGTCAATGGGTTTTATCTCAAGCACTTCTATTAAGTTGTTCCATTGCATCTTGTAAATAATAATGTCATGTTGTTGGAGATCCCCTCCTTCTGTTGTGTTTTAATCACTGGTTGAGTTCCTTTTCCTCAATCCTTGTGCTGATCTTTTCATTTGTAATAAGTGATTTACACTCTCAACATACTTCACTTGAGGCATATATGATCTTCTCTTTTGTATGAAATTTTGGAGCCACTTGTAATCATACGTGGATCATCTCGAGCCATGTTTCATGGTGGAAACCAAATAGTTGGAGAGTATTTCAATGTATATCTTTGAACTCCATAGATCATCTTCAATTCAAATATTAAGTTCTTGCGGATCTAGGTGATAAGGTTTTTAGGATGAAATTTTTTTCTTGAGATACGTTTGAATCCATGCCCATTGGATGTTTTTAGGTAGTTGCTCTTCATCATCTAGTAGATAGATCTCCCTTGAGGTCACCAAAGTGTTGTCCAAAATTACACCCCATACAAATTTAAACAACTCATCAAAATGACTTAACCTTTTTTGTGCTCTTAAAATTCCACAACAAACTAATTTAGTTTATTGTGGAGTGTAGGAACTTATTGTTATGTGAGTTATCCTAACCCGTGGAACAAAAGGCTGAGCGATTCGGGGACTTAGGAAAGATTTGGTAAAATTTATTATTGCACAACATTTTTCACCATTCGTGGCATTAAGAACATAAGCCCCTTGTAGGTGAAGTCTGCGGGTGTACCATGGGATTACATATATGTTGGGGATTTGAATAAATTGACTAAGTTCAAAATCTACATAACAATAACTTAGTGTTACGTGGGTTCACTAATTGTAATGCTCAACGGGTTTTCTCAAAGCTACGACACAAAGGAAAAGCCACGAGGTTGAAGAGTTAGACCGTCATCGATGGTGTGAAGTATTTCTGATCATCAAGGTAGGCAAGGGGAGAGTTACGAGTATCCACGTAATGAGAAAATTTGGAACACTGTAGTGAAAAGCCACAGGAAAAATCAAATATGTTACGTATTTCAATGCTCGAGACTTTGAAGAAGAGAGCTAACCACCCTAACCACTAGAATTTAATAAATTATGGAGTCGTACTTATGTAGTCTAATGCCATATGATAGAATCAAGGGGTTGTGCTATGGCTGTTGACATTTATTTGGGGTGGCCACGCCTATACTATAGGCAAAATCTACAAGAAATCATGGTGCCCATGCTCACTCAACGAGTTTTCGGGGGATGGATTCTAGCTCGAAATCATTTCTCCTCTCTCCTCCTCTTTCTTCATTCCACGAATTGTATAAATGCAAGTTCTTGTGCACTTTGTAGGGGTTCTTCTCCTTTTCCTTAGCATATTTCGAGCTCTTCTATGTGAAACTCAAAACCTTATGTTCTTTGACCTATATAGCTCATGAATGGTGATTTCCTTACCTCGATTTTTATATGCAAGTTATTTGAATATTGATTAATACAAGTGAGGTCAGTTGTTTCCTTCCAATACATTGTGTTTGATGTTCTCACACTGTTTGCATCCAAGATGAGTGTATTTTTGCAATCCCATCCTCATGGATTTACATCTGTGTCATCTATATTTGGGAAAGTTCCACCTTATTTTGGTGATATCACCACCCATGTTAGCTTAGGTTTTACTTTTTCATCTCTCTATCCCTGGTCCCTTGGAATTTTTAGAGTAGAAATAGTTGTAGGAGTAGTTTTAGCATTAGAAATATGTTGTGTTGTGGGGGTATTCCAAATCCCCATAGCGAAGAAGTTGGTCTTCTCGGGAGTTATGTCTAAAGCTGCAAGTCCCACACTCGGAGATAATCCCATGTTGCCTCAAAATTTTGGGTCTTTGTGATTGAGAGAAGGGTACAATTTAGAGCTCAACATTACCAAAAATGAGTGTCTACATTCCCCCATTAAGTATTGAATTGAAAAATTACGTACTTAAGTGAAAAGTTACATGAATGTGTAGACATAATTTGTCTTTGCTCATACCACTTTGTGGTTGTGTAAGGAATTTTCTTTGTTCCAGTTGTGTTTGTTTTTCCAAGATGAGTATTTGTAGAGAAAAGTATAATCAATGTCCATAGTATAGGAAATTAAAATTTAACTTGAAAATTTTGAACTTAGTGTGAAAATAACAATATGTAAATAGAAAAGCAAAAAAAAGGAAAAATACACGTGCTTGTTTTGTGAGAAATGATGAGGATTAATCCCTCTACCATTTCCATGGATATTTGATGCGCTTTGTGTCGAGTTGGTTGGAAGGACTTGGGGGTGATTAGTCCCCAAGTGGAATGTGCTAAGGAGAATAGAAAGAAGTGCAAACTCTCCCTACGTGCTAAAGAGAATTGTATAGGGATCATTCCGGTTGCTCTGTATTCCTTCACAAAAAATGAGCAATGGGAAGTCAAACCTACAAGGATAATAATCACCTTGACACTTCCTAAGATCCACATATAAGTGCAGCATCGCAGCGAACATGAACCCAATTGATTTATAAATGATGACACAATGTACTAGGAAATGCTAACTTGCACATACCCTTGGTGCCACCATAATCTAAATTGTACCATGCATTCTTTGATTGAAACTGAGTAAAAAACTTGTAAATGTTCTGGGAAATTGTACCAATTGGAAAACTATTGAATTTTCTCTTGAGATGGAAGCATATAGAATGGACCATAACATCCAAACGCTATTGTCTTTTCTATACGATTTGGTCCTTGCATATTTTCTAACCCGAATCTATTTTTGATCCATTTTTTTGGAAATTTACACTATCTAATTTTGTATCTTGTGTCATTTTGTTTCTAATCACGAACTCCTGTGAGGGTGAAATATCACCCGATGGTTTCCCTTATTTGGGGTGTGTGAGATAAAGCAATGCGAGAATGGCCCAAATAAGAGGGCCTATAGTTGATGTGCACATGTATTGTAGGATTCTTGTAGGGGAAATAGGGGAGTGCACATGATGTATACCATGATACATACATAATGATATAGTAGAAAAAATAGCGAAGTGTTAGTAATAAACAATAAAGAAATGTTGTTGTAAATGTAAAAAAACATGTAAGAGCACACAATTATAATAGTATGAAAAAAATATGCCACATACATAGGGCACCACTCAATATGTTGCAAGAAAATTAAGTCACTCAAGGCCAACATGCAATAATCAAGTAACACAGGAATTGTCTACAAATAAGTGAAAGCAAAGCAAACATGTAAAACAAGAAATAAGCCATAATATGAAAATGGTTTATGTTTGGAAGTAACATGTAAAGAAAATACTACACATGAAGCACCCATTAGCATATTAGAGTAATAAATATCATGAAGTGATGTATGTACTAAGTGAATGAGGTAAGATAAAGTATCAAATATTGTAATCATAACACCTACATATGAGAAAGTGTAAAGTTGATGCCCCTAGTTAGCTACATGAGAAGAATTGGTAGAGATTTGTGTCAAACATCCTACATTGTGTAACAATCTGTGTGTAGCTTGCATTCAACTCAATGTACCACATGAACATACATGTGTATAGAAAAGGATATATTACACTATGTATTAAGCTAACATGATAAGTAACGTGCAATAGAAAAAAACACGAAAAGAACGATGCAAATATTTTTGGATGTTTGTAAATGTTTGAATGTTTTTGGATCTTTAACATAGATGAATGTTTTTCGTTTTTAACATATTTGAATGTTTTTGTGTCTATAGGCCTTTTGACAACATAATAAAAACATGTTCTCAGAAGAGAAGGAAGGGTGATCAAAGATGTCTTGTGGGAGGAAATATCTAGATTTTAGTGTTTTTTTTTATGAATTATATATTATGTAAATAGAGATGAGAAGAAAGGTTTCTCCTTAGTGTATGTGTGCAAAGTGAGGTTTTGCTTATGTAATCACTCCCTCAATAGTAAATTTGAAGGCATGAATAGAGTGTGACCTCGAGAAATGAGGGAAAAAGTTGGATGCCCCAGTGTGTGAGTAATGTAGAGGCTAATCAAGAGTGTCATCTGAATCTAGATCAAAGCCTACGGGTATCATATTAGCTGCATAATATGTAAAAATTTTGTGGGTCAAAAAAAAGAGTTTGGTCATACACAATTGATACATGGCCATGATATATTCTTCATCGATGTAAGGTGGTCCATGCTTGGTCATGTGTTGAGTCCAATGTGTCATGTTAGGCATGTAATCAGGGAATGAATCATTATGAATTTTGACCATGTTATTGTGTAGAGGGTAGTTTAGAGTAGTATTATGCTCGTCAATATTAAATTTGATGTGTCATAACAAAGAGAGGCTAAGCATAAGTGGATCAGGTCGGGTGTCAAGGGAAACCCACACCTTTGTCGTAAGGACTCATGCACCAAAAGAAATTAGTAGCATGATGTATCCTTGGTAATCACTAGATGGTTGTAGAAGAGGAGTAATGTCGAGGGAGTAAGTTCTAATTGTTTTAGGGCTTCATATGTATGCACATTATTGTTGCTAGAGCGATTGAAAGAAATATGTTTTTAATATTTCCTATGAATCTAGAGTGTGCAAATGAATGTAGTGAGCACACATTGTGTGGGTGTCAATCGTATTTTTAGAGAAGCATATAATGTATGTAGTGACTTAGAGTCTTGAAAAATGGTGATGATTATTTTGGCCTTGAGGGTGAGTATTTTTACGGTAGGGCTTGACGGTCACTATTCATATGTCCATATAAGCAATGGTAATTGTAAGAAGGAGTGTATGGATGTTTATAACATTTTTAGTGGAACGATGTCGTTTAGTGGGGAGAGTGAGCAAGCCATGATCTAAGAGAATGGGTAGAAGATTTAGTGGGGTATTTTTGCATGTGAGAATAATGAAAAAGATAAAAGTGGGAATAGGATAAAGGTCATGGATATCATTGTGAAAAGGAACCATTACATTAGTAGTACTAGGTGGAGTAGCAGAGAAAACCTGATATTCACCAGGGCCAGTTGTAGTACAAAGAGAATGGAACATTGAGTCATCCTCATCAATAGGGTTAAAATATAACTCAAGAAAGCTCTCATGGGTTCTCAATAGAACCATCATCATCATCATCCAACTTGTCAGTCTCAACAATAAACTATTGAACAACTTTCTCTAGAGGATTTGGAGCAAAGGTAAAGGATGACATATGAGAATACATAGTAGGAGATACAAGATCAGTAGTAGGATATTGAGTGGAATAATTAGGAGGATATGTTAGTGTGTTAGTAGTTGTGCTTGATTCCCCAATAACATATGTATCTATACGGTGAGGGGGAATTGGTTTATGGCTGATTTGGATAACCATAGAAGTAACAAGATTAATTTTATAATATTTGAATGGTTTGGGGTTAGTTAGAATAGTGTGTTCATACCCATCGTAAGAAAATTTAACACATTGATGTATCGAATATGGGACAAATCACATGTTATGGATCCATGGATGGCCAAGAAGAATATTGAATTGAAATGGAACATCCATAATATAAAAGAAAGTGGGGATTTTTCAAGGCCCTACTTGTAAATCCAATGTGATTTTTCCTATAGATTTGCAGGTGGTGGTGTCATAGCCTCACACAATAAGAGTATACTTTTTTATTGTCATATCAGGTATGCTGATTACATCAATAATGATAAATGACATATGTTCAAGGAAGATCCATTGTCAATGAGTACGTAGTTAATGAGAAAACCCTAGATGCTAGTCATAATCAGAAGTGGAGGACAAAGATTGCTAGAAGAGGTGATTGGAATATCCTCATTGGTGAATGTAATTGCTTTATCCATGAGCTTAAAATATTCTATGATAGATGAAATGGCTATGAAAAAATTATCTCTTTGTAACTAAATAGAGCACAATATTTCTTTAATGTGTGGAAATAATGGGAGCTTGGAGAAGAAGAAAAAAAGATATATCTTAGTAGGGGTAGTATTTAATTGATCAATGATATCATAAAATTTGGATAATTCAATGGTTCGAGATGTTTTTGTGCTATGAGGTGGGGGATTAGTGTAGAACCCCCATGGGTTCTTTATTTCATCAAGTAGTCACAACATTTATAGTAGAATCAACAAGAGGAGGATTGAATCGAGGAGGGAATTAAGTGACAATTGGTATATATTCAGATTGAATAGTTGTTTGGAAATACACATGGGTAGGGGTGAAAGAATAATAATTAGCCATAACCCTAGAAGAAATATGCAAGAGAGGAGAAGAAGATAGATTTGATGCACAACAAACAAGTGTCAAGTTCACCAAATGATTTAACCTAAATGGTTAAATATAAGGGGTAATAATCAATGGAATATTATCCTAATCAATTAGTTTCCAAGGCTAATTATAAAAATATCAAGATAATACATGAACAAAGATAAATAGTGATAAACAAATGAAACAAAGTTATATCAATGAGAAGGATAAGAAGACGTAGTTGATATTCTAGACTACGTGCTAATGTCTGGGTTGACTTTGATGACCTGGAAAGGGCTTGAAATGGTCTGACAAGGCCACGACTATAAAAATATGTCCTTAAAAGCTTCATGAACTAAAGTGTATGACTGTTATGGCCCTTTTGTATGCCCTTATCGCTTTGTACTTTAAACTCCTAAAACCTTTCGGGTCTATGCCTTTGTTTTCCAATTTTCTCCTATGTGTAATTTGAACCTTCAACACTGTGTGATATTCATTGTGTAGATGGTTAAAGCTTCAAAACCTTAAATGGTGAGAAATTACTATAATATAAACATTAGTTGGGTTGTGGGCACCCCTTTGCATTGATGACATCTCCATTAATTTGAAGAGAGCTCAAATTACACGTCATTATTGCCTACATGTGATATCTAGAATGTATGTAACCAAATTGATAACCATGACCTTGCAAAAATGTAAATGTACTTGAACCTTTTTCTTAGCTTGACCTAAATTTGATAATGCACCTTTTATGCTTGCATATTTGAGTGGATAACTACCCTAGAATGAGTATGCAGAGTATATGAAGCTCAAGGGAGTCTTGGAGTGGCTTTGATTGTGATTGCTCTTAGTATTTTCTCATTAGGATGCTAAGTGCCAAGTAGATAGAATGTCATCATCTTTAATGAAAGATGAATAAATTGCTTATATATGTGTTCTGGGTCTAGAAAATTCGAGTAAATTTGACTAGGATTGTAATAAAGAGATTCAAATTGAGAAAATTGTTGTTAGAGGGAAAGGGATGAAAGTGTCTAGTTTAACCCATAATGTATGAATGATATTACCCTTTCTAGGTGCTATGATCCCCAGATACATGTGCGAGTAATTTGGAAATTGAAATTGTAATATGAAGGTATAACTTGATTTGATGAATTAATATGACCATTATGTAAACAAATAGGCTATGTGTGTAAGAAAGAATGAGTGAGATATAATTAGGGATAATATGATTGGTCACATTAAGAAAGTGTGAGATGGTACAAAAGTGTTGTAAAATTTGTGTTTCAGTAAGACATGAATTACGAAAATGAGTACAATATGGAACATAAAAGGAATAATGTGAGCCAATACTAGCTACCCATGTAGGTTTGTACTAAAGTAATCACTTTCATAAACAAGGGCATTGTTCACTATTGATGTAAGTTTGTAACATAGGATTCTATAGAAGACATGAAATTAACGTACTCATTTTATAACCCCCACTTTGAAATAGGATTCAAGATACAAAATATAATGAGACGTATAACTTCAATTGGGAACTATGTGACCAAGTGTTAACCTCTTGAAGGACTAGGAAATTTTGCAAACCACATATTAAAACCTTGATATCTCAATCTAAACTTATTTGAATCCAAATTATCCTAATTTGAATTTAACTCAACCTATTGATATTCACAATGATCTAATTCTAGCTCAAGTGATTTAGGAATCCATAAAAAGCTGGGTGAGAAGGGTAAGGTAGAAAAGGAAATGGACTCTCTCTTTCAATCACTAAGCATAATTAACACCTTTTTCTTAGATAAACCACGCCACAAAACAAATAATACAAGAAATAATTTTACCTCAATTCTTTATAAAATTTAGTCAATCAATTAAAGGAAAAAAACACATGAAATTATAATTTTCATTATCTAAGTAAATAACCAAATATCATTCATAAATCTTATATCAAAGGTCAATTACAATAACTATTGTTCAAGCTAATTAGAAGCCACACACAAAAACAAAATAATTTCCACTTTCTAACATCCCTAAATCACTCAATTATGTAAGATTTCTAAGCACATCTACAAGCCTAAGTGAAAAAAAATCAACTAATGAAAGTGATATCAACAAAGCTCAATCTCTTACCTTGCAAGTTCAATCAATATTATAAGTGTAAACTATTGGGGTTTCCCCTTTCACCTAGAGAGAGAACATACGATCATGTTTCAAAAATTCAACATATTATTCCATACGACAACAATTATATATTTAGAGAAGATATCTCCTAAAAATAAGGAGATTTTTGTTATCACCAATCATAATTATCACTCCCTGACTATCTCAAACTATCCCTAAATCTCTTATAATCTCAAAAATTCCTATTCTAATGAGATTATTACTCAAGTAGTAATCACTTACATATTATTTTATTCTCTCCACATATTATTCACACACACAATCAATATAATGTGGAGCACTGACTTATCCTAAGCACCCATGTGAGGACTAATCCTATATCCCACCTAGTTTGAACACGGGGATATAAAGTTATAATATAGATAAACCTTATTCATTTGTCATCATTGTCCTATGGGTTTCTATAATAATAGTTGGCCTTATTCTTGAGTTGTGACCACATTTTGAATTATATTTAATGCTTGAGGTTATCCTTGCTTTATATTTTCCACCCTCGAATGAAAATTGCTTTTGGATGCTGATTTCCATTGAAATTGCATCCATTTACAATAATGGAGATTGTTTAAAAATTTGTCGAAAAAACAACACTTATTTTATAAATTTTTTCTACAATTTTACTTACAAAATTTGTCAAAAAAAAACTTATATCTTCGTTACAATTTTGGAGAATATATTCTTTACATCTCACTTTTTTACAAAAACAACTTAGCACCATAACTATATAAAAACACCCCTAAAAAAATTACTCTCTTTGATATGAACACATAGTCATAGTTCGAAAAATTGTTTGTATCCATCACGACTATCTACCAATTCAAAGGCTATACCATGAAAATAACTATATAAATCTTATTTTGTGGCCTTTATAAAAAAATTATCACACCTTTTATGTTTAGAAACCCACAACATTGCTTGGTTGGAGGAAAATGCCAAATGGAGGGTTTTGGCTGGAGCAAGATGGAAAGATTGCCATGGAGTAGGCCTAGTGGAGTGACGAGTTGGAGGTACATGGGTCATTTGGAGGTGAATACCATTAAGGATAAGGGAAAAAATCCCAAATTGTGGAGGGAGTGGATGACAAGTTCACGAGGTCATGATAGCACAACAAGTCAAGTGATATAATTTTGTGGAATCCCGATGCCAAAGTAAGTTTCAATGTCCAAATAAAATTCTTTCATCCAGAATGATGCATATCAAACCTTATTATTTACTTATCAAATATAAAAGTGATTGAATACAAAACATGATATTTGACAAATAAAAGTAATATAAAACCCTCAAAACAAGAGTTGTGTCTAACAATAACTATGATTATGCTATTAGAATGATTTTCTCTTTATTCTTCTTCTTTCTCCACTACATAGATTTGCACAAACCCCTATATTATTTTTTATTTTCTCTCAAATTAAAATATGAGTTGGGATGAAATTTAGAAATGTTGATATAGACACCTAATCTTGATCATATAATTTTAATACTAAAATTGCATCGTTTGCCATCTTTCTGTCATTTCATTGTAATTAGTGTTTTTCCGCTAATTAGCTAATATTCCCCATCTTCTCGGTCAATTAACGATATTTTGTTAATTAATTGGCCTTTTCCCCTCATCTTGGATGCCAATTAACGTTGCTTCGTTAGTTAAAATCTTCTTTTAATCAATTAAATGACCATTAGTAATTAATTAACCCTTTCACAATCTTGCATTTAATTAATAAAATTTCTTATTGATTAAATCCCCTATCAACCCCCAAATTTTACTAATTTCCCTCCAAATCATCTCAAATGGCTTCTATAAGCTAAACTTGGCTTATTAATTAATCCCAATTGATTAATTAAACCTTCCCAAACTCCCATGGGTCACTAATCTCTAATTATCTCTTCTAATAATGTTTATCCATTCCTAATTCTACATTCCCTTAATCCCACATTCTCTAGGATATAGGCTTCTCCCAAATTAAAAAGCTATGTATGAAGCCTAGTACATTCCTACATTTTTTTACACCATGTCCTTGTAAGACATTGATACTCAAGAGAGCCTTTCTATCACAAGAAAGCTTGCATAAATTGGGAAAGTCCATTTGCTAAAGTTAGTGGGAAAATATTAAAAAATGTCACTTAATCCATATTGATGAGATCTCTTCGCTTTAGTAAAACCCTTAATCATACATAGCTTGCGCTCGGATCACATAAGGAAGTATCTACATACGAAACACTTCCAAACATCAAAAAGGGAGGTTTGTATTTAGTATTAGATTTATATTTTGTTCAATTTAACTAATCTTTCCCTTTTTAGCTCAATCTTGATGTATTTGATTAAAGAACTAAGTTCGGATTTACTTGGTGTTAAATCCCTTCCATTAGCTTAGTTACTTTGACATACATAAAATTATTGATAACACATGCATCTTCAAACCCTTGAAAATTTTTAGAAACCCATATCATAAAAATAAAACTATGACCTTTTATTTAGACGAGAATCTTTTTATGAATTTATCTGTGAGAAACCAAAAGGATCATAAATGATCGAAACAAAAATATGGCTTGTTTACAGTTGATCCAAATAGTTTTAGGAATTATAAATTCAACTATGAGGCCCATTTTTCTAAAAAAGGCTTAAGGAAAAATATGACTCTCACAAGTGCTTATTTAAATACAAAAGTAATACTAGGCCAAACACATCTAAATCCAAACACGATTATAATGGATGAAAATTGGCGTAAAGAGTGTACACAATGGAAAAGGTATATGATGAGTGAATGATGCCTACTAAATGGGTTCACATGAGGTCTACTATGCTACACCATCGATAAATTTCAAGTAGGGTGAATGAACCAACAATGGGGTTTGCACGAGGTCCACTCTACATATCCATTATTTGCACATTTTGACAAAATTACAAATAAATGACATATAGGCAAAGGAAAATGGGTTCACATGAGGTCCGCTTTGCTTTCCCATTTCCATTTCCTATCTTGAAAAACAAAGCAAAGGTGGAGTGAAGGTCGAGACATGACTCTTTTGAAAAATTTCTCTAATACCAAATGTTGGGGTTTCCCCCTTCAACTAGAGAGAGCATACGCTCAAGTTTCAAAAATTCAACATATTTTTCCATACCACAATGGTTACATATATAGAGAAGATATCTCCTATAATTAAGGAGATCTTCATTGTCACCAAATCACAACCATCACTCCATAAATATCTCAATTGATCCCTAAATCTTTCACAATCTCAACACATTCATATTCTAATGAGATTACTACTCACGTAATAATCACCTACATTATGTTTTATTCTCTCCACATATTATTCACACACACACTTAAATAATATAATGTACAACACTAACCTATCCTAAGCATCCATGCGATGACTAATCCTAACACAAACTCTACTTAATAACTAGAAGATATTTGTTTTGTAGTCCTTAATACATGAAACCTCAATTGCTAACAACTAAGTAACTCATAACCACTATGTGAAGCTCTAAAATTCATTCTCTGTATTGAATTAAATATGTCCAAAGTAATTTTACAATAAAATAAAATGTATTATAGAGGAAAGGGACTTAACCACCACCTTTGTATGCTTTTGGATCTTCTAAAAAAGAAAATATAATATAGAAATAAAGCAAGAAAAGCTAACTATAATTTACCTTTATTTAACTTATGTTTATAGCCTCTATGTAAACCAACTCCAACTCTTCTAAAAATAGCTTGCAATTTTAGTCTCTTAAGTATTTTCCTATATGCCCTTGTTTGATGGTTTTTAATTAGTTATTAAAAATATCAGAAATTTTAAAATATTATGACTTAGCTTTAATAAAAATCCTCACATTTTCCTTAATTTGAATTTTCTTGTATTTCTACTTGAAAAATTTAGCTCCCTATTATCTAACACACGGATACCATCGACTTATTTGTAGACTACATGGCTTTTAACTTTTGATTTTGACCTCGAATTTATGTAGTGTAATGATCTTGGACGCATGTCATGAATCAATGCACTAACTCCTGGGAAAATTTTTAAAATTAGGTCTTTGTATTATGTGTTTCCACCGATCCGTGACATGTTTCAATCATTGGTTTCACTCACGCCTCCATCATTCATACCTTGATCAAAAAAATTTCAGAGGAAGACATCAAACATGGCATAAAGAATCTAGAAAATGGTAAAGCTCAAGATGTTGATGGGTTGTAGGCTGAATTTTTAAAGTGGGGGGTTGAGATGCTCACTTTGCATATCAAAAAAATCTTCAATGATGTAACTCAGGTTGGATTTTCACTAGAGTGGATGAATAGTGTGGTTATCCCTCTTTTTAAAAGTGGGGATATCAATAATCCTTCTAACTATCACACTATTATGATCAATCCTCTTTTTGGTAAGTTATTTGGGGGCATGATAGAGCATAGAATCAACAGTTGGGTAGAAAGAGAGGGCAAAAAGTAAAAGGAAAAGGAGGTTTCCGATCTAAACATTCAACCATTCATCATTACATCACTCTTAGGCACTTGATTGAAAAGGTATGGGATACCCAAGGGGATGAAGATTTTTGTTGTTTTGTTGATTTTAAGAAAGGCTTTGACACAGTTCCTAGAGAAAAACTGTGGAATAGGATGGAGGAACTTGAGATTCTAGACGAGCTTAGAGCAACAGTACATAGACTTTATGAGCAGGTTAGAGCTAAAATCAGAACCAGAGAAGGTATGTCTGAATGTTTTGGTAGTGACATTGGGGTCAAACAAGGTTGCCCTCTTTCTCCCACTTTGTTTGGTTTATACATTGATAAGCTTGAAGAGTGGTTACATAAAACTGAAGGAGAGGGTGTTCAGTTGGCCGAGTATGTGGTGAAGTTACTCTTATATGTCGATGATCTTATCTTAATTTTAACAACTCAAGGATTGAGGGAGCATCTAAAAGCTTTAGAATTCTTTTGCCAGGAAGTCAAGATGTAAGTGAACATTAGCAAAACTAAAATCATGATTTTTTCCCTAAAAAGAAAAGAGAGGCAATTTAACTTTCTTTTTGAGGGGAGTACATTGGAAATTGTTCTAAGAATATAAATATCTTGGGATTTATTTCCACAACAAGATGATATGGGAGACTTGTAGAGAAAAAAGGATATATGGAGGTTTAAAAACATCTTACCTACTTCAAAATAGGTGTAGGAAAGCTGAGATTTGGGACTGGAAAAATAAGAAAACCCTCTTTGGTTTGTTGGTTACTCCGGTTGCTCTTTATGGTTGCAAGGTTTTGGGAAGTGGCGTGTTAAAGAATGGATGGTGACAATTAGAAACAATCCAGGAAGAATCTAATCACAAGTACTCTTAAAAGTTAAATCAACAGTTCCTTAAGATATCTTGTTATTTGAAACGGGCACCTTCCCAATGGAAGCATTGGAAATAACTCAGTTGATAAGCTATTTGAAAAACATTGAAAGCATGGATGATCTTCACTAGCCCAAAATGGTTACAAAGGATAATCTAGAGCGCAGAAAGAAAACCTAGATGAAACAAAACAAAAAATTAATGAAAAAATGGGGCATAATTTTCAGGAGTGTCCTGACAACAACAGGGAAATAAAAAATTATGTGATGGAGAAGTTTAGGACTGCCATGTGGACAGAACAAATGGGTTGTAAGAAAGCACATTATATCAAAGAATTCAACCCCACTTGGGAGCATGATGAAAAATATTATCTAGGGAAGTTATCAAAAGTAAGGCAAGGATTTTAATGGCTCAATTGAGGACCGAGATCACATCATCTTCATTGTGAAACCGGTAGATGGACTATTCCCAAAGAGGATTGGGAAAGGAGAATTTTTCTTTTTATAGCAAAGGGGTTGTTGAAATGGAATGGAATTTCATTATGGAGTGTTCAACATATGATGATATCCATATCTAGTACGAAAATGAATTAAAAGTGGACAACTTAAATGAGTTATTTACAAAAACAAAACTTCAAAAGATCACTATTTTAGTGCTTAAGATTCACAGTCGAAGAGATGATATGGCAAAGAGTCTGAAAACTGCTTAATGTATCAGTTTTGTTTGGTCCCATAGACTCTTCAGTCTCATGGACGTCATTAAAATATTTCATTTCATTTCATCACTATGCTAAAAATATTTTGAGTTTTATCCTGTACCTATGTTGTGTACACTATGTTGATGTATGACATGTTTCATGAATCGAAACTATCGCTTATCACAAGCCTTTTGAACTTTGGTTTCCTCCACTCCTTAGGTGACCAATCTCGGACATATGTCATTGATTAGTGCAACTATGCATCCTATGTTTTACAACTATGATTGACATGTTTAGATCCTCATCACTCCCATATACCGATGGTTGATAAGATTCACCAATTGGTGAAACACTATCCTCCCACAAAGTTTTTTTGTAGCTTAAATTTGATGTCTTCAAGCTAATTAAAAACATAGGACTTGGCCATAAAGTGGACACATAAAATATGTTTAATATTAAAAAGCTAACAATATTATGGATGTTTCTTATGATTTACATGTAATTGCAGAATCACAACACCCTTGAATGGCCCGGGTGCGAAGTGGGCATTCGGTGTGATTGCACAACATGGGACCATCTCTCAAGCTATGGGACTTGCAAAACTTGAGATGGACCTTCGGAGAAAGCTGGTTCTTGCTTCCTAATCTACCTGCCACATGCTGCTCCAAGACAGGTAGAACCTATTCTATCCTAATCTAACCATTCCAAGGTGATAAAGAGAGAGAGATAGAGAGGGTGAAAGAGCCTACACTAAGTGGTGATACACCAGAAAAGGAAGTGGTTGAATCATAGACCCACTGCCTGAAGTTGAGAGAGGTGAGTAGAGGAGAGGGTGGATGGAATGCACCATGGACAGAGATAGATTTCACATAGACACCACTTGAAACCCATTAAACATATCTCCAGGACTTGCAACGAACATCAGAATATGCACAATATACCCTGCAATGATGAGAGGTAAGAAGAGACAACAAAATAAGCCAAGGATGGACAGATGCATCACAAAATAGATTTTATTGCTCCAAAATGTTACATAGTACATCATCAGTGGGAAAGAGGCAAGAAAATGCCATTATAGAGCCATGGGAGGAGGCTTAGACTCGTGTTCTACCCTAAGGAAGAAAGAGAGAGGGGGAAGAGGAAAACAATGACCAACCATTTGAATATGCCCCTTCATTACAATATATAGGAAGAATAAGAGAGAGAAGAGGGAGGAATTTGAATCCTGCTTCAAAGGACCAACCACTATCAATCAATGCCTCTTGTGGATCCACCCATAATCTGCCATGTTTGGTTCCCTGTCTACTTGGCGTGCCAAGGAAGAAGAACGATGGATCAAATCAAATCCAATCTGGTTGTTGGAGCAAATCGATTCTATATTAATGGCCTGGAAGAATTTTTCCCATTTTCACCCACCAAATCCTATTAAGAATGATATTTTATGTTTTCATGGCATAGAGGGTGTCGAGACGTTTCCAAAAAGTCTTCTCCCGCCCAAATATGAGTCTCCAGTCAAAAGATATGGCCATTTGAATATTTAGATCGTGGGCGCACAATATTTTAAAGTTTTTTTCGTACCGAGTCCACGTGGCGTCTCGCGCACCTTAGAGATTCAACCCCTACCTTTTAATTTTGAAATTACATCGGAATGACACGTGGTGGATTCATGCAAGCTCCTCGGGATTCTTTGTATTTTCTTGAGTCTCTTCATGTTTGTTTGGCGGGGCTAAAAGTATGAGCCTTGACACGTGGAGGCTTCGCGCTCATTTGAAAACTGCCCCCAAATTTTACCTTTGAAATAGCAATGTGTTGATACTTAGCTCCCCACCTTTGGTTTGCCTCTCGCCTTGACTATTCAACCCCCAAATCTGTCCCTTTTGGACTCGAGCCACGTGGAACACCCATGCTTATTTGAAAACTCGCTAAGGATTTTACCTTTGAAGGAGCATCAGGTTGACACGTGGAATCCTTTGCAGGCTCTTGGACTTTTCAATAGCCGCTCTTACCTTTTTGGGCCCTGTACACATGGTGAGATGGCTTTTGTTCTCCATACTTAGTTTATTTTGGGCCCACTCTGAACCATTTGCGAAGCCCGAAGACTTTGAATCTTCATTGTTTCTTTTCCTTTGAGCCTCTGGTTCTTTAACATTGCTCAAATTCCTTCCCCGACCATGCTATTCCATTTTTGAGCTCGCTTGTAATCTTTTTGTTGGATCTCGAGGCACAAATTCGCTTGTGAGAGATGTTTCTTGATTTTTTTCTTGCACGAGGTCATTTGATCTTTTGCAAGCCCCGCCACTCCATTGTAGAGTCCCTTTGCAATTTGTTTGCAGGATTTGAACGTGATTTCTCTGGCTTCTTTTGTGCGGGGTCGTGGTTGATCCAATTTTTCCGAGGGCAAAATATGGATAACAATTTGGCGACTCGCATGGGCATCTACCTATTAGATGAAGGGACCATTAGCCTTGAAGCATCCATTGGGCATGAATTCACAATTAATGGCACAGTATTGACCCCCTAACTTTCAAAATGGACTCTCCGATTGCCTGCTTTTCACTTTTGCCTAGCCTTGAGCCTGCCCACACATTCACACTCTCAATTTTAATAAGAAATCTTGAAACAAGGCTTCTGAGAGTTGAAAATTGTTTTGACCTGGGGCTTTCATCTGTCCCTAAATGGGTTGTCTTGAAAACATTCTTTAGTTGCTCTGCATTTGTTTTATTTTGAAATTTGTAACTGTTACATGCAACTATGAGTCTTCTACCATGAATAGTGAAGGCCCTAGCATCAGTAGCTCTGGAGAAATATAGAAAAAACTTATGTACAAAGAAAAATCACACATGCCTTAAATGAGACATGCAGAGTGTGCGCATACACTTCTTCTACTGAAAGCAAAGTCTACTCCTACTCCTACACTAACCAGAGAGATAGAAAGCTAAACAAAGACTACCACAGGTAGGGAGAAATAGCTTCCCTTTCTCAAAAGGGGCATCCATACAAATGATTTGACACTGAATATGGATACCTAGATGAATACAAAACTGAATTTAAGCCTGTCCTCCACCCAAATCATCAAGGTATTTACACTAACCAAAAATAACTCCTCAAGCTGATTGGGATTGGACTCTGGAGGTGTTGATGATGACCTTTGGTACTTTGATGCTCATCCTCATGCCTTGAAGTAGGCATGAATGGTTTTGGCTTCTCCCTTGGCTCCAATGAAGCCAAGTATTTGATTGGGCAAGGTATGGTCCTTTGAATCTACCCATGGTTCTGAAATCTAACTCCAAGAATGGAGCCTTCTTATTGACCCTCATGAATGGATGGTGTGGGAGGAATGATAGCCTCATACTCTTTCTCTTCCTCTCAGCAGGTGTGACTTTTGGAAGATTAAAATCTTCCAACTTTGATTTAGGAGGCATGTTGCAAACTATAGGTTGTGCTTGCACACTCTCTTCCATGGCAGGCTCTTGTGATTGAAGAATGAATGATGGGGGAGAAAAGATTGCAATTTCAACTGGCTCCCTCTTATCAAAACATTCTTTTGAGTCTGGTAGGAAATCAAAATCTTTACTGTCTTACTGTAACAAGGTCTCTCCTGTTTTTATGGTGATATTAAAATCTTTGTTATCTTCACCATATGAGGCTTCATCTTTAAACATGAAGCTAATGAGTTCAGGCTCCTCAAAAAAATTAGAATTTTGGAGAGGTTGAATGGGAGAGGGGGTTGTATTTTCTTGTGCAACCAACTCATAATTAAGTGCCTCTAAATTTTTCTTGGTCACCTCCATATGCTCCTTTTAAGCGGAGCTTGGAGTGGCTGTTCTTCTTCCTTCTCTTGTGAAGAACATAGAAGACTCATTTCTTCCAACCTTGGTTCTAGAGATACGTTGTGAGACATAGGATGCTGATCTTGAATGCTCTCCTTCATGGCAACAGGATCATATGCTTGGAAGATGGATGATGGAGGAGAAAATGATGTGAGCTCCTTGGGATTTTCTCCATCAAAGCAATCATCCAAGTCAGATAGATAATCTACCTCGTTGTTGTCCAATTGCATGTGCTTAACCTCCTCCATGGTGTCCTCCTAATCTGAAACTTTCTCACCATGGTTTCCATATTCCTCAAACATGAAGTTTTAAAGATCAAACTCTTCTTCAACATCGAGCTTGAAGGGGATGAAGTGGGAGGAAGAATTGAAGGCTCTTTCGTGGCTGATCCACACTTGGGGCCTACGAAACTCTATGGTCTTCCTCCTCTACCTGCAAATTCAGCCTCAACCACCAGCTGGCTCTTCAACCTTGACCTCCTATGTTGGCTTGACGATCAAGGGGATCTTTATAAACCCAAATTTAGCAACCCAACTCATTAGATTTTCTGTTATTCATTTTTGTTGGGATCCTCTTCTTGTTGTCCTTGATTGAATTCTTGATTATCTTCCCAACATGGACTTGGGAAAGCAAGAGGAGTGACAGTTGGGGTTCAACTAGATTTGAAATTGTTTGTGGTGGGGGGGGAGCTAGAACTTCTTATTTGTTTGGAGGGGTTGAATTGTTTGGAAGGGAAAAGGGTAGAAGAACTGAGATGAGGTGGAAGATTAGGGGATGGAGAAGAGAAACCAACACTTGGGGTAGCAACTGAGGGGCTTGATTCTTGATCATGCTAAAATGATAAAGACCGAGGAAGAGAAAATGAAGAGCTAAGAGGTGGTGGACTTACCCATTGAAAAGGCTATCTCGCACATTGCTCATAAGCCTCAATGTCCTCAAACCACTATATAAGTTGAGGCAACACTTCAACCATGAAGCCAAGCTTCTCCTGAGGGCTATAATGTCTTAGAAAAGGGCCTCCCCATGGACAAGGTGCTCTGTAACCAATCTTCAATGCCTTCATTTGTGCTATGGCCCTTGATTGAACCATGTCAGCCTTCATTCTTTAGATCTTCTCCAACAAACCAACATTCTCCATTTGACTGTCACCATTATATGTGCCCCCTTATTCTTGATAAGCTCTATCGCCAAACTGACTTTGACCCTGCTCATATGGGTAAGCACAATGGTTTTGGATTTGATTATGATGTTGATTTGGAGGAGTTGGGCAAGTACATTGGAGGTGAGTTGCAGACTTTGCTGCAAGTGTGAATTCCATGAAGGGAATGAAGTCATGATTGCACAACTTTATAGAATGGGACAAAATGAAAAATTTGGAAGAAGAAAATGGATGAAAATGAGTGGAGAAGGATGGAAAAGGTCTACAACTCGAGAGAATGGGTTTTGATGGGATGGAATCTAGATATGCTTGCATGTGCCTCAAAAGGTTGAATTTAACATGAACACACCAACCTACTAAATGAAGTGGTAAGGTGCTTCGAGACTGTCCATCGGGCATGCCAAAACTATTAGTGCGGGCATGGTGGCTTATGATTTGTTGTTTATAATGAGACACCTTAGAAAGATGGAAGATCTAATCTCAATGTCCCACCGGGCGTGCCAAAATTGTTAGTGAAGTCGCATGGTGGCTTATGATTTGTTATTTGTAATGAGACACCTTGGAAACATGGAAGATCTAACCTCGGTGTCCCACTGGGTGTGCCAAAACTATTAGTTCATAATCACAACACCCCGAATGGCCCCGGGTGCGAAGTGGGCATTCGGTGATATGCACAACATGGGACCATCTCTCAAGCTGCGAGACTCGCAAAACTTGAGATGGACCTCTAGAGAAAGCTGGTTCTTGCTTCCTAATCTACCCGCCACAAGCTAATCCAGTGCAGGAAAGAACCTATTCTATCCTAATCTAACCATTCCAAGGGGATAAAGAGAGAAAGAGGGTGAAAGAGCCTACACTAAGCGGTGATACACCAGAAAAGGAAGTGGTTGAATCATAGACTTGACCACCTGAAGTGGAGAGAGGTGAACAGAGGAGAGGGTGGACAAAATGCACCATGGACTAGAGATAGATTTCACATAGACACCACTTCAAAACCCATTAAACACAGCTCCCAGGACCTGCAACAAACATCAGAATATGCACAGTATACCCTGCAACGATGAGAGGTAAGAAGAGACAACAAAATAAGCCAAGGACATAGATAGATGCATCACAAAACAAATTTTATTGCTCCAAAATGTTACATAGTACATCATCAGTGGGAAAGAGGCAAGAAAACACCATTACAGAGCCATGGGAGGAGGCTTAGACTCCATGTTCTACCCTAAGGAAGAAAGAGAGGGGGTGAGGAGAAACAACGACCAACCATTTGAATATGCCCCTTCATTACAATATATATGAAGAATAAGAGAGAGAAGAGGGAAGAATTCAAATCCTGCTTCAACCACCATCAGATATGCATTGAATCCTACTTCAAAGGCTCAACCACTATCAATCAATGCCCCTTGTGGATCTGCCCACAATCTATCATGTCTAGTTCCTTGTCTACTTGGCTTACCAAGGAAGAAGAATGGCGAGATCAAATAAAATCCAATCAATTTGGTTGTTGGAGCAAATCATATTCGTATTAATGGCTTGGAATACGTTTTCCCATTTTTCACCCACCAAATCCTGTTAAGAATGATATTTTATGTTTCCATGGTGTAGAGGGTGTTGAGACATTTCCAAAAAGTCTTCTCCTACCCAAATCTAAGTCTCCAGTCAAAAGATATGGCCATTTGAATATTTGGATCGTGGGCGCACAATATTTTAAAGAATTTGCCATCTAGGGTCCACATGGCAACCTCGCGCACCTTGGAGATTCAGCCCCTACCTTTTGCTTTGTAAATTGCATCAGACTAACATATGGTGGCTTCCGCGAGCTCCTTGGGCTTCTTTGTATTTTTCTTGAGTCTCTTCATGTTTGCTTGGCGGGGCCAAAAGTTTGACCCTGGACACGTGGAGGCTTCATGCTCATTTGAAACCCCTAGATTTTACCTTTGAAATAGCACCGTGTTGACACTTGGCTCCCTCTGCAGGCTTGCCTCTACCTTGACTATTCAACCCTTGACTCTGTCCCTTTTGGACTCTGAGACACGTGGAAGGCCCGTGCTCATTTGAAAACTCGCTCAAGATTTTACCTTTGAAGGAGCATCGGCTTAACACATAGAATCCTCTGTAGGCTCTTGGACTTTTCAAAACCTCTCTTACCTTTTTGGGCCACGAACACGTGTGAAAGCTAGCACTCGTTCTCCATACTTAGTCGATTTTGGGCCGCTCTCAACCATTTCATGAAGCCCGAAGACTTTGAATCTTCACCGTTTCTTTTCCTTTGAGCCTTTGGTTCTTTGACATTGCTCACCTTCCTTCCCCGACCCTGCTATTCCATTTCAGAACTCGCTATAATCTATTTGTTGGATATGAGGCACATATTCGCTTGACAGAGTTGTTTCTTGAATTTCTTCTTGCACAGAGTCGTTTGATCTTTTGCAGGCCCCGCCACTCCATTGTAGAGTCCCTTTGCAATCTGTTTGTAGGATTTGAATGTGATTTCTCGGCTTCTTTTCATGACGGGGTCGTGGTTGATCCAATTTTTCCAGGGGTAAAATATGGATAACATTACCTTGCACACATGTTTAACAATAAAAGATACCATGATAACTTCTTTTAAAGATATAAAACAAGATTTAATCATTATCAAATGTGTTTTAAACTTTGAAAGTATTTCCAAAATTATAAGAAAGTAAGTTATGACTTTCTTATTCAACAAACTATTGTTTTTCATGGTTATCTTAGAAAGGAAGATTAGATACCTTCTTAGTCATGTTAGACTTTTTATTATTTGTTTTAAAATATAAAAAAACATTTATAACCTTGGTGTGACCTTAAAATTTTAATTTGAAGCTAAAAATTCAACTTGATAACTCATTCAAAAAGGTGGCCTCCATTTTCTTTCAAAAAAATAGATTAGGTCGTGTTGGCTACAACATTGATCACCCTATTCTTAGGTACTTGAGTATATCCGTTTTTCTATGAACATAAAGGATTTGTTTATATTCATTGATTTTTTTGCATTTTTATTTTATCTCAAAGAACATATTCAAAATGAAAGAGATATAACTAATAAGGGGTTTTAAAAATGCCACAAGAAAGATAGGTATATTCAATATATGGTAATATAAGGGGTATTTTATAATAGGAATGGTGTATTGGGAGGAGGTATTAATAATAAAATATTAAGAATTAGAACTTGAAATAAGGGTATTATTTAGTATCGTATGAACTAACGTGACATGCCATAAGTTTACTTAATGATCCCTTGTGTAACAATTATATTGGGGTGTTATTATTATTTGTTTACTTTTTACTTGCTTGTTACTCTTTCCAAAAAGTTTAGGGTTAGGTTTCGAGCCATATAAACTCTTCTTACCTTATTTCCATGGAATCTTTTTTTTTTTTTACTTTCACCATTTGCATGTACACTTTTTTGTTTACATTCTTCCCTAGATAGTTAAGGTTATTTTTATTTTGTAACATTCTTTATGGAACCAATTTTTTCCAGAAATCTGACTTTTCTCTCCTTGAATTTATATCTCTTACACTTGTTTAGCACATCTTGTATTGCATCTATTAACTTGGTAGTATTTATGTGACTCTTGTGAGTCATGTATTTTCTCTTGTCTACCCCCTATAAGATGAATTTTAGAGATATACTAAAAGTTTCATGACTTTATTGTTTCATTCATATGTTCCATTTCCCTGTTTTCCCTTTTGATGGCCTTGGATATGTTCTTGGTGATTATTATACCTTGACATGTTAATTTGTACATATATCGAGTTGTGATTAGACTTAAGATCAATTTTGATTCTTCGATTTCTATCTCTATAATATTCTAAGTTAACTCATGAAAATAAATGATGTAATCCACCACAAATTTCCCCGATGGGTTGTATAATGTACGCTCTTGAATTTGGTCATGGCCTCACCCCATTACATATGATAAGATCATATATGTTGCATAACCCTATCATTTCTTCCTCAAAGTATGCTACATTCTTTTTCTCATTTATTGATTTCCTTTCCCATATGTTATTTTCCTCTTTATACGCCATTAAAAATTGTCATTTTGTGTCTGTATTATCCCTTAGGGTGTTACCTTATCTATTTTTCATTCTAGCATTGAACTCTTCCATTAATATTACGTCAATTATTTTACTATAGGTTACAATATCCTTTCTTTGAGGCTAATGATCTCAGGCACTTATATCTATATATGATCCTCACCCTCCTTTTCGGGTGAGTGCATATTTTTCCCTAGGTTGATGGTTCATGGGTATAACCTTTGTGACTTCATAATATACTCATGGATTAACCAGTTCCTATTTAGAAGGTCGTAATTTTCATATGGTTATTCACAATTTAGATTCATTTTTTTATATAATTTTGACTACTATGAGGGAAAGTAACATATTGCTGTTTTGATTATGCTTTCATTTTTAGTGATATACACCCATATGCATTGATTGTGCAAGTATTTTTTCACTATTTTAATAAATCTACCTTGCTTTTATTGTATGAGTATCATCAAACATGCATGCTCCCTACCTTTTTGATAACATGATTCCACACATAATCCTTTTAACTTCCTAGATAGTCCAAATTTTTCATATGTCATGTTCATGCATCTCTAAAATGCATACATAGGAGTAAAAATCAAGTGAAAGAGGAAATTTTTGATGGTTCATGTAGACACCTATAATTACGCCCAAACAATTTAAATACTTAAATTGCACTAATTATCCCCTTTCGCAAATCAACGACATATCGTCAAAAACACTCATTTTTCCTCATATCATCATTAATTAATTACACTAAGCTAATTAATTAAGTTGCCTATCCAACAAATACCTAATTAATGACCTTAGTTAATGAATCACCCCTTCTACCTAGACTAATTAATTATTATTAATTAATTAGTTTTCCTTCCATTTAACCAATAAATAAATATTTAATTGATTTAATCCCCTTATAATAGCCTAAATTGTACTAATATTCCTCTAATTATCTTCTATAAGTTTACATCTACCTATTAGTTAATCACCTTTGATTAATTAAAACACCCCCCAACTCCCATGACTTGCTAAGCATAAATTAAACCATTCTAAAGTAAGGTTACCTTTAATAAAGCAACCTTATCCATTCCTAATCATGTTTTACCTTTATCCCACATGCAAAGGGATGAAGTGTTTCCTTTATCCATTGGGCTATATAAGGAGCCCCCCTTCTACCTTTATACCTACACCTAAATTTCTTAAGAAAGCAAATGCAAAGCATATAGCAAAGAGACTAAGAGCTTGCCTTTTGTTTTCTTGAGAGGTCACCATTGTTAAGAGCTAAAGCTTCCTATTCTTGCATTCTTTAAGAATCAAACAAAGTAATTTTTGATTGCCATTAGAGCTAAATAGGTCCATTCATTCTTGTTGGTAATCTAGGAGAGTAGAGATGTTAAAATAACATGCATAGTTTTGATCTCATGTTTTCAAAGTTATAATGTTAGTTTAGATCTTGCTTAGTTCTCTATCTTGATGGTGTTTATGCTTTGTTTTAGCTAAATTGTAGAACTATTTTAGGTCATAGTTCTTGCTTCATTTGATTTAGCATTAAGAAAAGTATACATACACACATTTGGCACGTCCAGTGGGACTTACTCCATTGTCCTTTGCACTTAATTTCAAGTTTTTGTAGTTAAGTTTCATTTTTGGTTATTAACCCTCTTTTACACATGTTGATCTAACTTGTTTTTCTTAACTTGTTTTGTTGAGTTTGCATGTGTTGAGTCTTCCTTGTAGGTATAAAGGAGGTGAAGTGCTGTAAAAATTGGAATTGATGGGAAAATTTCAATATTTTTCCATGTTTTCATTTTTAGAGCTTACTTTTTTAACATTCTACATGCTAGTTTTGTCAATTTCTTGAAAATTTTAAATTGTTGAGCATGTAGGTTAGTGTTTGATAGTGCTGAGTCTTCTATTTACATATTAATGTGGTGGGTTGCTGTCAAAATTTAATCTTGGTGAGAAAATTTCAAGATTTCATCATATTTTCATTTTTAGAGCTTACTTTTTCATCATTCTACATGCTACTTGTCAATTTCTTGAAAATTTTAAATTCTTGAGCATGTAAGTTAATGTTTGAGAGCGTTGAGTCTTCTATTCATATATTGATGTGATGGGTTGTTGTCAAAATTAAATCTTGGTTGGAAAAATTTGCCCATTTTGCAGATTAAGAAACGTTTTTTTGACATTTTTGAGTACATGTCAAGTGCATACCCGTGAGCATAAGAGCATATCGTAACCCATCTTCCGAAGGCCATAAATTTTTCTCCCGAACTCGAAATGACTCCATTTTTTTGCATTGGAAAGATATTGAAGTTAACTATGCAATAAAAACATAAATTCTAGATTTATACTTATAGAAATTGCAGGTTTTGTGTTAGTTTAAAGCTGGTTATTTTCTAACATGTTTAATGTTTTGATGAATGTTGTATTTCCATGCTTCCTCGATTTAGACCAAAGCGTGTGTATGCTCTTCTCTTTCATCTTTTGGTGATATTGAGAATCAAAAACAACTTTGATCTATATTTTTTTAACATTGGGATTAAACTTGGAAATTTGATTATTCATTTTGCTTAGGGAATGAACCTTTTACAAAGCATTTTCAATGGTCCTTTGGTTTGAAGTTTTCCATTTCTATATAGTTAGGATAAAGTTTTTGTATGCTCTTCTCTTGCACCTTAGGGTGATCTTGAGAATCAAAAGCAACTTTAGTCTTTATTTTATAACATTTGGTAAATTGGAAACTTCATCTTTCACTTTTGGTTTAAGGAAATGAACCTTTCACAAAACATTTTTCAATAGTCCTTTGCTTTGAAGTTTTCCATTTCTATATAGTTGGGATAAAGTTTGTGTATGATCTTCTCTTGAACCTTAGGGTGATCTTGAGGATAAAAAACAACTTTAGTCTTCATTTTATAACATTTGGTAAATTGGAAACTTCATCTTTCACTTTTGGTTTAGGGAATGAACATTTATCAAGAATTTTGTATGGTTCATTGATTGAAAATATTTTCTTTACTTTTTAGTTGGATTATTTGTTGTGTATGCTCTTATCTTGCATCCTTGGATGATCTTGAGAATCAAAATCAACTCTTAATCCTCTTTTAAATAATGTGATTTTCTTGGAGAACTACTAACGCTTGAGTGCAGGACCTAAAAACGCTTGTCAAAGAAAGGAGGAATCAAAACAAAATCAAAAACTACTAATATAGTTGTTATACAGGTTGTCAAAAGGTGTTCAAGCAAACCACACTTAATTAAACAAGATAAAAAGAACAACATATTCAAAACACTGTATTACAGGTTTCAGAAAAGGGTACATCCCTCTCCGCTCACTGGAACATAACCCCTTTGATAACACCTTAATCTACAACAATGGGGGTGGTTACGGGAACCCCAAAGTAGTCCACGTAAGATGGAACCTTGAGGATGAAACGGGAAGTGCTCCACACTACCTACTTGACTAGTGATTCCTTTGTGAGATAGCATTACTGAGGTTGTCTCTTGTGGCGACCCCGGTGATAGTACACATAAACGCACTAGTTGCATACTGTTCTTGAAGGGGGTAAAGTAAAGTGAGATACTCCCAAACTAGTCGGTATGACTTTTTGGGTAAATCGTGCTCGCTCGTGGCAACTTTGTAACATCTAGGGTGAGAGAACCACCTAGGAGAATGTACTTTAGTGAGAGCCCACTTGTGACCATTTTAAAACAAAGTGTTGAGTTTTGAACCTTCTTTTTGAGAAATGTGTGATTTATTACTTTCACCTAGTTTTTACTTGCCTTAGGGCGAGGCGAAAATCTGCCGAAGTGAGGCTAGCAATTTTCGTCATTTTTTCTTGATTTATTTCCTTCATATTTTTTGACACTTTGTTGATCAAAAGAGGTGTGATTCTTGTTGTGTTGCCATTCAATTTGTTTCTCTCACTTTTATCTCATTTATGCCCATCCATGTTTGAGGTGGGTTAGTTAAACGTCTAAAGTGAGTGGAGGCGTTTTCACGTCATTTGGTAGCCATTGTGATCTTGATACCCACGTCAAGATTGTCATTATAGTTAGGCGTGGTTCATCACCGCGGACTTGTTAGCTTGTTTTTCTCGTATCATTACAATTTAGATATTTATGTCTTGTTTCTTGTAAACTTGACATAAATACCTATATATATGCTTGATTACTGATGCACACATTTTTAACTATTCCTAGCTATACTTTGAGATTTTTAGTTTGGTTCTATTATTACCTTGATTTCAAAGAGTGTTAGGTGTTACCATTTGTGCGTGCTATATCAATAACACCTTGATATCAATACTTCAATTTTTAGCAAAGTGGGTTAACATATCTTGGTGATATTATTGTGTCATTCGCGAATTGTAATTGACACTTTTTGAGATATAGGTCTTAATCAAATTTGAGCTCACTCATCATATATCTTGATTGGGAGATCACATTGAATTCTTGTATTTACTTATGTTCATTTTTTTGTAAGTGATCATCTTGTTGATCATCTTGCGATGCAAACTACTTTTTGAAACGTAGTCTAGGAAGTACTTCCTTTGATCAAGTTTTAATACCAAACACTTGTATCACGGGTGATTTATCACTCTATCATATTGGTATTCTCACATTGTTGACATATTCATACTCTTAGCAATTTCATTTTGCATTTCACTTAGGGGTAGTCACTAAGCTTTGCACATATCTACAACTCACCCTAGTGAAACTATCACGAAAACATGGCTCCCAAAACACGTCTAGGGTTGAAGAAACAAACATATGAGGAACAACAAGCACACGCTTGGGAGACCTCTAACAGACAAAGGTCAAACCCCTTCATTGGACACGACTTAGGGCCATTGTTTTCTCTGAGAAAAGGAAACCAGAAGAGATGGTCGATCATAGTGGAAATGAATTAGAATCACCACATACGAGAATTTGATTTTGACCCCACTCTACTAGATGAATTTCTCCTTAGAAACAAAGATAGAGTTTTGGCACAGGTCATGGAATTAGGGGCCAAATTGCCCACCGATAATGAACCAATATTACCTACAAATGACACTACTAAGAAAGAACACCCCCTTATCAATATGGAATATATTTTAACAAGCGGGCATGCTTCCACTTCTTACGTAGAAAATGATAAAGTGGTAGGGCATAGAATACCCCTCATCAAAGTGCCACGAAGAAACAAGATAGAACATGAGACAGGGGAAGAACCTCCACAATACAAAGAGGAAGAACCTTTAGAAGAAGAAGACACAAACCAAGTCACAATCCAATAACAACTCAGTAACCTAAGCCGAAAACTAGCTTTTCTTACTTTCCAAGTATAGAAAGACACAAACAAGAACATTCAAAAGTCAAGGCCTAAGTTTAGGATCCACAAACTCCATCGAGAAAACCAAGGAGAAGAAGACACGGGGTATCATCGTGTACACGTCCCGCTTCTCCCACTAGAGAACAATTGCTTGCACAAGAAGTGCAATCTATGAAAGCAACGCTTGCGAGCATACAAGAAAGCAATATAGGGAGTATTAGGAAATACCAATACGAAGAACTATGCCCCTATCATTTTGATAAGAAAATGACCCTTGACCCTTTCAAAGAAATTTGATATACCAAAGTTTGACAAATACAAAGGAAGGGAGACCCAAGGATCATGTTAAAGATTTGTACATGGCATGTCAAGATGTGTCTTATAGTGATAATTACCTCATCGGACTTTTTCCTAAGAGTCTCAGAGGTCAAGCATTGGAATGGTTTACATGCTTACCACGAGGATCAATTTTCACCTAGCGAGAATTGGCGGAAAGATTCATGCATCATTTCTCGTATAACATAGAGAGTGACATCACCATGGTAGAATTGTGCGGCGCAAAACAACGCCCAAATGAGACCTTCGCCAGCTTCCTCCAATGATGGAGAGGGATAACTAGTCGCTTCCCTTGCGCTTTCCCTCGAAGTAAGCGGTCAGTATTTTCATCCCTAATCTCACCCCGGATATAGCTTTCCACCTCCAAATGCATTGTGTTCGCACCTTTGAGGAGGTTATCGAGAAAAGGGATTCAAATAGAAAAGGCTCTCATTGCAAAGGCACCCTCAAAACCCAATCTAAAGACAACCAAAGTGTCGAACCCACTTTGAAAAGCCGAAGATCTTTAACAAAAACAAAATGTGGTGGGAGGCGGAATCGCGATTCCAAATGTGTGCAAGCGGTCCAAACCAGTCAACCTTTTAAACTAACCAATGGCCCAATTCAACCACGACCAAAGTGACACACATTCACCTCCCTCAATGAGGCTGTTTTCTATCATACTAAAACAATTGGATGTGGCCCACATGATGACCTATCTTACAACACAACCATTTGATGACAACGCTCCTAAACCTTCATGGTATAAGGAGCATGAATACTGCGAAATGCATCGCATTAAAGGTCATAAGGCAGGACAAATGTCTATGGCTTTGCCACTATATTCATGACCTCATTGATAATGGGGAGATAGAGGTGGATAACCCTGGCCACATGCAAACACCTAACGAGAAAATGGGGATTTATAAGGAACCATTCCCCAAGCATGATAAGTCGGAAAAGGCAAAATCGGATCGGGGAGAGTCATCCCAAACTTATAAAGCCACGAATTACTTATATACCAAGAGAGATAACAATCATTACGATTCACTTATCGGATGTATTCACTCCCTTGCTGACCATGTCAACACTATTTGGATTAAGGAAAGGAGCTGGCTGACTGCAGATATAAGCGCGCTACCTCATAATTCGGACCCTCTCCATCGACCCCGCATACTGGTAAGTATAACCTTTTAGAACAACTTGAGAAGACGTCCGCTAAGATTTCGATCTTAGACCTTCTCAAGATTTCCAATGTGCATAAGGACATCCTGTATCAAACTCTTCAGGGGTCGGGAGTGCCTTTAGAACTCGATCTTGCACACCTTCAAGCTGTGGTGGCAACCATTACCCCAAGTGAGTATCTTACTTTCAATGATAGGGAAATCCCTGCCACGAATCCTACACATAATCTTCCCTTGTACATCAAGGTTGTTGTCACCCGTAGGAAAATCAAACGGGTGCTTGTGAACAACGGATCGAGATTGAACATTTGCATGCTTAAGTTGGTCAAATAATTGGGACATATGGAGGAAGATCTTGAGTCCCATATTATTACTATCACCACATACGACAACGCAGAAAGAGAGTCAACAGGCACCATTATGCTGCCCATGGAGGTGGGCCCTACTTATCATCAGACAAAGTTTCACGTCCTATACTTGGAACTTCCATATAATATGCTTCTAGGCTGACCATGGATTCATGTCATGTAGGCCGTGCCATCAACATTTCATCAATGCATCAAGTTGAAGCATGAGGGACATACGATCACAATACTAGGAGATTCAGAGCCCTTTGCTCATTGTAGAGTTCTCAATAGCTTTACACGAAATGGTACATATGCATGTCCCACCGCAGATATAGTTGTTCCTCTTTAGTCTGAGGCTATGGAATCCTGCGTGGATTCAGATTCACTTAGTTCTTGTGCTCATGGGGCATCTACTTCAACCTCTCCATTTGATTCATGGGAGATGAAAATCCGAAAATATGGCTGCGGGGAATATAATGTTCAATAAAGCGCTCCTGGTGTCAGATCTCTCTTTGTCACCCAAGACTAGAGGTCGACCCAACTACCGCTTTAAGAGACCTAGAGAAGAACACACTATTGGGTCATTCCTACCTGGAGGCTTGTTAGTTGAGGAGAAGTTTCTTGATCTACCTACTACTTGGGTCCCTGAGGACACTCAGCCATCTTGTTACAAAAATCTGGAATATGAAAAATCTAGCAGAATGATGTACTCCATGGGCTAAAAAGGCCTAGGATGTGGGAGGAATGAACAAGGACAAAGAGAACCAATCCCTCTTCCACATTTCAAAATAGAAATATACAGCATTGGGATTCTTCCTTACGGAGCGCACCCCAGTGATCAAGATGTAACTTTTACGAGAGTGAGGATAGTTAGATTACCTGAAACGGTGATCTGATTCTTGTTGTATCCAATATGAGGATCTGGCCTCCACAAACCTTTTTATGAATAACATTGTCCTAACCATCACCCCCACTGAACCAACCCTTGACCTTGTATACCCTTCCCTTATTGAATGGGACC